>LNAC01000324.1:190520-214774 GCA_002007465.1 Ailurus styani | reverse complement strand
AAAAAAAAAATCCTACAAGAGGGTCATCACCTGGGTAGCTCAGTTGGTTAAGAGTCTGCCTTCAGCTCCAGTCATGGTCCTGGGGTGCTGGGATGGAGCCACACATTGAGCTCCCAGCTCAGTGGGGAGTCTGCTTCTCCCTCTCTCTCTGCCCCTCCCCCCTGCTCTCTCTCTCTCTCAAATGAATAAACAAAATCTTAAAAAAATATATCCTACAAGAATGAAGGTAGGATAAAGATATTTTCATGTGGTCAAAACCAGAATTTGTTGAGCAGACCTACACAAAAGAGAATTTTAAGGATGCTCTTTAGATAGAGAAAAAAAAATCCCAGATGAAAGTAAATAATAACAACAGAGAAGTTGGGGGAAGTATTCAAATATTAAGTATTCAGTATTAAGTATTCAAGGATTCCAGCATTGTCCAGCACGTGCTAACATGATAATACTTGATAACCTTTACTTAGTGGTCACTACTGCCTGCCACTGTTCTGGGCAGTTTCACATTATTAATTCTTGTAACACTCACAATAATAACCACATGAGGAAGGCTGTTTTTAACTAATTTTCAGAGGAGGAAACTGAAGCACAGAGAATCTAAGCAATTTACCTACACACAGATCTAGTAATTGGCAGAGCCAAGATTTGAACTCAGTCTGATTCCCAAGTCAGTGCCCTTAGCCCCTATGTGAACTTCTCTCTCAAACATTTAGAGAATAAATGAATTGCTGAATTGGGTGAAGTGAGCTGTTTTAAGAAAATAAGTTTTTTTTTAAGGTATGAAGGTACTTGCGGGAAAAAGAATCCAAAGTACAGGTAAAAAGGCAGCCACTGGAGGAGAAGGGAGCATGTCCCTTTTTGAAATGGGAGGAAACTAAGCAAGAAGAAAGAAGAGCGGGATTAAAGGGGCCAAGGGCAAGGTTCCTGTGGGATCGGATGCTGACAAGATCTTTGCTCTTCGTGTCTTCATGTTTCAGGCCGTTGTGCCACAATTTTCGGTATGGGTTGGAGGGAGGCTTCTCAACAATAATTCAAGCTACTGTTATCAGTCGACTCACCCACTGGCTATTATTCCCAATGACCTCCCCCACTGGGTCACCCCTCGCTCACCTGGACACCATGGTCCTGTCACATCATTTGTAATCATCCAGGGTTCTCTCCCTTGCTCCAATAAGGAAATGACATCGGGCTTAGAAATGGAAAGTCCTGTTTATGGGAAAAGAAATGGAGCATGATTGCCCTGTTCCAAAATTCAAACCCAGTCCCTTGGTCACCAAGGAAGAGAGACAATTATGAAGGAAGGAATGAAGGAAGGAGTAAAGATTGTCAAAGGATAGGAAGAGAGAGGTGCTCATGGAACTACCCATTTCCACTTCCATAAAACACAATTCCCTTGGGAACAGAGAGCAGAAATTCAGTCAGAAACTTGTAAGTCTCTAGAAATTCACCATGAAGATACCAGAAATTCCAGAAGGTTAGTCCTGAATTATCTGGAGTAGTTAACTGTAGTGGTCATTCTCCATTTGCTCTCTCCTTCCCCCTCAATCCATCCCTCCCAGTTCGTGGTCCTGCTCTGTGCCCCAGACAGACCTGTAAGGACTGTATTATCCTGGCCCTATGGTTTCTCATTAGGTTTGGCATATGGAAAGCATCAGCAGGAGGCTAGTAGGTAGGATGAGAGTGTCCAGGGTATTTATCCCTCTCCCTCCCTCCTCTGACAGGGGAGTTCTGGAAGTGGCTACGGTTGCTGCCAGGTGGGCTCTTCTCCATGACTCCAGCTCTCACCACTGTCCAGTGGCAGTCTTCTCCCTTTACCAGAAGTGGTAACAACCCAGTGTTGTAATCCCTGGGTGCCTTGTTTCCTGTCTGCCCTGCATTACACAACATTCTTACCTAGTGAGACCAAGTTACTGAAGTTCTCCAGAGTCACATCCCTGTATAAGTCTCTCTGGGCAGGTTCCAGGCACTTCCATTCTTCCTGAGAGAACTCTATGGCCACATCCCTGAATGTTACCAATCCCTGAAATAATAAACCCATGCATTACTAGTAAATGAAAGGACTTTTATTTTTTTCATTAATTATGAAAAATTTCAAAATATTTCACAAAAGTATACAGAGTAGGATAATGACCCCCCTGAATCCATGGCTCTGCTTCAACAATTAATATGACTTTGCAAATCTTGTTTTATTTCTTCCCTTCTGTTTTTTTTACCCCTGGTATATTTTGAGATAGATCCTACATAGCAAATACCAAACATCATAGTATTTTACCCATAAATACTCTAGTAGCTAACAGATTAGCCTTTAAAAAAAAAAGGCATACCAACCAGAATATCATTATCATACTTAAATTTTTTTTTACAATTGGTCCGTTCAAATCAAGATTTAAATTAGATCTACACATTTCATTTAGTGGCTAGGTTTCCTTAAGTCTCCAGAATCTATTAGAGCCCCCAGAAACCCTTCAAAAATGTTTATTGGTATTTATTTATTAAAGAAACATTTGAATCAGTAGGATCTCCTACATTGTTAGCTTATTGCATCCGCATGGAATGGTTTAAGATGTTCCTTTACTTCCGTACTTCCTGTGAAAAGGTAATTGGATCTGGAGGCCTGATTCACATTTTTTTTTTTTTTTGAAGGGCAGGAATATATTAGAGGTGATAGTATGTACCTCCTATTGCATCCCTCAGGAGACACATAATGACTGATTGTACCATTTTAAATGAGGTTAAAATCGATGAGTAGGTTTAGGTTTTGACAATCTGACTCATGCAGAAAAATGTCTGAAAGATGGAAGGAAAGGAGGCATAGAAGGGCACTGTAGGAAGGAGGTGATCAAGCAAGCAAGCAAGCTAGGTGGGATGCCTATGCCATGAAGGTAGTATAATAAGCACACTTATTTGACTAGAGGCTTACATGCTTTTGAATATTCCTTTTTTTTTTAAGATTTTATTTATTTATTTGTCAGAGAGAGAGAGAGCACAAGCAGGGAAAGCAGCAAGTAGAGGGAGAAGCAGACTGTCCGCTGAGCAGGGAGCCTGACCGGGACTCGATCCCAGGACCCTGGGATCATGACCTTAGCCAAAGACAGACGTTTAACCGACTGAGCCACCCAGGTGTCCCATTTTTTAATATTCCTATAGCTAGTGCTAAAACCTCTTTCCTACAGCAGGACTCTTCTATTTCCGACAAGGATCTGGGAATGAGCAAAATCTAACTAAGTGGGATCTTACAAATAAACAAAATAGCATATACAAAATACACAGCAAACAAGGGCCTTGCAAATATTAAGGCCTTTTAAAAATTAGTCCCTTACATGGGCACCTGGGTGGCTCAGTGGGTTAAAGCCTCTGCTTTTGGCTCAGGTCATGATCTCAGGGTCCTGGGATCGAGGCCCACATCGGGCTCCCTGCTCGGCAGGGAGCCTGCTTCCCCCTCTCTCTCTGCCTGTCTCTCTGCCTCCTTGTGATCTCTCTCCCTCTGTGAAATAAATAAATAAAATCTTAAAAAAAAAAATTAGTCCCTTACCATTTCTCCATGGATAATGAAAAAGATAGAATCCAAAATGTCTTATAAATCTCTATCTTATAATATAGGACTCACAGAAGTTTTAGAACTATCCTGAAGACTCGGTTCATAATTAGCTGGAGGATCTCAGTCTGGGTTCTACCATCCTCTTCAGGCATTTGGGATCATGCGGGGGATGGTCTAGTTGCTACAATGTTGGCGGAGGTTGGCTGGGACGCAGGCAGCGTGCTACTGACTTTTAGTGCCCTGCATCAGGAACATTAAGTGTCCTAGTTTATCTGGGCCATGTACCCAGGACAGTCCCATACAAAAATACTGCTGAGAATCCTGACAGTGTCTCCACTGAGAAGCAGTTTGTTAGATATCAGAAGCATATGTTTTGTGATCCAAATTTCATAGTAAACACAGGGATTTTTATTTGCTGTATAACAATGTACCTAATGTCCTATAAGATATAATCATTCCATTATTTGGGAGCATCTAACTTAAACAAGATCTGCAAAATCTTTTGTGTTTATGTTACACCTGTTAATTAGTTATCATTCTCTCTGTGTCAAATAAACAAATAAAATCTATTAAAAATTTATCTATCATTGTTCACTGTCCACTTTTCCTTGTTCCTGAAATAAGAAAGCTGATGGAGGGTGTACCTCAGTCACATAAATGTGGCCCACAATGAAAACATATTGTTCAATCTCAAAACGGACAGTTTTATGGTTATTTGCCTCTTATAAATTCCCTTGCAATGACCAAAGAACTTTCTGTAATGGAAGTTTCCAACACAATACTGAAGGCCTCATAAAATAGATGTCGCCACACATTGAGACCAAGACCAACCACTCCAGCTCTGACCATGTTTACACAGCAAAGGTGGGGAGGCTTTTGCTGCAAACACCTAGGCTTTGGAAAAATTAAAAGACTCATTTAATGCTTCTCTAACCTCTTGAGAAGGTAAGGAAAATTAAACCCCAGAGGTAACAACAATGAGAAAAACAGTACACGCCACACATCCAATTGAACACAGAGAGATAAGCAAATATGTTAGCAGGGGCCACCCTGAAGTCAAACAGTTTGGGGATTAACCTTAGTATGGAAAAAAAAAAAAAACAAAAAAACAAAAAAACCTTAGTATGGGGCCTAGGACACATACCAAATGGGATGCTCAGTTTAAAGCTGGGATCCTAGGGCACCTGGGTGGCTCAGTGGGTTAAAGCCTCTGCTTTCGGCTCAGGTCATGATCTCAGGGTCCTGGGATCGAGGCCCGCATCAGGCTCTCTGCTCAGCAGGGAGCCTGCTTCCTCCTCTCTCTCTGCCTGCCTCTTTGCCTACTCATGATCTCTCTCTCTCTGTGTCAAATGAATAAATAAATAAAATCTTAAAAAAAAAAAAAAGCTGGGATCCGAGAAGAGCTACTCTCTCCATGAAATGGTGGGCTCCAGAGAAAACCTTGTTGGAAAAAAGTAACAAGGAACCTTCTGCACTCCAGGTGGGGAAAAAAAGGATTATCATTAATGATACCACTATTACTACTAATAATCATTTCCCTTCCCTCTGTCCAGTTCCCTAATGACTACCACATGTTAAATTAAGTCAACTAAGACAATTCAATAGGGAAAGATCAATCTTTTAACAAATAGTGTTGGGACAGGTGGATATTCATATGCAAAGAATGAAGCTAGACCCCCACCTCATACAATATATAAAAATTAACTCAAAATAGGTTTTAGAACTAAATGTAAGGTTGCAGAGCTAACACTACAACTCTTAAAAGAAAACACGGTAGTATAATTTCATGACCTTGGTCAGGCAGTGGTTTCTTAGATACGGCATCAAACACAGTAACAAAAGGACAAAGAGTTAAAATAAACTCAATCAAAACTAAAAATGTTTGTGCTACAAATGATTCCATCAGTAAAGTAAAAATCCCAGGATGCCTGGGGGTCTCAGTTGGTTAAGCATCTGACTCTTGATTTTCGCTTGGGTCATGATCTCAGGGTTGTGAGATCAAGTCCCACTTTGGGCTCCATGCTGGGTGGAGGAGCCTGCTTAAGATACTCTCCCTCTCCCTCTGCCCTGCCCCACCCCTCTCCCTCTATTGAAAGGAAAGGAGAAAGGAAAGGAAAGGAACGGAAAGGAATGGAAAGGAAAGGAGAAAGGAAAGGAGAGGAAAGGAAAGGAAAGGAAAGGAAAGGAAAGGAAAAGAAAGGAAAGGAAAGGAAAGGAAGCGGTGGGTANAAGGAAAGGAAAGGAAAGGAAAGGAAAGGAAAGGAAAGGAAAGGAAAGGAAAGGAAAGGAAGTGGTGGGTAGGTTGATGGGAGAGGGAGGGAGGGAAGAGGAAGGAAGGAAAAATTCAAATCACAAAACTGGGAGAAAATACTTGCACATCTTATATCTGGTAAGGGTCCTGTGTCCAGAGTATATAAAGAACTCTTACAATTCAACAACAAAAAAGACAAAACAATTAAAAACTAAGCAAAGAATTTGAGTAGTGATTTCTCTCTCTCTCTCTTTTTTATTTTTTTTAAAAGATTTTATTTATTTATTTGACACAGAGAGAGAAAGAGAGAGAGAGAGATCAGGTCACAAGTAGGCAGAGAGGCAGGCAGAGAGAGAGGAGGAAGCAGGCTCCCTGCCGAGCAGAGAGCCCGATGTGGGCCTCGATCCCAGGACCCTGGGATCATGACCTGAGCCGAAGGCAGCGGCTTTAACCCACTGAGCCACCCAGGCACCCTCTCTCTCTTTTTTAAAAAGATTTTATTTATTTATGAGAGACAGAGAGAGAAGCAGAGGCAGAGGAAGAAGCAGGCTCCCTGCAGAGAAGGGAACCAATGTGGACTCAATCCCAGAATCCTGGGATCATGACCCGAGCTGAAGGCTGATGGCCAACTGACTGAGCCACCAAGGCACCCTTATGTAGTGATTTCTCCAAAGAAGATCTACAAATGGCCAAAAGCATATGAAAAGATGTTCAATACCACTAATCATCAGGAAAATGCAAATCAAACCCATAAGAGGCGACTTCATATCCTTTAGGATGACTATTACCAAAAAACCAAAATAACCCATGTTGGTGAGGATGTAGAGAAACCAGAACCATCTTACATTGTTGACAGGAAAATGTAAAATACGGCAGCCACTTTGGGAAACATTTTTGACAGTCTCTCCAAATATTAAACACAGAATTATGTAGGTATAGAGAAATGGAAATGTATGTCCATCCCCAAACCCTGGTATACACCAATGTTCACAGTAATGTTATTTTTGATCGCCTAAAAGTGGAAATAACCCAAAAGTCCATAAACTGATGAAGTGAAGAACAAAATGTGGAATATACATACCCATGGAATATTATTTGGTATAAAAACTAATGAAGTACTGATAAATGCTACAATATGGATGAAGCTTGAAAATATAGGGCGCCTGGGTGGCTCAGTGGGTTAAAGCCGCTGCCTTCGGCTCAGGTCATGATCCCAGGGTCCTGGGATCGAGGCCCACATCGGGCTCTCTGCTCGGCAGGGAGCCTGCTTCCTCCTCTCTCCTCTCTCTCTGCCTGCCTCTCTGCCTACTTGTAATCTTTCTCTCTGTGTCAAATGAATAAATAAAATCTTTAAAAAAGAAAAAAAGAAAAAAGAAAATATACTACGTGAAAAAAGCCAGACACAAAAGAGCAAATATTGTAAGATCTATTCATACAAAATGTCCAGAAAAGGCAAATCCATAGAGATAGAAAGTAAATTAATGGTTGCCAGGGGATAAGAGGAGAGACTGAGAGAGACTGCTAATGCAAATGGGATTTCTTTTTGGAGTAATGAAAATGTTCTATTTTTTTTTAATATTTTATTTATTTATTTGACAGAGAGAGAGAGATCACAAATAGGCAGAGAGGCAGGCAGAGGGAGAGGGAGAAGCAGGCNCTCTCCACTGAGCGGGGAGCCCGATGTGGGGCTCGATCCCAGGACCCTGAGATCATGACCTGAGCCGAAGGCAGCTGCTTAACCAACTGAGCTACCCAGGCGCCCCCAACTGAGCCACCCAGGCGCCCCTGGAGTAATGAAAATGTTCTAAAATGGACTGTGACGATGGTTGTATAACTCTATAAATACACTAAAAACCACTGAACTTTACACTTATGTGGGTGAATTTCATCAAATGTAAATTATACATACAATAAATAAAGCTGTTAAAAAAATTTATGAGATGGGCGCCTGGGTGGCTCAGTGGGTTAAAGCCTCTGCTTTCGGCTCAGGTCATGATCTCAGCGTCCTGGGATCGAGGCCCGCATCGGGCTCTCTGCTCAGCAGGGAGCCTGCTTCCTCCTCTCCCTGTCTCTCAGCCTGCCTCTCTGCCTACTTGTAATCTCTCTCTCTGTGTCAAATAAAATAAATAAAAATCTTTAAAAAAAAAAATTTATGAGGACCTCAAAGAACTGTTAATGCTGGGTATATCTATCGATGGTTACCACATTAGACATTAAAAGTGAGAAATTAAAAATATTAATTTATTTAAATAACCAGTAATAAGACTGTTACATGTTAACATAAGCAATACACATTTTAAGAAAAATAACTACTGTGAAGTATTTAATAGCTTTGTTTTGTATCTTTGCAATGTCGTAAGTGACTGGCTGAATAAAAAAGTTTGATTTTCATATATCATACAGTCTCCAGGAAACTCTACTGTACACTGATTGGAGAATGTGATTGAAAAAGGTAAATAACATGTTAGTATTATCTCCTGAAAGGATGTCAAAGTCTTCCTGGACCATGCTCTGAAACTGCTAATCTAGTGCTATACAATTTAACATGAAGGATTTGAAAACACATTGTGTTGAATGAAAAAATATGATAAACAATATAAAATATGATAACCATACAAAAATTAAAAAACAGGGGCACCTGGGTGACTCAGTCGGTTAAGCATGTGCCTTTAGCTCAGGTCACTGGGATCATGCCCCACATCAGGCTCTCCGTGCAGCAGGGAGCCTGCTTCTTCCTCTCCCTCTGTCTACCCCTCTGCCTACTTGTGCTCTCTCTATCAAATAAATAAATAAAATATTTAAAAATTTTAAAAACAGAAAACTCAATAATATATTGCTTAGTATGCAGTCATATATGGTAAAACTATTATAAAAATCAAAGGACTGATTGACACAAAATTGAAGGCAGTCATTACCATTGGTGTGAACAGTAATGCAATGTGGGAAGGGATATGATCTGGGAAGGGATATGATCTGGGAAGGGAATGCAGGCTGCTCAGATGGTATATTAATCTGGGTAATGAGTAAGTACACTGATACTTTATTATTTTTTATACCATATACATGTCATAGATATGTTTTTGTATATATGCTTTGGTAGTATGAAATGTTTTATGATTTTTAGAGGGGGTAACATTTAAAAATAGAAGAAAGGAAACTACCTAGATAAATGGAAAAGATCAAAATTATCTCATCTCTGGTCCCACTCACCCGTCGTTCTTATAAGGTAGGGGCTTTCATATTTCTCTTAAGAGAATATATTTCTGCTCCACTGGAAAGAGCACTGTGTCCCTATGTCTACACTGTTGGAGAAGAGAAAGCCACTCAGGGAAGTGGAGCATCATCACTCATCTCTGGAATGGAGGAACTGGGAGCAAGATTGGGGCTCAGTGAGACAGGGAAGTTTCAGCATAAAGAACACAAATGTTCTTATGATTTGAAAGGAAGAGAGATTATTTCAAGGATAGAGGAAATCAACTTACCTGTGCCATGGCTTTTAGAACTACCTGAGCTGCTCTGATTTCTTTAGATTCTTCTCTTGGACAAGTGCAGAGTCCTGAAAAAGCAGAGTAGGGGGGAGAAGGGGAAATCTCTCGTAAACCGAGCTTGCCTGAGCACTCCTAAATAGAGGACCTTAAAACAACTGTACTTCCAATGTCCCTGCTCTGATTCCCTTGCCCTCCCCCTTGTCCCACCACCCAACACTAATATCAAGAACTACAGAGTTAACAAAACCTCCTCCCGAAACTCTAGGGAAACTAAAAGATAGAGTCGATGAAGATATGCTTCAGCACTCATAGAACCCAACTGCCTTGGCAGGAGGGATACCTGCCCGAATAGTTCCTCGTCTTGCTGATGTTAATCTATACTCTATATGGAGCCTAGAAGGCTCCCACTTGTTTCCAGCTGATCTTCCTCTGCAGCTGCTGCAAGGAGAATCAAAACTCAGACTCACTCACTTTACCACTAAGGCTGAGGGCAGTACCCACAGGCTAGGAGCATAGCAGCACAGGTATACGTTCATTCTCAAGGAGGTCAAACCTTGAGGAAAAGATATCCCTAAACAAAATCCTCCAGCTTCTCTGGGTTCAACAGGCAAAACCTCCTGGGTACTTCCCTAAATCTATATCCTTTTTTTTTTTTTTTTAAGATTTTACTTATTTATTTGAGAGAGAGAGAATGCGTGCACAAACAGGAAGAGCAGGAGAGGCAGAGGGAGAAGCAGACTCCCTGCTGAGCAGGGAGCCCAAGGCAGGGCTGGATCCCAGGACTCTGGGATCAGAACCTGAGCCAAAGGCAGATGCTCAACTCATGAGCCACCCAGGCACCCCTACTTCCTCCTTCTAAGTCCAGAAAGGAACACCACCTACACCAGAGGCTTCATCAAAGACTCCAACCCTGACTGGACTCACCAGACAGGAGCAAGAAAATCACAGTAAACAGGTATCTTACAAGCATACCTGCATCATATCCAGAGTATTAACCTGAATGGGAACTCAGATTCTAGAAGCCTCTTGGGCCAGCACTCCTAACTTTCCATCTAAGCCTCGCCTCCTGCTTCCTTGCAGAACATCACTTCCTCACTGGCTGTTATTTGCTAAGGCTGGAGTTCTATGAAAAATCACCTGTACCTCAAAGTAATGAGAACTCCAGGGTTTTAAGGAGGGTAGTAAGCCTGGTTCTAATCAGAGGTGCAAGAAGCTTCCTATGGTTTGTGGGTGAGTGGGTCAGAAGGTAGACTAACTTACTCAAAATGTCCTATAAGTTGTAGAATATGAATTGGGACTTAAAAATCAGAGAATTTTATTAGGTAGAAAAGGTACAGAAGAGTATTCTCATCGGTGAAGAGCAGTGACAAAAACAGTAGACCAAAAGTATATGGTGTATTATTTGGAATGACTTCTATAGTTTGCGAAAAGGTCTAGACCAGTGCTGTCCAACAAATCTTTCTGCAATGATGGAAATCTTTGTATCTGTACTGTCAATAATGAAGCCACCACCAATTAAAAAGTGCCTAGGTACAACGGAGGGATTGAATTTTTTCCCTGAATTTTAATTAAATTTAAATTTAATTAGTTCTATAATCTAGAGGAAGATAATGCTGGAGATGACATCAGGGGTTGGAAAATGAAGGCAAATGAATGAAATAAGATAATAATGAAGGCAAAGACCAGGTCTCATCATCACTGTGACTAGCACTTGCCATGGTGTCTGGAGGAGACGGGTCTAACGAATACTAACTTAAATATAAACGTTTGCTTTTCACCCAGTAAGGAATGGAAGGCCACTGAAGAATTTACAGAGGGAAGTGATAAGGCCAATACGGCGAGACTCTTTTATTGGAGAGAAGCAAAGCTGGAGTCAGAGAGATCAACTGAAAGGTGCTTATACTTTTGCAAGCAAACAAAGAACCTGACCCAGGATAATGAGAGTGGAAATAAGGAGGAAGGGTATAATTTCAAGATATAGGGAAGTAAAATCAACAGGCTCTGGCATCTGATCAGATATGGAGTCAGAGAAAGAGACAGGAGTCAAAAATTCTTTCAGATTTACTGAGTTCCTCAACTGGCATGGTTCTAGATGTGAGGAAGATAATCAATCCAGTCCCTGTCCCAATGGATCTCACATTCTAATGGAAAGAGACAATAACAAATTGATATACTGACACTGATATTCCTATTTATGTGTCAGGTGGAGAAAAATTAAGAGTAGGAGGATAGGGAGCTTCAGGGAAATGAAGGGTGGCCCGAGAAGGCTTTTCACTGAGAAGGTAACATGTAAGCACAGACTGAATAGAGTGAAAAATGCAGGTATCTAAGAGTTCATTCCTAGTATAGGGAACAGCAGCTGCAAAGGCCTCAAGGCAGAAGCAGGCTTTCTTTGATTAATAAAGAGACTAGGGGGCTGGCATGGAGTGTGCAAGAAAAGAGGATCAGAAGCTCGTTTGGGTGAGAGAGGAAGCTGGAAGCTGGGTCACATGTGGCTTGTGCACCACAGTAAGAACTTTGGTTTTTTACTCTTTAGTAAGACAGGAAGCCCCTAAAATGTTTTAAGACAAGGAATGGCATAATTTGATTTACACTGAAAAGGATCACTCATAGAAAGTGAACTAAGAAGACAAGGGAGGAAGCAGGGAGACAAGTGGAAGGTTACTGCAGTAATCCAGGCAAGGGGTGAGGGCTTGTACTAGGGTGGTGGTGGGGGAGGTGATGAGTACTAACCAGATTAAATATTCTCTGAAGGTAGAGCTGGTAGGATTTGCTGATTTTAGGTACGAAAGCAAAGGGAAAAAAAAAAAAAAAAGAAGCAGCAGCCATGATGACACTGAGTTGTTTGGCTTGAGTAACTGGAAGTACGAAGTTGTCATTTTATAACACAAAGAACCGTGAGAGGAGCGGGTCTGAATAAATCAATTATGAGTTGTGTTTTAGACTTTAGTACTCGAGATTACTATTACACATCGCACACATGGCGGGCTGTAGCTTTGTAAACGTCCAACAAGGCAATGTTAGCAGAAATTAAACTAAGTATGTCCTCCGATGAAGCAATTCCATAGCTGAGACTATCCAAGAGATGTGTGGGGGCTACATGATGGAGATACTGCTGACGTTGGAAACAACTTGGAGAGAACTTTAAAGGAGGATTGGTTAAATAAATAAATTACAGTATATGCACACAATAGAAACACTGTTGCCATAAAATGAACAACATATATATTTGCTGATGTTAAGAGGTCAAACAATCTTGGGTGAATAAGGTAGCTAATGAAACAGTATGTACAGTGTAATCCTATTTTTATAGGAAAAATATACATATGTTCTATATACACGTGTGTGTGCACATAAGATAGACTGAAAGGGTTTTCAATTACATTTTTCACTATTTGTCTCTAGGTGTATATCTACAAAAGTAATCTTTGTTTTTTCTATATTTTCAAGTTTCCCCTAAAGCATATGTTTTATAACCATAAATAATAGAATGTATACCTTCCTCTTCTATTAGAGGGGTGAATTATAAAAGGAAATATGCACAGATTGATTCATGAGTGACAGTGAGGTGCTTTTGGGAACTTATATGCTAAAGAAGCTTGATTTCCTCCATTAGTTCTAGAGCCTTTGAGAGGCTTGTTCTCAAACAATAACTTAAAGCTCCTGACTTCCCACAAAGTGAGCTTTCACATGAAAACCTTCCATGTTCCTTAGTCTCCTCACTCACCTGTGCACAGACCTCTTGTCAACCCTCAATCCAGGATATCCTCCTTGCTCCAAAAAGAAATCACACTTAATTTATAGAAGCATCTTCCTACACACAGAAAAAGAAATGGGTCTTAGCCAGTGTGGTAGACATTAACTGAATTACTACTGTTTCTCCATTACCCAGTTTTCCTCTCCTTTTGGGCACAAAGATGACAGTTTCCAGACCCTTGCAGTCAGGCAAGGCCATAAACTGGCTTTGGCCAATGGAATCTGAGCTAAGGTGATGTGTGGTCCCTTCCATCTGAGGCACTGGCAAGACTGCAGAATTCGCCAGTCTTTCTATTCCCTGATGTGGTGGCCAAGGGGACTATGTGTCAGATGGTACAGCTATAGGTTGGTGGAGTCTGCTTTGGTCTGGGACCCTGCCTATTCTGATGCACATTAGACACATAACACGATCCAGTTAATAAAAAGTTATTCTGTAACCCACTGAGATTTGGGGGTTGTTTGCTACTACAGCATAACAGCCTAATATACTAATTCAGCTATATTCTGACCATATACAAATTCAGACTCTGGCCTGTGGTTGCTGTGAGAAATAACAATCTTTTAAAAAGTCAAAAGAAGCTTCAGAAATAACAGAGCAGAACTGGTTCATTTACAACTCTACACACCTCAAAAGGACTTTTCATATTGTGTGAAATCTTTCATGTTGTATTGAATTTTATGGAAGTAAACATACATTTTTCCAGTATAGACATCAACCAAAAATCATTACAATGAGAGATATATACATTCTCAGGCAATATTTAGTATTCTAAGTAAGACAAGAGCAGATAGGTTAAATAAATGAAAGATTTCTGGGCGCCTGGGTGGCTCAGTGGGTTAAAGCCTCTGCCTTCGGCTCAGGTCATGATCTCAGGGTCCTGGGATCGAGGCCCGCATTGAGCTCTCTGCTCAGCAGGGAGCCTGCTTCTTCCTCTCTCTCTGCCTGCCTCTCAGCCTACTTGTGATCTGATCTCTCTGTGTCAAATAAATAAATAAAATCTTTAAAAAAAAGTAAATAAATGAAAGATTTCTATAGAACAGTAATTCTTAGTACTCACAAATTTAGTAATGTAATACTTAATAACATAAAAATGTTTACGATATGATTAAATTTAAAAAAGCAGGTTACAAAACAGCTGGGCATCATGTGATCCTATTTGTAAAATACAAAGATATATCAATATAAACGACATAGACAAATTAGATGGAAAATATCTAGGAAGTTTTATCCTTAAAGATTATTTTGGTAATCTCTGGGTTGTGATCTTCAGTGTTCTTAGTTTTACTTAAGTGTATGTTTTTTCAATAACTATGTTATTAATTTTTTTTGTTGTTGTTGTTTTTTAAAAGTTTTAGCTATTTAAGTGATCTCTACACCCAAAATGGGGCTCAAACTCACAGCCCTGAGATCAAGAGTTGCATGTGCTCCCAACTGAGCCAGGCAGGCACCCCAATTTTTATTGATTGACTGATTGGTTGATTTTATTTTTTTAAGATTTTATTTATTTATTTATTTGACAGAGAGAGAGTGTGTGTGTGTGTGTGAAAGAGGGAACACAAGCAGGTGGAGTGGGAGAGGGAGAAGCAGGCTTCCCGCTGAGCAGGGAGCCTGGTGTGGGGCTTGATCCCAGGAACCTGGGATCATGACCTGAGCCGAAGGCAGCTGCTTAACTGAGCCACCCAGGTGCCCCATGGAACCCCAATTTTTAAATTATTTTTAGGTTCTGTTAAATGTAAGCTATTCCCAAATAGCAGAAGAAAAAGAAAATACTTACTTAAAAAAAAAAATCTTCCCTTGAACATGAAATAGCTTAGGATATTCTAAAAATGGTTATATTTTCACAGAATGGCTTTTGTTTTTGTTTTGTCAGCTCCCAATATTTGCAAACTTCTTGATTTGGTAACTATATTCATGTGTGCTGTAGTCGAGCCTGGAAAAGAATGAAAAGTCATTAGGGCCATATCCTATGAATAAGTGGTGCTTCCTTTCAGCTCTTCTTGTCAGATGGGTCTGTTATGTTTCTGCACTTGCCCCACTGTTCTCCAAACAGCTACAAACTCATTTTGCCCCATTGGTCACACTTTGGATTTCTGATGATCAGAATGAAAACTGCAAATCCTGTATTGGACTCAAGAAAACTAATTTCCAAAAAAAAAAAAAGAAAACTAATTTCCCTCCACAGAGTTTTTACAAGATCAGTTTGACTTAGACGTGACATGACATGACAATGACTGCTCTGGTCATACAAGTTATCTCTCTCTTATGAATTCTCACAGCATACTATCAGGGTAAATAGTGCCCTTTATCATCCTTTACTTTGAACATTTGTATTCTAGTTTTATCTCACCTATTACAACATTTGCACTTTAAAAGTAAATACAGGGGTGCCTGGGTGGCTCAGTCGGTTAAGCTCCAACTCTTGACTTCAGCTCAGGTCATGGTCGAAGGCTTGTGAGCCTGCTTGTTTCTCTCCTTCTCTCTCTGCCTCTCTCTCTCTCTCAAAAAAAAAAAAAGGTAAATAGAGACTATAACTTTTATTTTTATTTTATTTTTATTTTTTTTTAAAGATTTTATTTATTTATTTGACACACAGAGAGAGATCAGATCACAAGTAGGCAGAGAGGCAGGCAGAGAGAGAGGAAGAAGCAGGCTCCCCACTTAGCAGGGAGCCCGATGTGGGCCTCGATCCCAGGACCCTGAGATCATGACCTGAGCCGAAAGCAGAGGCTTTAACCCACTGAGCCACCCAGGCGCCCTAACTTTTATTTTTAAATTATTTTTTCCCTTACATAATCTCTACCCCCAACGTGGGGCTTGAACTCACAACCCTGAGGTCAAGAAATCACATGCTTCACTGACTGGGCCAGCCAGGTGCCCCAAGACTATAAATTTTATTTTATTTATTTATTTTTATTTTTTTTAAGATTTAATTTATTTATTTGACACAGAGAGAGAGATTACAAGTAGGCAGAGAGGCAGGCAGAGAGACAGGGAGAGGAAGAAGCAGGCTCCCTGCTGAGCAGAGAGCCCGATGCGGGCCTCGATCCCAGGACCCTGGGATCATGACCTGAGCCGAAAGCAGAGGCTTTAACCCACTGAGCCACCCAGGCACCCTATTTATTTTTAATTTTTAAAAAAGATTTTATTTATTCATTTGAGAGAGAGACAGAGACAGCATGAGTTGGGTGGGGACAGAAGGAGAGGGAGAGGGAGAAGCAGACTCTTAGCTGGGCACAGAGCCTGATGCAGGGCTTGATCCCAGGACTCCAAGATCATGACCTGAGCCAAAGTCAGATGCTCAACTGACTGAGTGACCCAGGCGCCCCTCAAGACTATAACTTTTATTTTTTTATTATTTTTTTTAAGATTTTATTTATTTATTTGACAGAGAGAGACATAGCGAGAGAGGGAACACAAGCAGGGGGAGTGGGAGAGGGAGAAGCAGGCTTCCCACTGAGCAGGAAGCCCGATGCAGGGCTCGATCCCAGGACACTGAAATCATGACCTGAGCCGAAAGCAGAGGCTTTAACCCACTGAGCCACCCAGGCGCCCAACTTTTTTTTTTTTTTAAGATTTCATTTATTAAAAAAAAAAAAAAAGATTTCATTTATTTATTTGGGAGAGAGACAGCAGGGAAGGACAGAGAGAGGGAGGGAGAAGCAGGCTCCCTGCTGAGCAGGGAGCCCCACACAGGCTGATCCCAGGCCCCTGGGATCATGACCTGAAGGCAGACACTTAGCCACCCAGGTGGTGTGGGTGGGAAAAAGAGTCAACTTTTTCATTGTCATAGAAAGGAGTTACAAAAAAAAGGAAATGGAGAAAGCTGGAATAACCCCCCTGGCGTTAAACTGGAATTAGAGATATCATATGAAACAATGGATTATCCGTATGGATATTCATACAGATAGAGGTGTGTGTGAGTGTGTGTATAGACACATATACTTCATAGCTGAGAGTACCTAGAAGCAATGGGTATATCTAATCTTGGTTTCTAAATATCGTTTTCTACTAAAAGGAGCTAGTGTTCCCTGAGAAATGTACATGTTCCAGAACTGGGGCTGGGAAAGTGTAAACAGAAGGAGTTAGGGGTCCTTGGGGGGAAAAAAAACCAGACACACAGCTTTCTTGATATAAGAAAAGTCATTTTAGGCCTCTGGCCATCTTGTGAAAGAATGTAAGAACCAATGGCCACTATCAGCCCAGAGGTAACCTAGTCATACCAGGGACAATAAATCAGCGATAAAACTCACGGTGCCTAAAACTCATGGTGCTGATTCAAAAGTGAAGACTGACCTGATGTACATTCTTGAATTGTATTTGCAGGATCTAAACCCCTTTCAGCAGATACCAGGCCAACTGGAGCCAGACAACTGATGATGCTGTCCTTTGTCAGCCCTCATGACTTTGACGCAGAGCCAGTCATTTTAAGATGACTTTTGCCCCTGTTCCATGCTGTATTCCCCATGGTACAAGGCCTTTTGTTAATATATAGGCACTCTTAGGTTAAAACTTCCCCAAATTCTTTTGTTCAGGGAGACATTGCTTTAGGGAAAAATCCCTGGTGTTCTCCTTTACTTGCTGGAAGAAAACCTCTTCCTTTTCCTATTCTTTGGCTCATTCTGTCTTTTGTCTTGACATCCACCAAGAGATAAACCCAGTTTGGGTAACAAAAGTAGAGTATCAGCTTGGGACATCTCGTGGTGCCAGAAAATATACCAGTACTAAAAAAAAATCGTAAAGGGGACACATTGAAAGCATACAGGAGTCAACTTAAAGGAGCTCCCATTGGCCAAATCTGGGGTAATGTGAGCAAAGACACAGTGACAGTAATGAATTGTAATCTACAGAACTAAAAAAAGAAAAAAAAATCAATTTTATATATACATATATAAATAATTTAGTAAATAAGTGTGGGAGAAGGAAAATCTTGTAATAGTAGGATTCTATTTAATAAATGTAGAAGGAAGGATGGAAGTTTAAAAATCACCACTTGACAAATAGCATGTAATAACATTTTCAGGCAACAATTATCAATGAATGTTAAGATTTGCAGGTAGAAGTAAGATGAGAAGCTTAAGGTATTTCTCCACAGGACGCATATTAATTACAATGGGAAAAATAGGGACTATGCAGTGGAAAAATTGGACAGACACCACTTAATCAAGTGATTAAAGTTATCACTAATTATGAGGCAAACTGGCCTCTTGGATCTCCTGATACGATGGACTGAGAAGAACACATCACTTTTGGAGTATTCTTGTCCCCAAAGCATACTCTGAATTGAATTACAAGGAAGCATCAGACAACCTCAAATTGGGGAACATTCTACATTGCAGAATTTACAAAATAAACGGTCCGTACTCTTTAAAAAAAAGTGTCAAGGTCAAGTAGGACAAAGACCGAGGAACTATGCCAAATCAAAGAAGCCTATGAAGACTTACTAATTGCAACATATGATCCTGGATTGGATACTTGTGCAGAAAAACGACACTAAGGGACATTGATAAAATCTGAATAAAGTTTGTAGATTAGTTAGTAGTAGTAGTATCAATGTTAATCTCCTGGTTTTGATCATGTACTGTGATTATGTAAAATGGTAACACAACCATAAAATGGTAAAATGGGGAAGCAGTTTAAGAATATATGGGAATTCTGGGGTGTTTGGCTGGCTCAGTCAGTGGAGCGTGCAACTCTTGATTCTGGGTTTGTGAGTTTGAGTCCCATGCTGGGTGTAGAGATTACTTAAAAACAAAATCTTAAGAAAATGTATATGAGAATTCTATTTTTGCAAGAGTTTTAAGTCTAAAACTAATTCAAAATGAAAAGTTAAAAAAAATTTAATGAATGCTAGGTGTGCAGGAAGCAAGGGGTATATGGACCTTCAGTTCACCTCCAGGGCTCTCAATAATTTACTCCAATGGCAAAATACTGGAGACCAGGTCACGTTGGGGGAAGAGATGTTAGGCAAGAAGTTTCAGAAAAGAAAAGAAAAGCACATCATGAAAAAGAAGATATCTCAGGGAAAGAAGAAAAACTGATGCATCTTGAACTTAGCTTTTGGATGTTCAATAGCAATTCTTTCCTTTTCCTCTCAACATCTTCTTGGAAAAGACTTTTTTAAAAAGGAATCACGAGTAACCAGAACATTTTGATCTCCACACAGGAGACAAAAGTCAGAGAAGACTGGACATCATGTCCAATCCCAGTGTCACAGAGGTCGAGGGTATCACTGCCCAGGGCCATAGTCTGTTCTAACTTCACAGGTTCTGCAAGGGTCAGTATACTGGAGTCACAAGCACCTCACATCAGCACACTTGGTGGGACAAAAATGGTCAGTGTCACACAAACACAACCACACAGCCATTCTTGAAACGCAAAAAGGCACAACCATACAATCACAGACACCTCCAAGCCCTTATACACAGTCACAATCTTACACCCACTATGAAGACATACACAGTCACTCAATTCTACTCACCACCATGACACACAAAGTCACTCTCATATAGTCACAGCCTTCCCAAACCAATTCTCACAAACATCTCACAAAATCACAGTCACATACCCACTTGGGGGACACACATAATCACTGGCACTCCGGCCCACCCAACACCAACCAGTCATAATTGAACACTCACTCTGAGACACAGTAACACTCAACGCAGGCAAAGAAAGACATGTTACACTTACAAACACAGCACCACACACAGCCACAGTTTCACAGACACACTCCAAGGGACACAAGAGGGATACACACGCATTGTCATCATACAGTCACAGACACACAACTGCACAGAATACCACACGTGGCTACAATATTGTGCAACCAAAACCATACGCTCACCCTGGAGACATGGAATCATAACCGCACAGACACCCGCACCCGTTTAACAATCACAACCACACTCACACCCCCAAGAACAAGGTGTACAGTCACACATACACAACAGAGACACAAGCAGTTATCACCCCACAGTAGCAAGGACCCCACACCCTAACACACAATATCACACATGGTTACACAAACACAACCAGACTTACACCCTGGAGACAGGTGGCCACAATCGCACACTCAGTCATCCACACCTGGTCACGCAGCCACAAAAACTCATTCACAATCCGGCATCCTCAGCCCGCTCCCGCCCGCGCTCTCAGACCGGAGGCTCTGGACACGCCCCGTCCCCGCCCCGGACTCCCAGACCCCTCACCTTCTGCCTCCCCTTGGTCGCGTCCGGGTCCCTGTGGAGCTAACGATCTCGCCACGACGTCAAGAAAGACGTAACGTCGGGCCACTGTGGACTCTGGGAAACGTAGTCCAGAGCCAGACCAGAAGCAGACAAGATGGCGTCTTCGTACCTCAGACCCTGAGTTTGGTCGTTTGACACTGCGCCCAGGGGAGCTTCAAAGACGAAGTCCCTGCTCCAAACCTCCCGCCAGGCTTGAGCTGATTTTCTGCTAAAGCAGGACGACTCACCCTGAGAGCCCCATAATCACTGGAAGAAGCAGCCAAGTTCGTGTGGGACAGAGTGCTGACCAGCAAAGCCTAAAGGGAAATGTAGTTCAAGGCCGGAAAAGCGGCGTTGCTGTTGACAGAAGGTAATCAGATACCAGGCTGGGCCTGGCGACGGTGACCGTGCGGGCCACGTCGCAGAGACTTCTGGGAGTGTTCGCTCGCCCTCGGAGTGCGCAGGCGCAGCGCGCCGAGTGGACATTTTGGTCTTTGTCCGCGGGTCAGTCCGGCCCCTGGGTCCACGTGGCGCGAAAGTAGGAGGTGGGATGTGGGCGTCTTGGGCCGGTCGGGTCGGGGAGGTTGAAGGGGAGGATTCTGGATCTGTTGGGGCGCGGCGCGGGGATGAGGAGTGGGTTTAAGAGCTTGTGGCCTACATGCGGGGTGGGGGTGGGGGTTTTTGAGGAGGGTTCGAGCGTTTGTGACCCCTGAGTTTGTCCGCAAGTTTGACTGGATGTTGGGATTATTGAGTGAGAAACTGTGGGTGCGGGATTGTGTATGGCTGCATCCGAAAGGGAGATGCAGGAGACTAGCATTGAGGTAATAATATTTGAGCCGCACTTCCCTTGTCGAAAGTGCTGATAATAACGGTGCCATCTTCGTGGTGTTTTTTTATTTGAATATTTGAAGGGGGGAAAAAAGCTAAGTGGTAAATGATTTAAACGTGAATTTTTATATAAAAACGCACTTTTAATTGGAGTAGAATGCAGATCTTTGTGATTTCTTCTTTTTTAAGCAAGCAAGACTATTTCGAAGGCACTTTTTGTTGGTGGGGTAGCTTTAGACGATCTCAAATCTCCTGATCTTCAGGGTATTTTAATAGGGCTGCTGTTAAATCCAAGATTAAATACCGACGTTGCACTTTGAGCAACAGCGTCGTATAGCACAGAAAGCCCAGGATTAGAGTCAGGGATGTGAAGTTCTAGATTAGGCACGGTTATCTTCATTTTTTGAAGAAAATTTAGTTGTTGTAATGTTTATTTACTAGTCTGACCTAGATTTTAGGTATCTGACTCCTAGATGAATCGAGGTGTTCCCAGGTTGAATGGATTTTGTGACTTAATAAAGACCGTTTCTCCTGTCTGCAGAAATGCTTTTTCTAAGGAATCCCCACAATCATCCCTAACAGAATTTTAAATAAGAGTTAAATTAATTGGGTACCAATTTAGTGTTTACAAATCAACAGTCTTCAAATAGACAACAGCCAGTTAGAAGACATAGTAGAAGAAAACTATTTACAATAGCAATGAAAATGAGAAATAAGCAGTATGCAAAACTATTAGAAAAGAACTTTTAAAAGTGCAGAGAGGCATAATGTGAGATATTATCAAATACACCATGTTTTTCAATAGGGAGACGTCATAAAGAAGCGTGTGCAGATTTAAGTAAATTTACTAATTCAATGTAATCCTAATAAAAGCATGTACAGTTTTTGGGAGTGGGGGTGGTGGAATTAGATAAGCTGATTATGTGCTTCATATGGAAAAATAAACTAGAATAGCCAGTAAAATTCTGAAAAAGAAAAGCAGTTGGGGTGTGGGAAGGTGGAAGCCCAGCACTTTTTTTTTTTTTAATTTCCAGTATAGTTAACATAACGTCATGTGTTTCAAGTATACAATATAGTGATTTAACAATTCTGTATATTATTCAGTGCTCGTCAAGACAAGTGTACTCTTAATCTCTTTCAGTTGTTTCACCCATCCCCCTACCCACCCACTTCCCCTCTGGTAACCATCTGTTTGTTCCCTATAGTTAAGAGTCTGTTTTTTTCGTTTGTCTCTTTTCCCTTTGTTCGTTTGTTTTGTTTCTTAAATTCCACATAAGTGAAATCATATGGTATTTGTCTTTCTCTGACTGAATTATTTTGCTTAGCATTATACTCTAGATCCATCCATCTAGTGGTAATGTATTTTAGAATATAAATCCTTAGAAATTAAAAATCGAATTGGTGTTAGCACGAAGCAGGCCAATGAAGGGAAATTTGGCAACATCTATAATTAAAATGTATTTTCTTTTTGACATGGCTGTTTCACAACTGGAAATTAATCCTACAAATGTACCTGCATTTGCATGAAATGATACAGGTGTGAGGTTACTCATTGCAGCAATGTTTAGCGTAGGTAAAGATTAGCCATCACTAGATTCGCTGGATAAAACTAGGTCCATCTGTACAACAGAATAATAGAAAAGTGTACAGAAGAACAAGGAGGAAGCTTTTTTGTATATTGACACTGAAATAACTCTAAAATGTATTTATTGTTCATTGAAAAAAACAAGATGCCAAATGTATGCTTCATTTGAAGTAAGAAGGGGCAGAAATAATATATGTTTGTATTTGTTTCCATTAGAAAATTCAAAAGATAGGCAAGAAACTAATGAAAGTGGCTATCTCTGTTTTGGGTTGTTGTACCGGGATAGGTAGGGCAAGAGCAAATAGCTTTTTTTTCTTTTTCTTTTTTTTTAATTATTTGAGAAAGAGAGCGAGCACAAGTGGGGGTTGGAGGCAGAGGGAGAGGCAGAAGCAGACTCCCTGCTGAGCAGGGAGCTTGACCTAGGACCCTGGGATCATGACCTGAGCCACCCATGCGCCCGGGCAAATAACTTTTTATGTTGGTTTTCTAAGTATATGAATTTAGTATTTAAAAGTTCAATTTTTTTTCTCTTTTTGTTTTTTTGTGGGGTTTTTTTTGTTTTGTTTTTTAAGGAGGACATTGGCCATGGAGCCAGACTGCCGTTATTTCCTTCCTCTGCCACTTTGGTTTTTTGTTTTTNTCTCTCTGCCTGCCTCTCTGCCGACTTGTGATCTCTCTCTCTGTGTCAAATAAATAAATAAAGTCTTTAAAAAAATAAATAAATAAAAGTTCAATTTTTTTTCTTTTTTTGTTTTTTTGTGGGGTTTTTTTTGTTTTGTTTTTTAAGGAGGACATTGGCCATGGAGCCAGACTGCCGTTATTTCCTTCCTCTGCCACTTTGGTTTTTTGTTTTTTTTTTTGTTTGTTTGTTTGTTTTTTTTAGATTTTATTTTATTTATTTGACACACAGAGAGAGATCAGATCACAAGTAGGCAGAGAGGCAGGCAGAGAGAGAGGAGGAAGCAGGCTCCCCACCGAGCANTTTTTTTTGTTTTGTTTTTTAAGGAGGACATTGGCCATGGAGCCAGACTGCCGTTATTTCCTTCCTCTGCCACTTTGGTTTTTTGGTTTTTTTTTGTTTGTTTGTTTGTTTTTTTTAGATTTTATTTTATTTATTTGACACACAGAGAGAGATCAGATCACAAGTAGGCAGAGAGGCAGGCAGAGAGAGAGGAGGAAGCAGGCTCCCCACCGAGCAGGGAGCCCGATGTGGGCCTCGATCCCAGGACTCTGAGATCATGACCTGAGCCGAAGGCAGTGGCTTCAACCCACTGAGCCACCCAGGCGCCCCCTCTGCCACTTTGTACCTTGATGTACTTAAACCTATCTCTGTTTCTCATTTACTGATACAGAGAAAATAGTAGTATCTAATTCACAGGGTGGTTGATTGTGCAGATTAAGGAGTTCTAAGTTCCAAAGAATAGTGCCTGGTATGTAGTAAGTCTCAATAAATGATAAATAGCAGTATTATTACTGTCTACAAAATAATAGTTCCTTAGAAATAATAGTACAGGGCGCCTGGGTGGCTCAGTGGGTTAAAGCCGCTGCCTTCGGCTCAGGTCATGATCCCAGGGTCCTGGGATC
>LNAC01000324.1:156525-190470 GCA_002007465.1 Ailurus styani | reverse complement strand
CTCTCTGCCCGCCTCTCTGCCTACTTGTAATCTCTCTCTCTGTGTGTCAAATGAATAAATTAAAAAAAAAAATCTTTAAATAAAAAAAAAAAAGAATAGTACAGCCATTTGTACTATTTCTGGTAGAAATTTTTGAAAGATTCAGATATATATAGATGTTCTTTTTTATTTCCATGTTTAAGCTTTTTTTTGATGTTTCCTTTTATAACTGGAATGAGGAAGTTAGATTTCTGTGTTCAAGTTAAATTCATCTTTAGAAACCCATCATTATCTTTTTCATGAGAATGTTCTTTAATTTATGGGATGGTTACTTTCTTTTTTTTTTTTAAAAGATTTTATTTATTCATTTGACACAGAGAGAGAGATTACAAGTAGGTGAGAGGCAGGCAGAGAGAGAGGAGAGAGGAGGAAGCAGGCTCCCCGCTGAGCAGAGAGCCGGATGTGGGCCTCGATCCCAGGACCCTGGGATCATGACCTGAGCCGAAGGCAGCGGCTTTAACCCACTGAGCCACCCAGGCGCCCTGATGGTTACTTTCTCATGGCTGTAATTCAGAACCTCTGATGTTGTTTTTTAAAAATCCCAGTTGTGACTTATTTTGGCCAGAGTAAATCAGAGATGATCTTATGATATGACTGGTCCATTATTAGTGATTATATTTTCCCCTTCTCAACCAGATGGCTACCCAATTCTTCCAACTCCATTTGTTAAATGAAATCTGTATGATTTACTTTGGTACTGTATGAATGTTCATTCCCCCATTGATTTAATGGATGGTTTCGACACTGATAAATAATCCTTGGCTATATTAGTTTCTTTAAGGGTTGGAAAGTGATGATTTCCTAGTTTTTAAAACTCCTTGGGGCACCTGGGTGGCTCAGTCATTAAGCGTCTGCCTTCCGCTCAGGTCATGATCCCAGGGTCCTGGGATCGAGCCCCGCATCTGGCTTCCTGCTCAGCAGGAAGCCTGCTTCTCCCTCTCCCCCTGCTTGTGCTCCCTCTCTCGCTGTGTCTCTCTCTGTCAAATAAATAAGTAAAATCGTAAGAATTTTTCCTTTTACATTTGATTGCAAACCTCATATCATTTCAAATTTTTCTGACTTGTGAGCATCATTTGTTTTTTAAGTTTACTATTTTAAAATTCTATTTTGATCATATAATACATTCTCACATGTATTTGGGCTACTTCTGGACTTTATAGTCTCATCCATCTTCCAGTTCTGTATTCATGTACCAGTATTTATCTTTTTATTGTTGAAGCTTTACAATTTTGGTGTAGCTAGTCTGTTATTGCTTGTTCTTTTCAGAGTTTCCTGGCTATTCTTCTTTCTTTTTTTTTTTTTTTTTAAGATTTTATTTATTTGAGAGAGAGTTCCTGCACACCTGCATGCTTGTGTCAGGGGAGAATCTCAAGCAGACTCCCCGCTGAGTGTGGAGCCCAACCTCGGGACCCTGAGATCATGACCTGAGCCAATATCAAGAGTCAGACACTCAACTGACTGAGCCACCTAGGCGCCCCCTTGCTTATTTATTTTTCTGTGTAAACTTTAGAGTTAACTTGTCTAGTTCTAGGGGAAAAAGGCTTATTTTTTTATTGGTATTGGACTAAATTTATCCAATAACTTAGGAACAAGGGGCATGAGATATTTATGATGTTAAACTGGTATGCTTCGGATGAAAAAAACAACCAGGAAAGATCACATTAATCAAGGAAACCAATAATCCCCCCAAACTCTAATACTGCAGTCTTTTTAAAAAAATCAGGCAGAACAAAATAAGATGTCCAGTAAGATGTCCATTTTTTTTTTTTAAGATTTTATTTCTGAGTAATCTCTACACCCAGTGTGGGGCTCGAACTCACAACCTTGAAATCAAGATTCACATACTCTATGGACTGAGCTAGCTAGGCACCCCAAGATGTCCATTCTTTCTTTGTCTTCTTTTTATTCCCTCCTTTTGAGTGACCTTTTCTTCACTCAGTTTATCATTGTGTTCATCTTTAAATTAATTTTGTTGTAATTTCAAGTTTTTATTTAAATTCCAGTTAGTTAACATAAAATGTAATAATTAGTTTCAGAAGTAGAATTTAGTGATTTATCACTTACCTATGACACCCAGTGCACATCACAACAGATGCCCTCCTTAATACCCATCACCCATTTAACCCATTCCCTCACCAACCTCCCCTCAGGCAACCCTCAATTTGTTCTCTCTAGTCAAGAGTCTGTTTTTATCATTGCGTTCTTTATATAGCTTGCTTAAAGTTCTAAAATTTCATTTCGTTTTCATTTCTTTCATATTTTTCATGTGAGTTTACTCAGCTGTTTGAAAATTGTACTGTTTGCTCTCACTGTTTTTCTTGTAGATCTTTAAATGGACACAGACAAATTATTTTGTTTACTCATGTTTGTAGGAGATAGATTTTTTGAGACCATTATCAGGAAGAAGGAAAACACAGTAGCATGCTGTGCTTCAGAGCTCATATGCCTCTTCTAGTGTTTAAAGCAAAGGAGTTCCTCACCTCTTCTGGCTCGTTTGTAACCTGGTTGACTTCTGTCTGTCTGCATCTCCCTGTTTCCCACAATTCTTCACAGTACTTGCCTTCCAAAATAATACATTCACTTTTAGAAGTTGCTAAATCTGGGAACACCCTACTCCCAAGCACTTCTTAAGCATACTTCTGCTTTCCCTGCAGTCCTTTCCTCAATCTAGGTCTTGCTTTTATTACTTTCCTTTAGGGTGAGGCCTACTCATTCAGTAAAGAAATATTAGGTGCAGAAATCTGAGCTTTTTAAGTTCTTGGAATCCCTCAGAGCATTCCCAGTTCTTCTAGGCTTCTTTTTTTCTTTTTTAGGATTTTATTTATTTATTTGACAGAGAGAGAGACACACAGCAAGAGAGGGGGAAACAAGTAGGGGGAGTGGGAGAGGGAGAAGCAAGCTTCCCGCAGAGCAGGGAGCCCAATGTGAGGCTCCATCCCAGGACCCTGCGATCATACCCAAGCCGATTATACCCAAGCCGAAGGCAGATGCTTAATCACTGAGCCACCCAGACGCCCTTTCTTCTAGGCTTCTTTGCAACGTCCTATTTAGGCCTTTTGTTTGGGTCTGCTTTTGGTACATGGAGTTTGGGAGGGGTTTTTTGGTCCCTAGTTTTGTTCATTATTAGACCCAGTTGTAACAGTTCTCACTCACTGTCATTCTGAGAATGAGTATTTGTTAATTATTTCTGAGATCTGTTATTTCAAAGACTGCTCACCATTATGTAATCTTTCTTGCCGTGCTATCATACTGTTGTGGTTCCTGCACCGTATCTGTTATTTTCGGTGTTGGGGCTACACTTAATGTAATTTAGAGCAAATAATATTCTCACTACTAGTTTTATGAAAAATAATAGTGTGTATTGGCTGCCCACCATCCCCATTATTCTTGGTATTTTACATAGTTTTCAAAGGAAGTACTTGAAAGATTCAAAACTAAGCAGCCACCATGCTCCTTTGAAACCTTTCCACCTTTCCTTGCCTCTAACCGTTGGGTGTTCCTAGGATTTTGTCCATGACTATCTTCTTCATATCTCTAACCAGTCACAGTCACATTCTACCTGTGTCTTCAGCAGCACTGATACTCTCAAAGCTAATAAATTTCCATTTCGTTCCTGGGCTTTCCAAGCCTATTCTGAGCTCCGTATGTCTATGTGCAGTTGCCTAATGGATATACCTGCCTGCATGTCACTCAAAAACCTGACACTCTGGATATCCAAAATATCAAACTTGATCTCCTTTCCCCTGCAGATTGTCTTCAGCCAACTTATCCTCTCCTATTTCTCTTTATGCACATTACTGTTTATCTATTTATTTTTAAAGATTTTATTTATTTGACAGAGAGACACAGCGGGAGAGAGAACACAAGAAGGGGGAGTGGGAGAGGGAGAAGCAGGCTTCCCGCATGCAGAGCGCCCGTGGAGGGCTCCATCCTAGGACCCTGGGATCATGACCTGAGCCAAAGGCAGACACCGACTGAGCCACCCAGGCGCTCTACAACTGTTTAAATTGTGTTTTAAGCCCTCCATCTCAGCCACACCCCAGCACAAAAATTAGTGACCAAGCTTTTTCAACATACATAGTACATAGTGTATATGTGTATAAGTAGTAACTCAAGTTTTTAGGATTTTGCTTTTTTTTTAACATGATTTCGACTTTATAGAAAAGTTGGATTAGTTCAGAAAATCCCATATATCCTTTACCCAAATTTACCATTTATGTTTCGGTTTTTTGCTTTATTTTTCCTTTTTCCTTTGTCCAAATATTTGTGGTGTGTATAATTTTTTTAAACCATTTGAGACTAAGTTGTATACGTCCTTCCTTTATAAGTACTTGAACACGAATTTTCCAAGAACAAGGACGTTGTTTTTTCATAACCATAGTATGGTAACCAAAATCAGAAAATTTTTAACATCAGTACATTGCTATTATTTAATACAAAATCCATATTCAAATTTTGTCAGTTGTCCCAATAATGTCCTTAAAAATGTTTTTTGAGGGATGCCTGGGTGGCTCAGTTGGTTGATCGTCTGCCTTCAACTCAGGTCATTATCCCAGGGTCCTGGGATCGAGTCCCACATTGGGCTCCTTGCTCGGCGGGAGCCTGCTTCTGCCTCTGCCTGCTGTTCTCCCTGCCTGTGCTCGCTCTCTCTGACAAATAAATAAAAATTTTTTTTTTAAGATTTATTTATTTCACAAAGGGAGAGAGAACACAAGTAGGGTGAGAGGCAGGCAGAGAGAGAGGAGGAAGCAGGCTCCCCGATGAGCAGGGAGCCTGATGCGGGCCTCGATCCCAGGGCCCTGAGATCATGACCTGAGCCGAAGGCAGAGGCTTTAACCCACTGAGCCACCCAGGCACCCAATAAATAAAATCTTTAAAAAAACTGTTTTTTGAATGAATAGATGAACGCATATTTACAGGACATTTCTAATACAGTTTTTTTTTTAAGATTTTATTTATTTGTTTGACAGAGAGCCATCACAAGTAGGCAGAGAGGCAGGCAGAGAGAGAGGAGGAAGCAGGCTCCCCGATGAGCAGGGAGCCCGATGCGGGCCTCGATCCCAGGACCCTGAGATCATTACCTGAGCCCAAGGCAGAGGCTTAACCCACTGAGCCACCCAGGTGCCTCTCTAATACATAGTGTTTTGTTTTGTTTTGTTTTAAAGATTTTATTTATTTATTTGACACAGAGATAGAGATCACAAGTAGGCAGAGAGGCAGGCAGAGAGAGGAGGGGGCATAGTTTTAACCAGATTATAATATAAAATAAATGTTAGGACTCCAGGAAAACTTTTTGCAACTTTATTCCTTATTAGTATGAGAACAATTTCCTATGCATTGTATCCTGGTGACTTAGTTTTGATAGGCATCTACTGCTGTTGTCACAGGTTTGTATTAAATTCACCCAGGAATAGGGCCCTGATTAAAATCCACTCAGGAACCTATGTAGGAATGTGGTGGTACAGAACAGTAAGCAACCAGTCATGTAAGGTATGAACAGCTTTCTTATGTAAGTAAAATTCTGAGAAAGAATTCTTTTTTACCCCATTTCTGGATGTGTGGAAACTTAAACGGTTTAATGGGTATGGCTTTGAAATTCAGGTTTCAGATAGTCTTCGTCCCTGTGCTTATTATAATTGTGTGTGCTTTAATATCTAAGGCAAAAGGTCATTACTTCGTTCTTTTTCACAGGGCCACTTCCTTGTGCACCTGGAAACTGTACCTTCCTCATCATTCAGAAGGCCTGGAGGCCCCAGGGCTCAGCCTGAGTTCTAGGTTGGTACGTTGGCCCCCAGCATTAACATTCTAGTGCTGTGTCATTTCCCCAAAAGCAGGTTATGAACTGTATGTGATCCTCTGTTGGAATAAGAAGACATTCTGGATGGTGGAGAACGAAGTGGAAAGGAAATTTGTTCAGGTGAGTGAATGACAAGGCAGGTCACAGTTGTTCAGGCAGCACTGACACCTTTGAAATACTCAGGGATGTTTTCTTACAGGCCCTAGACTTGGGAGTATTTACTTGTTATGAGTTCTTTAGATACCTGAATTAATTTACAGTCATCATTTTTGCTGCTTCAGTACTGTATTATTTAATCAGATTTTTTTTAGATGCCCCTCTTATCTCTGTTCTGGATGTCAGGACTTCACACTTTATTTGTAGTACCTCTGTGTGATTTTTCTCTCATTCATACCTCCCAGTTTGTATAGACTTTTTTCCTCATGCATTATTTTATAAGTCTTAAGTCTTTATATATTGTCTGACATTTAGGTTCCTTTTTATTACTTGCCACCTTCTTTCATTCTTTCAGTGGTTAAATGCCTCTGAATTATGTTTTAACATTTGTAATCATGCTTCCTATTGTCTTCTTATCCCACCTTCTCCCCCATTACACATCAGCAGACTCCTGCCTCCCTTTCTTTTTTACCCGCACACATATCTCTTTCAGAAGTTGGTGTCTTAGAAATCAGTTCTGTGCCTTTCTTCTGTATGTGCATATAAATGTTACAAGTCTGTATTTGGTTTTTATTTGTATTTTTTATTTTTAAGATTTTTATTTATTTGTCAGAGAGAGAGAGAGCACAAGCAGGCAGAGGGGCAGGCAGAGGCAGAGGGAGAAGCAGGCTGAGCAGGGAGCCTGATGCGGGACTCGATCCTAGGACCCTGAGATCATGACCTGAGCCAAAGGCAGCACTTAACCAACCAACTGAGCCACCCAGGTATCCCTGTATTTGGTTTTTAATATACTAACGTGAGCTTGTAAAAAAAAAAATTTTTTTTTAAGATTTTATTTATTTATTTAACAGAGACACAGTGAAAGGGAATAGAAGCAAGGGGGAGTGGGAGAGGGAGAAGCAGGTTTCCTGCTGAGCCGAGAGCCTGAGGTAGGGCTTGATCCCAGGACCCTGGGGTCATGACCTGAGCTGAAGGCAGATGCTTAACGACTGAGCCACCCCGGCGCCCCAAGCTTATAAAATTTTTGAACATCAAGGTGTATACTGAAAAAGTCTCTTACACTTACCTTCAGTCTTACAGATTTTTTTCAAAGATGCAGTCATTTTTAAGAGTTTCACATGTAGCTTTCTTGAGGTAGTCTATGAATAAAGCTGCATATATTACATATTTGTGCTGTAAATATGAATATATATGTATGTAAGCCCTCACTTTTCATATAAATGGTAGTATGTATTCTGTTGTGTCCATAGTTTTTGTTTTCTGGAAGAGACTCATTTAATCAACACATTTAATTTAACTTGTCTCCTATTTATGGACACTTAGGTTGTTTCCAGATGTATGCTTTTGAACATACAAGTGCACATATACTTATTTATATTGCTTTGCAGAGATAAAATAGATACAACTATATAGTAACTCATTCTAAGTGGGAATGCTGAGTCAAAGTTACATTTATTTATAGATTTGACAGAAATAAGCATGTTCTCAAAGCCAATTTACATTTCTATCAAGGTAGTATATTCGTATAGTTGATAAGTTTTTTTTTTAAGATTTTATTTATTTATTTGACAGATACAGAGAGATCACAAGTAGGCAGAGAGGCAGGCAGAGAGAGAGGAGGAAGCAGGCTCCCCGCTGAGCAGGGAGCCCGATGCAGGCCTCAGTCCCAGGACCCTGAGATCATGACCTGAGGCGAAGGCAGAGGCTTTAACCCACTGAGCCACCCAGGCCCCCAGTATTTTTCTAATATTATTAGGTACCATTTCAGTTACTTAAGGAGATGTCATTGATCAAAGTTTTCAGCAATTTCTCCCTCCTAAGGAAGACATGCTGTGAATAAATAAGTAAAAATATATATTCTGTTGGATGGTGGTAGTGCTCTGGAGAAAAATTAAAGCAAGGAAAACCAACATAGAGAAGGCCAGTTGGTGATTATAATTTTAAATTAGGTGATCAGGGAAAGATCTCACTAAAAGGATGACGTTTGAAAAAAAGAGCTTTAACATGTGCAAGTGAGGCGTGTAGTATTTTTTTTTTTTAATATTTCTTTTTTTAATTTATTTACTTGACAGAGAGTGAGATCACAAGTAGGCAGTGAGGCAGGCAGAGAAAGAAGAGGAAGCAGGCTCCCCGCTGAGGAGGGAGCCCGATGCGGGGCTCGATCCCAGGACCCTGAGATCATGACCTGAGCCGAAGGCAGAGGTTTTAACCCAGGCGCCCGAGGCGTGTAGTATTTGATGGAAGAATATTCAGCCAGAAGGAACAAAAAGTGTTAAAAGCCCTGAGGCTGGAGCTTGCTGTTTTAGAAATATTGAGTGCAGGGCGCCTGGGTGGCTCAGTGGGTTAAAGCCTCTGCTTTCGGCTCAGGTCATGATCTCAGCATCCTGGGATCGAGGCCCGCATGGGGCTCTCTGCTCAGCGGGGAGCCTGCTTCCTCCTCTCTCTGTCTCTCTGCCTGCCTCTCTGCCTACTTGTGATCTCTCTCTCTCTGTCAAATAAATAAATAAAATCTTAAAAAAAAAAAAAAGAAATATTGAGTGCAGAGTAGGCTTATGCACAATGAGCAAAAAGGTAAAAGAATAGGTTTGGTTAGGTAACCGGCCAAATCAGAGACTTTGGTCTTTATTCCGAGTGATTTGGGAGACATCAAAGGGTTTTGAGCAGAGGAGTGATAAGATTAGAATTATATTTTGGCTGCTGTATAGAAAAAGTGCATGGGGCCAAAGCTAGGAGATTAATCAGGCTATTGCAATAATTTAGGTAAAAAAAAATGGTAGTAGTTGAGCTAGTGGTGAGTCAGATTCTTAAGATATTTTAATTTTTTTCAAGATTTATTTGAGAAAGAAAGCGAAAGAGAGAGAGATTACAAACGGGGAGGGGCAGAGGAAGAGAGAGAAATAGGGAGCCTGATGCAGGGCTCCGTCTCAGGACCCTGGGATCATGACCTGAGCTGGAGGCAGACCCTGAATCGCCCAGGTGCCCTAGATTCTTAAGATACTTTAAAGAAATAGCTGGCAGGATTGGGTGATACATGTTTATTTTTATTTATTTATTTTTTAGGTTGTATTGAGGAAGAGGAATCACACTCATAACTTCAGGGTTTTAACTAGAAGAGAATGAGTTTAACATTTCCCGAGATAGGACGACTTTAGGAAATTTGGGAGATAGATCAAGACGTTTATTTTGGACTTGTTGATTGTGATGTCTGCTGATCATTTTAGTGCATATTCACGTAGTCTATTAGATATACAAGTTAGGAATTTAGGCAGAAAGTTGTGATCTGTTCCGCCTTACTTATAAGCAGCTTTATTCACTGATGGTGTTTCTGTATTTCCTTGCTCAGTCCTACTTTTCCTACCATTTAGGGATGCTGTAGGTCCACCAAGTCTTCTGTATCCAACCTACATTCCTGGATTCTGTCCTTAAAAATAAGGAGGTGATGATTTGGCCCTTGAGGCTGTGCCTTATGTTTTTGGAGAGCATTGTGCCTGAGAATTCTTCTAAAAACAGTAATGGCAGCTGCCTGCTAACAATCCTCATTAAGATACTAGAATTATAGCTACTTTCCACTCTTCTCAGCAATGCAGTTTTCCCTTAGTTTTTTTCCCCGTTTTTCTTTACCCTTCAAAGATGTGAAAAGTGGGCAGAGATGTTTTTATTTTACCATTTTAGAAGAAAGGATCTATTTTTGTCATGTGAGTCAACCCTGTCGGAATTTTCTCGCACTTCCGCTTGATTGGTTCCTTGGTGACCTGAGATGTTGCTTTATCTTTCTAAGTGTTTTCTTATCTTTTGCTTTTATTTTCCCCCCCATTTTCCTCTTACTGGAGGTGGCTTCTAGAACATTGCATTGTGCCTTTCCTCCATTTCTTTATAAATTAAATCCCAGAGAAGACTCATTTTTTAAAAATTTTTTATTTATTTGAGAGACAATGTCCGTGCACCTGCGTGCAAGTGGGGAGGAACAGAGGGAGTGGGAGAAAGAATCTGAAGCATACTCCATGCTCAGTGCGGAGCCCACTGTGGAACTGGATCCCACAACCCGTGAGATCATGACCAGAGCTGAGAGAAACCAAGAGCTGGTTGCTTAACCGACTGAGTCACCCAGGCACCCCAACACTCATTTATTCTGAAGTTAGAAGTAACTCTATAGTATCAATTTTTATTTTTCCGTCTGTCTTGCCCACCATAATTTTACCTATTTATAGGATAAACAACTGTCTGACTTGTTTCTTTTTGTATTAGGTCATTAATGTAATACTCAAATTGGAGGGATGCCTGGGTGGCTCAGTTGTTTGGGGGTCTGCCTTCGGCTCAGGTCATGATGGAAGTACCGCATTGGGCTCCCTGCTTGGCGGGGAGTCTGCTTCTACCTCTCCCTCTGCCTGCTGCTCCCCCTGCTTGTGCTCTAGCACGCAAGCGTGCACTCTCTCTCTCTTTGGCAAATAAATAAAATCTTTTTAAAAAAATGTAAAAAAATAAACTTTAAGACATCTTTTTGAGAAAACTATTAGCCTTTCATATACAATAGAAGTATGTGTGTAAATGTATAGAATTTTGTTATACTATTTTTTCTTTCATGGAATTTATATTTGTCATACTTTCGTTTGCTTGGTTTTTTGTATTTAGCACAAACTCTCTTGGGTACCTTAGAATAGTTAAAAGCCCTCTAAATACTAGTTACCACATGGTCAAATGCATTGGGAAAGTTCTTTCCATTTTTTTTCCCATGAATATTGACCTGTAGAATTTTTGTCCTGCTGCTCCAGTCAGAACTGGCTATACTTTGACCTGACAGTTAGCTCTTATCTTGCTGTTTTTTATCAACATTATCAAAGACTTTTTTTCATTTGTTTTCCCTATGTTATATCCCCTCTTTCTTGCATTCCGTATCACCACCTCTGTCTACTAATTTGGTGGAGCTCATCTAGTAGGATCCTGAGAAGAAAGGTGCATTGATGTAAAATTTTTTTAACATTTGCATATCTGTAAAAATGCTTTTGTTTCATTAGATTGGTGGCCTAAGCTTAGAATTTTCCCTCAGAATTCTTTTAACTTATCGTGTTTCTTTCTTTTTTTTTTTAAAGATTTTATTTATTTATTTGACACAGAGAGAGAGAGATCACAAGTAGGCTGAGAGGCAGGCAGAGAGAGAGGAGGAAGCAGGCTCCCTGCTGAGCAGAGAGCCCGATGCGGGCCTCGATCCCAAGACCCTGAGACCATGACCTGAGCCGAAGGCAGAGGCTTTAACCCACTGAGCCACCCAGGCGCCCACTTCTCGTGTTTCTGTTGAGAAATTTGGTGCCATTCTGATTCCTGTTCCTTTGGGTGATATATATCTATGTGTAGTTGGCTGATATATATATGTGTGTGTGTACATATACAGGAGGCCATATATGGCCTCTATGTTTTCTTTTGAAATGTCATGGTGAAAAACGTAGCTATGCATCTTTTATTCATCGTGCAAGGTACTAAGTGTGCCCTTTAAGTCTTAGAGATTAATGACTTATAGGAGAGCAAGCTTTTTTTTTTGTTTATTTCCTCTATTCAGTGCTTTCTTTTTGTTTTCTGGAACTTACTTCACTCAGCTAATATGTTACCTTGGTTTATGCTCTGAATTTGTCTTTTAAAAAAATTGAGGTCTAATTCACCTGCAACATTATATTAGTTTTAGATATACAATGGTATAATTTTTTCCGGATTTTATTTAAATTCCAGCTAGTTAACGTGTGGTATATTATTAGTTTCAGGGGTAGAATTTAATGATTCATCAGTTGCAAATATCACCCAGTGCTCATTACATCAGGTGCCCCTCCTTAATGCCCATTGCGCAATTACCTCATCCCCCCACCCACTACAGCATAATTGATGTTTGTGTATATTATCAAATGATCACAGTAACTCTAGTTAGCGCATGTCAACATACATGGTTAAAGAACTTTTTTTCTTCCAGTGAGAACATTTAAGAACTACTCTCTTAGCAACTTTCAAATATGCAATACAGTATTATTAACTGTAGTTCCCATGCTCTACATTCCATCCCCATGACTTATCTTAAACCTGGAAATTGGGGCACCTGGGTGGCTCAGTGTGTTAAAGCCTCTGCCTTCGGCTCAGGTCATGATCTCAGGGTCCTGGGATCGAGGCCTGCATCGGGCTCTCTGCTCAGCAGGGAGCCTGCTTCCTCCTCTCTCTCTGCCTGCCTCTCTGCCTACTTGTAATCTCTCTCTCTCTCTCTCTCTCTCTGTCATATAAATAAAAATATTAAAAAAAACAAAAACAAAAACCTGGAAATTGTACCTTTGACCCCTTTCACCCATTTTGCCCACTCCCCAAACCCACCTCTGGCAACCATCAGTATGTTCTCAATCTGTGAGCTTGGTTTGTTGTTTAAGTTTCCACATTTAAGTGAGATCATACATTATTTGTGTTTCTCTGACTTCTTTGACTTACTGTAATACCCTCAAGTTCCATCCATGTTGTCACAAATGGTAAGATTTTGTTTGTTCTTTTTTATGGCTGAATAATATTCCGTTGTATGTATGTACCGTATTTTCTCTGTTCATCCATTGATGGGCATTTAGATTATCTCCATATCTCGGCTGTTGTAAATAATGCTTCAGTGAACATGGGGGCAAATATATCTTTTTGACTTAAAGTTTTCATTTTCTTTGGATATGTAACCAGAAGTGAATATGGTTAGTTCTATGTTTAATTTTTTGAGTAACTGGCATTGAATTTGTCATCTTTTTATTTTTTTATTCTTTTTATTTTTAAGATTTTATTTATTTATTTGACAGAGAGGTGGCGAGAGAGGGAACACAGGCTGGGGGAGTGGGAGAAGGAGAAGCAGGCTTCTCGCAGAGCAGGGAGCCCGATGTGGGGCTTGATCCTAGGACCCTGGGATCATGACCTGAGGTGAAGGCAGACACTTAAGTGACTGAGTCACTCAGGTGCCCTTTTAAGTAATCTCTACACCCAGCATGGGGCTCAAACTCACAACCCCGAGATCAGGAGTCTCATACTCCACCAACTGTACCAGCCAGGTGTCCCTGAATTTGTTTTCTTAAAGCTCCTTCTGGGAAATATTTGTCAGAGTTACTTATTTTTTCTTTTGATGTTGAGCTGTCTTTCTTATTAGTAGGGGTTCCTCAAATGTGAGTGAAATATTGGCTGCAATCATGTTTAAGACTGATTCACTGAAAGGTGATCATAAGCTCTTTCATGCCTGGTTGCTTCTAGTCATCTGGTAGGTTTCTGTGAATCAGAAGTAAAAATGCCATGGGATGGGGTGCCTGGGTGGCACAGTTGGTTACACGTGTGACTCTTGGCTTTGGCTCAGGTCATAATTTCTGGGTCATGAGATCAAACCCCATGTTAGGCCCCATGCTCAACAGGGAGTCTGGTTGAGATTCTCTCCCTTGGCCCCTCCCACTCATTCTCTCTCAAATAAATCTTAAAGGAAAAAAAGGTGCCATGGGGTGCCTGGCTGGCTCAGTCAGTGGGCGTGTGACTTTTGATCTTGGGGTTGTGAGTTCAAGCCCCACATTGGGTGTAGAGATTACTTAAAAATAAAGTATTAAAAAATAAATAAATAAATAAATAAAAGGAAAAATGCGTTATGGACCAGGGTCTCCATAGAATTATACTGCTTTTTTTTTTTTTTTTTAAAGATTTTATTTATTTATTTGACACAGAGAGAGAGATTACAAGTAGGCAGAGAGGCAGAGAGACAGGGAGAGGAGGAAGCAGGCTCCCTGCCGAGCAGAGAGCCCGATGCGGGCCTCGATCCCAGGACGCTGAGATCATGACCTGAGCCAAAAGCAGAGGCTTTAACCCACTGAGCCACCCAGGCGCCTTATACTGCTTTCTTTACTCACAAACCCTGGTGTGTCCAGGTCCTTTGTTTTGGGTGAAATAAATACAGGTGACAAATATCATCTCGGAGGGGTATTCTACTGAGGTTTCTCATGGGCTTTTCAGGTTCTTCAGAGAAGGGCCCTTTTGTACTCTGCTCACGGGTGTATATACCTGATAGCCAACCCTTTTTTGGCATGAGCTACAGACTATCCTGGAGGTCTCACCATGTTATGTATAGATTTAATCCTATTGATTTCAGTGTAGCACTTGTCCTTTGTCATCTCTTACTGCATGTCCCTCAGCCTGGAGCTTCTCTGATTAAATTTCTGCAAAGAATGATTTCCTTTCATACAGAGTGGTCCTCCTATTGGGATGGTAGTGTTCCAACTACACCTGTATTTTTTTTTTTTTTTTTTTTTTACACCTGTAATCTTTTTTTTAGCTACCATCCTTTATTCCTTCTTTTGAGGTACTTGATTCCCTCCATTTCCTTAGTCTTTCTGATATTTTATGGCATAAACTGGTTTGATACTGGCATCTTCTGCTGTATCTTTACATACTTAAACTTCCTCAGCTGCTCTGTGTTGAAAATCTTTTGTGTGCTCTTATCAGGAAATTTGTTAATGTCTATGTGTATTGATGTCTCAAGTCACATCCATTTTTTCTTGTAAGCTTGTGGGATTTTGGAAGGAAGCAGTTGTTGGTTAATTCCTTTCCTTTTCTTAGACATCCTAGGAGATTTTCTCAATTCTATGTCATCTTTTTCTCCTACTTGTTAATTCCTCATTGTCTGTTACATTCAATTTTCTGAGCTAAGAAAAGGGAATCCTTAAGTTCTGTGTGCCCATGAATGTTAATTTTCTATGCAGATGTCCTCCACAAGAGTTTCCTTCTCAAAAGTTATTTGTTGGGCGCCTGGGTGGCTCAGTGGGTTAAAGCCGCTGCCTTCGGCTCAGGTCATGATCCCAGGGTCCTGGGATCAAGGCCCACATCGGGCTCTCTGCTCAGCAGGGAGCCTGCTTCCTCCTCTCTCCTCTCTCTGCCTGCCTCTCTGCCTACTTGTGATCTCTCTCTCTGTGTCAAATGAATAAATAAAATCTTTAAAAAAAAAAAAATTATTTGTTGACATTGGTCATGAGGATTTTTTCATACTGTGAGGTGGGCTTCCATAGTTCATCCCAAAAGCACAGTCCAAAATTTTATTACTAGTAATGGGAAAATTCATAAATTATGATAACCTAAAGGTAACATTATCAAGTGCTTACCATTTGTCAGCCATAGTACTAAGCACTTTATACATTAACTCCTTTAAATGATGATTCTTTGTCCTCCGTTTTAGAAGAAGCCTGAGAAGATGATGAGCAGATAGAGAGGCAACAAGACTTGGGAAGCAAGTTGCATCCATCTCCAGTAAAGACTGAGAAAAAAAAGCAGTGAATATAAGAAAATTGGAAAAATACTTCCTCTGATCTCAGACATTATATCTTTTAAGGGCAACATCTTTTTTAACTTAACTAGACAGAGTTTGAAATACTGTTTAGCTTATAATCACGAGGGGAGTTGTGTAAGCAAGAATCATCAATCTAATTTAGTTCGGAAATCCTGCCACAACTCATTCTTAGGTAATAACCCCCTTTAAGTGTAAATCAGTGTGGAAATGCCTTCAGTTAAAACAATTTGAACCCCATCTGAAAACAGCATTTATACTGGAGAGAAACCAGTGGGAAATTTACTGAATGTGGGAAAACTTTCACATGTTACACCTCATTAAATATAGAAGTCAGCCTGGAGAGAAACCCTGTTCTTCTAAGGAATACTGAGGAGCCTTTAGCTAGATGACAGATTCATTGAGCAGAAGAAAATTTTTACTGGAGAGAAACCAGTGAATATAACAAAACCTCATTAAGCATTAGAAAATTTATACTTGGAGAGAAAGCTTGTAATGTACTGTGTATGATAAAGATTTCTCTTGAATTTTATTCCTTACTTTACATTTGAAAGGTCATACACACAGAGAAGCCCTTCAAATGTAAGAAATGTGGAAATACCTTCAATCAAAAGTAAATCCTCGTTCATCAAAAAATTCATACTGGAGAGAAACCTTGTGAATGTGGGAAAGCTTCCATTCAGATGTCACACCTCAGTCAGCAAAGAATTTGTAGTGGGGAAAACCCCTTTGCCTGTAAGGTATGTGGGAAAGTATTCAGCCACAAATCAAATCTCACCGAGCATGAACATTTTCATAATAGAGAGAAACCTTTTGAATGTAATGAATGTGGAAAAGCCTTTAGCCAAAAGCAGTATGTCATTAAACATCAGAATACCCATACTGGAGAGAAGCTTTTTGAATGTAATGAATGTGGAAAATCCTTCAGCCAGAAGGAAAACCTCCTTACCCATCAGAAAATTCACACTGGAGAGAAACCTTTTGAGTGTAAGGATTGTGGGAAAGCTTTCATTCAGAAGTCAAACCTCATCAGACACCAGAGAACTCACACGGGAGAGAAGCCTTTTGTATGTAAGGAGTGCGGAAAAACCTTCAGTGGCAAGTCTAACCTTACTGAGCATGAGAAAATTCATATTGGAGAGAAACCCTTTAAATGTAGTGAATGTGGAACAGCTTTTGGCCAGAAGAAGTACCTCATAAAACATCAAAACATTCACACTGGAGAGAAACCCTATGAATGTAATGAATGTGGAAAAGCCTTCTCTCAACGAACATCACTTATTGTACATGTGAGAATTCATTCAGGTGATAAACCTTATGAATGCAATGTATGTGGAAAAGCCTTCTCTCAAAGTTCATCTCTTACTGTGCATGTGAGAAGCCATACAGGTGAGAAACCCTATGGTTGTAATGAATGTGGGAAAGCTTTCTCTCAGTTCTCAACCCTTGCTCTGCATTTGAGAATACACACAGGTAAGAAGCCTTATCAATGTAGTGAATGTGGGAAAGCTTTTAGCCAGAAGTCACACCACATTAGACATCAGAAAATTCATACTCATTAAAAACCCTGTAAATATCTTAAAAATTAGAAAACGTTCATCAGGAATTTAAGCCTCTATAGCACATCAGAAATAATTATGCTGAAGGAAAGTACCACAAATGAGGAAAACAAAAGTGAAAAACTTACTGGACACCAGGGAATTTATACTGAAGAGAAAGACATTTGTATGATGAAAATCCTGCACTCAACAAAAAAGCTGATGGTGCAGGTAATGCTGAAACTTTAGATGCATTTCCACTAAAATTGGGAGTGGGAAACATGCTTCTTATTGCTGTCTGCGTAGATCTGGAGATTTTCACCAATGTAATAAAAAAATAAGTTGTAAATATTGGAAAGGAAGAGACTTATATTGATTTAGCAGAACAGAAGAGATTCTGGAAACACCTATGCATTTATTAGAATTTAGAATATGATAGAAATGGCAATAGGAGGTGAGAAGATAATGAGACTCTGTAAACAATGATTGGAGGTAATCTGTTCTCCAAGGAAAAAACAAACCATGAACTATACATGGAGGTAAGATCCAAGAGGGATAAAAACAGGAATATGAAAAAGCTATATACTGAAATGGTTATGACCTTGGGAGTAGGGAAACATTCCTTATAACAAGTTCAAGAATACCTAGCAAGTCTGAGTTTGTATGCTTAGGAATTACATACCAGTCTATTTACTGTGGCATGATTTGTAGTAGCCATAAGTGGAAACAACTTAAATGCCCATTGGGAACAAAATGGAAAATGCTTATGATAAAATACTGTATATCTGTAAAACTTAAATAAGTGAGATCTACATGTATTACAGAGAAAGATCTCAAAAATGTTGAAGGGGGAAAATGAAGTTGCAGAATAACTCGTATATTACAATGACATTTTTGTAAATTTTAATTAAAACTTTTCTCACAAAATTCAGTACTATGTATTGGTAATGGATACATATATGTATGTATGTTTTTAAAATGTTTTTGAAATGGATTGGAAGATACAGACCAAACTCTTAATGGTGGTTGCTTGTGAAGAGTGGAGAAGGAAAAGGGGATGAGTGTGGGAGGGATGGGATGGGGACTGTTTAAAGGGGACTTCAATTTTATATATAAACATCCATTTCTCTTTAAAACTAAACAGACTGCAAGTAAATACATCAAAATACTGGATAATTCTGGATTGTGGTATATGGATATCTTGTCTTATTTTTTGTACTTTTCTGTATTTTTAAATTTTCTCAAAAGTAATAAGAATGGGGGTGAGGATGGGAACACTGTACCTATAGAAATGTTCTAATGGATTCATTCCCAATCGAGTACTAAACTTTTTATAGAAAATATTTCTAAAATTTTATCAATGATGAATGGATGGACTTGCTCTCTATGTAATATGAAATTATCTATTTTATTAAAATTAAAAGTGGCAGCATAATCCAAATCTGTTTTATTTTTACATGTTATGGTGTGCACTATATGGTCTGTCTTTACACTTTTAACATCACTTTACAAAAAAATATCATTTGAGCTTAGAAATTTTTAAGAACTTTTAGTTAAATAAGGGTGCATGCACATATTTCATATAACTTGTTTTTTTCAGATAAACTGATTTTGGAATATCAGGTTTCCTGTCCTATACATTTTCATGAGAACAGCTTAAGTTTTGGGGGCACCTGGGTAGCTCAGTTGGTTCAACTTCCAAAAATGATCGCAGCTCAGGTCTCTCCCACCTTAAGATTGATTTATTTATTTTAAGGAGAGTGGATGAGGGGCAGAAGGAGAGAGTCTTCAAGCAGATTCCTCGCTGAGTGTAGAGCCCACCACAGGGCTTCATCCCAGAACCCTGAGATCATGACCCGAGCCAAAATGATCTGGGTGCTTAACTGAGCTACCCAGGTACCACAAATCTTAGTCCTTTCTAATATGAAGTCCCCCACCCCCTTTTTAAAAAGGATGTTTTATATTAATCTCAGGAATTGTACCACATGTTTGTACACCATTTTAAAATTGCCTCCATTTTATCATGCAGTTAAGAAAAATATACAAAGATTTTAGTCATAAAACATTTTCCTAAAGTATTTTTTCTGCCTTAATCTATCTTGCTTCACTTAGTTCTTCTCTTAACTCTGCTCCTGTGTTTATGCAGCTTTGGAGTCAATGGAATAATTCAAGCCTGACCCTAAGACAAAACCAGGGAAATGCCTTATGTGTTCACTGGCCATGGCATAGGACTCCTCCCCTACAGCAAGACTGGTTTTATTGACCCATAGAGGAAAATTGAGTCTGAAGTTCAGAATTGTCATATTATTCAGCATGTCAGGAGGTGGGTGATCTGAACCCCCTAAATATATCTATCCTACTTCATTCTAATTGATTAAGTGACTTGACTGTTGGATACCTGAATCATTAGTCAAGATTTGTAAGATAAATCTTGGTAAATCCCAGAATGCCTGGATACATAGTGCTACCTTCTATAATACCCAGACCATGTGAGGGCCACAGAACATTCTCCTTTATTTATCCCAAGCACAGCAAAGCCTCTAAAATATCCTAATTTTCAGTCAACCTTAAATCTGTTGTTTAAGGTATTTCTTAGTTGTGTCTGTTATGTAAACAACACTTTCTTTGCTTTCTTTGATTGCATATGTACTTCATATTTAAGGTGTACTGTGTCTAAAATACTATGCACCAACATAAACTATTTTGTGAAAAAATCTGGCTTTGTAATGTTACTATTTACCACCAGTGAATAACAAAGTTAAATGTGATTTTATCATACAAAGTAATGATAACATAAGCAGGCATTTATTTAACCTTAACTTTTGTTTTTCCCCTTAGTGTTTTCATGAAAGTCAGTGATTCTTAAACTTCAGTGTACGTTAGAGTCACCTGAAGTGCTTGTTTGCTTGAGCTTTACCTCCAGAACCGCTGATTCAGTAAATCTGAAGTGGGAGCTGAGAATTTGTATTTCTAACAAGTTCACAGGTGATGCCAGTGCTGCTGTGCCAGGGACCACACTTGAGAACTGATGATCTAAAACCTTTTATCTTCAGAACAGCTCTGTTGAGTAGTATGCATATTTCTCTATATCTTAGAAAAGGTAAGTGACAAGCTTAGAGTTTTACATCTACTTAGTGGGAGAGCTAAGACTATAAAGCAAGTTATGGTTTGTGATTATTTCAGTGTAATAGATCAGAAGGCTCTTACAAACTTTAATGACAAATACTTACTACCTGTTACATGCTAGACATCAGATACACAATATCAAGACAACATGCTGCTGCCCTTTTAAGATTTTACTCCAGTGCTATTGTTGGGGGTGGGGAGTTGTTACATTTTTCATTTTGTGATAGTGAAAATGCACTAGTAGGAAGGAAAAGTGGGATGTGTTTGAAACTACAGACATGGAGCATAAGGTGTAAGGATCACAGGACATTGTGTTGAACAAAGGCTTGGATTTTATTAAAAGCAGTAAAAATTAAAATGAGTATGGCAGTGATATGACTAACATTTTGACACTTGATCATTTGATGCTTTTGAAGAGTGGATTAAAATGGGAACAGGTAGAGGCAGGGTGACCATTTTAGACTTGAATAATTACTGACACAAGGTGATAGAGGTTAGGTCAGTGATGTTGCTTTGGAGATAGAAATGGATAATTCTGGGATTTTTTGGGAGGTGAGCTGACAGGACTTAACTGAGGTGCATGATAATAGGAAGGCATCAGGTACAATGCCAACTTTTTAAACTTACAACTGGCTAAGGAACGGGCTATGGAGAAGCATTTTGGGAGGGAAAAGAATCAATTATGGGTACATTAGATTTGAAAAGTTTATTCGATACTATGAAAATAAGAGACCACTCACTTTGGAAATCAGAAGCTTTAAGATAGTGTTAGGTGATGGGGTAAGATCACTCAGGGAAAGTATGTGTTTGAGAAAACAAGAAAGCTTAGTTTGAAGCCTTGGCCCTCTGACATTTAGGAGCCATGTAGAAGAAGGAAAAGTGGCTAATCTATGCTAAGGAGAAAGGATATCTAGAGTTTGGTGTCTAGAGAGCTAAGTGTGTGAAGATAATCATTTTGTTGATTACTTCTACAAAATTGAGTAAGGTGAGCACATGATGTCCTTAAGGTTTGGCAATATGTAGGCCATTGTAGACCTTTTGAAAAGCCTGTTTGGTGGACTGCTGGGGGCCTAAACCAGACTGGAGCAGAATAGGATGAATTGGTAAGAGTATGGCTCTGCTATCAGCCTGCCTGGTTTTGAAATCTGGTCCTGCCACTATTTTTGAGGCTTTCTGCAAGTTTTGTAACATTTGTGCCTCAGTTGCCTTATCTCTAGTGCATCATTTTCTCATATAGTTGTGATTAAATTCACATTAAGAAAATCTTAGTACTTTGTACATAATAAATGCTCAGTAAATGTTTATCACTATTAGACTGAGTTAAATAGTGAACAAAGATAGGAAGAGGTGAGGGCACGTATAGACGAACTATCTTGCTGGAAACCCAGAGTGAGTCAGCTTGAGGCAGATATAAGATTAAGGAAGAGGGCGCCTGGGTGGCTCAGTGGGTTAAAGCCTCTGCTTTCGGCTCAGGTCATGATCTCAGGGTCCTGGGATAGAGGCCCGCATCGGGCTCTCTGCTCAGCAGGGAGCCTGCTTCCTCCTCTCTCTCTGCCTGCCTCTGCCTCCTCGTGATCTCTCTCCCTCTGTGAAATAAATAAATAAATAATCTTAAAAAAAAAAAAGATTAAGGAAGAGATTTGTGTTCTTTATTTTTGGTTTTTTAAAGATAGAATATAGCACGCCTGGGTGGCTCAGTTGGTTAGGCAACTGCCTTCGGCTTGGGTCATGATCCCGGAGTCCTGGGATTGAGTCCCGCATTGGGCTCCCAGCTCTGCGCAGAGTCTGCTTCTCCCTCTGACGACCTCCCCTCTCATGTTCTCACGCTCTCTCAAATAAATAAAATCTTTTTTAAAATCTCAAAAAAAAAAAAATAGAGCATATTTGTAAACTGATGGGAATGGCCCAGTAAGGTAACTTAAGGACAAAATATTTGAGAGGCTAAGAGAAGATGACCTGTTGCATAGATGACCCAGTTGGTGGTTGATAGGAACTGGCTTATTTTATCTAAACAGGAAGGAAGAGAATATAAGCATCAGTGCAAGCGCATCTGAAACTGGGGGGAGAATAAAAGGAGTTCTTATCTGATTAATTATATTTTCTCAATGAAGTATCAGATAAAGTTTAGTTAGAATGAAAGCTAGGATGTGTAAGGTAAAAGGAGGTATGTTGTACTTAAGAGTTAAAGCATACTCATGGGTCCCCAATAAAATGAAGGCTCTTAAATTTTTCATTAAAAATCCCCTTTTCCTCATCAAACAANAAGAGTTAAAGCATACTCATGGGTCCCCAATAAAATGAAGGCTCTTAAATTTTTCATTAAAATCCCCTTTTCCTCATCAAACAATCCTCATTTTTTTTTTAAAGATTTTATTTATTTATTTCACAGAGGGAGAGAGATCACAAGGAGGCAGAGAGGCAGGCAGAGAGAAGGGGGCAAGCAGGCTCCCCGCTGAGCAGGGAGCCCGATGCGGGCCTCGATCCCAGGACCCTGAGATCATGACCTGAGCCGAAGGCAGAGGCTTTAACCCACTGAGCCACCCAGGAGCCCTAGATCATAGATTTCTGAATAGTAGCTACAAGTAATCAAGTCTTTAATATTTGCCAAACACTGTCCTAAAAACTTAAAATGTATCAAGTCTATGAAGTGTGTTACTCATTTCCATTTTACAGATGAGGAAATAGAAATGTACATAGCTAGTAATTAACCATTAGTTCTTAAACCATTATTGTAATATACCATCTTTAGACATGAAAGGGAAGCTTAAGACTATTCCAACCCCTTTATTTTATTTTCTTCCAACTCCTTTATTTTGTAAGTGAGCAGACTGAGACCAATAAAATGAAGCAATCTGACTGAAGAACTATAATTAGCATAATGGATAGGCAGAGTACCAAATCAGTTTAACAGCTTGATAAGTTATCACAAGACCAAGAAAAGTGACATTGAAATTATGAAAGGGAAAAATACAAGAATAGATATAGAATATCCTCTATGTACAAAAGACATTTAAAAGGGCAAGTAAAAGGGGTGCCTGGGTGGCTCAGTGGGTTAAAGCTTTTGCCTTTGGCCCAGGTCATGATCTCAGGGTCCTGGGTTGGAGCCCTGCATCGGACTCTCTGCTCAACAGGGAGACTGCTTCCTCCTTGCTCTCTGCCTGCCTCTCTGCCTACTTGTAATCTGATCTCTCTCTCTCTCTGTCTCAAATACATAAATAAAATCTTTTATTTATTTATTTTATTTTTTTAAAGATTTTATTCATTTGACAGAGAGAGAGATTACAAGTCGGCAGAGAGAGGAGGAACCAGCCTCCCCGCTGAGCAGAGAGCCCGAAGTGGGGCTCAATCCCAGGACCCTGAGATCATGACCTGGGCCAAAGGCAGAGGCTTTAACCCACTGAGCCACCCAGGTGCCCCCTACATAAATAAAATCTTTAAAAAATAATAAAAGGGCAAGAAAAGGACAGATGTATAAGTTGGAAGTAATAATTTAAGCAAAAAGGGAAGATTCCCTGCCTTAGGGAGGAATGAGTAGAGGTACTTTTCCCTGTTTCTCCTAAGTACAAATAAAAACCCTGGATACTCACAGAAAACAAACATTAAGATTTTGCAAGTGGAAAGAAGACACAGGGTTGGGACCATGGGATTTAAGGAATAGCATGGTGGTGAGATTCTTGGAGGTTTTTTTGCCTCTTATGTCCCACACTTGGAGCTGAAGAAGCTGGCAACTCTGAAGTGCCAATTGGTATAGACAGTAGGAAAAAGGCCCAGCAAAAGCCTGCTCTCTAACCAAAGAACAAGGAAAGTGGCAGCTTAGTAAGACAGGAAACTTATATAGTGACTGTTCTACTCTAGGAAAACACCATAGAAAAAAATGGGCTCTGCCCATACCAGCAAGCACTTTCACGGGGAGCGCAGATTTCCACACTTGCCAGGCTATAAAAAGGTGCTCCAACCCTACCTTCCCTTCACAGAGGTGGTGTCAGAAAAGGATTCCACCTACACCGGGTGTGAGACTATACCCCTCCCTTCTGTGGCGTCAGTGTAAACCATTTGGAGAGGTGAGACTTCTATCCCTGACTCAGCAGTAATGAGGTATACACACTCAACCTCCCTACTGGGTCGTGTCAGAGAGGCCTACAGGGAAGTCAGGAGTTTCACCACTGCCCAGTTTTAATGAGGCCACACACACCCCTATAGTGTTAGTAGACACCACCTGTGAACCAGTAATGATACAATCCAATTTGTCCCAGTCAGGGAGGTTACTAGTGGGTGCCTAATGGAGAGCTGGAATTTTTATCCCTGCTCAGCATTAACTAGGAGGCCTTCCCCTTCTCAGGTGTCAAAGCCTGAGTGGAGAACTTAGACTTCTACCCACATTTGACAGAGACGAGGTATCTCTGCTCTCTCTCTGCCATAACAACTTCAGAGGAAGCCAGCTAAAACTGAAAGTTTAAATAAGATCTAGTTTCATAACAAAATGCCCAAAATGACTACTGTTCAGTAAAAAATAACAAAACCAGGAAAATCTCAATGAGTAAAAATCCGTAGATGTTTTGTCATGAGCCTAAAACTGCTCTAAAAATAGTCTTTATCAAAAGTATTAATAGAAGGACGCCTGGGTGGCTCAGTTGGTTAAGCGTCTGCCTTCGGCTCAGGTCATGACCCTGGAGTCCCACATCAGGCTCCCTGCTCAGCAGGTAGTCTGCTTCTCCCTCTGACTTCTCCCCTCTCGTGCTCTCTCTTTCTGTCTCAAATAAAATAAAATAAAATAATAAAGGAGTTCAAGAGAGAAAGAGGAGCAAACTGAATGGAGGAAACTTTCAGAGAACAAATATAAGCTTTCTAGAAATATAGGTCATGATTCTTTAAAATAAAGAGGTCCCTATACAATTCACAAAAAAGACCCATACCAAAGCACATCTTTGTGAAATTTCAGAAAACTAGGTATGAGGAGATCTTAAGTACTTCCAAAGAGAAAGAACAACAAAACACAAACTTTCATCATGCTTCAAGATAAAAAACTGTAAACTTTGTATAATTTTCTCAGAATTCTAAGGGAAAACTGTCTAAAATGTCAAATCTAGTTCGGCTGTTATCCAAAAGAGGTAGAATAAAGAACCTTTTTAACCTTATAAGGACCCGAAATTTTCACTCCACATTAACCTTTCTCAAGGTGTTAAGGAAAAGATTAAACCAAGAATAAAAGACACAGCTCCGGAAACCAGTAATACAACATAACAAAGAGGTGAAGGTCCATAGCTACAGCTCAGTTGGCAGACCCAGGGCAAGCTCGGCCCACCAATGCACCCACAGTAGCCACTCTAGGTTTTAGGGTGGCTGAGAGCCAGCCCGTCTACCAGCACGCTGGCAGCTGTCTGGGGCAACCATAACGGAGGGGTACAGGCAGCCCACACAGGGTATACCTCTGGAGCCCCTGGTTCTGGTCACCAGGGGAGGATTGCACTACTGGAAAAGAAAAAATAAATAAATAAAAAGAGGTGAAGGGAATTCGCAAGATGATCCTGTGTTAGTTATTAACCTATTGTGTTTCAGCTCCACATTGAACCTTCTATAGGTTTCTCTAATGCTGGGACTGGGAGTCTGAAAAAGGCATTTCCCAAACTCCTTTGCCAGTTGGCTTCCTTTTTTTTTTTTTTCTTAATTCACTGATAAATGCAACAAACTCATTCATTAATTAACTCTATAGTGGAGAAAGCCATGGACCCTATTTAAACTAAGTAATAGGGCGCCTGGGTGGCTAAGTGGGTTAAAGCCTCTGCCTTCGGCTCAGGTCATGATCTCAGGTCAGGGTACTGGGATTGAGGCCCATATCGGGCTCCCTGCTCGGCAGGGAGCCTGCTTCCCCCTCTCTCTCTGCCTGCCTCTGCCTACTTGTGATCTCTCTCTCTCTCTCTCTGTCAAATAAATAAATAAAATCTTTAAAATAAATAAATAAATAAACGAAGTAATAAAAATTAACATTACAGGTAATGTAACATATTGACATTGTGTGTCTCTCGGTAGGATAAACTGATCATAGCATAGCATCACTTTTATGCGGTATTTCCCAAAAGGTATAAATGATGAGGGGCACCTGGGTGGCTCAGTGGGATGAGTGTGGGACTCGGTTTCAGTTCAGGTCATGATGTCCTGGGTCCTGAGACTGAGACCCATGGTGCTCAGCGGGGTTCTGCTTGGGATTCTCTCTCCCTCTGCCCCTCCCTCCACACACTTGCAGGCTCTCTCTCTCTCTCAAAAAATAAATACATCTTTTTAAAAATGTATAAATGATGAGGAAACACCAGGTAAACCCAAATTGAAGAACAATACAAAATAACTAACCTGTACTCTGAAAAGGATAAGATCATGAACAGGTGGAATAAACAGAAAACAAATAGGTGGTAGCTTTAAACCTAAATAGTTTAGTAGTTTCATTAAATGTACATAAAAAAGTATGTTTCTAAACTTGAGGGTCTCGACTGATAAAATCAAACATCTCATAACAATTATTTTGCAACCTTTCTTGCTTTAAAAGCATGTTAAATTAGCATTTTAATCCATACTAAACATGTCTTTTAACATAAAAACCCATTTTACGTTGTCTATCATATAATAGGTTACTTTTTTCTCCTGTCAACCTTCAAAGAAAACTGATATTCCAGAAAGATGCCTTCTTACCATTTTACGGATGAGGCTTAGGGTTAATTGGTGATACACAGATACAATCCTGCTCTCCCAAATAGGTGTACTGTATTCACATATATACAACACCCAGTCACATCTGCGGTCTCAACGCAGCATCTCCGGACTCGCCTTTGCCCGGCCACCTTCTTCATCCGAGGGCGTCCCTCGGGCTCGTCCCCACCTCCCTGTCGCCGCCTCCAACTGGTCCAGAAAGAGACGACCAGGTCCCATCTTCACTGACGCTCAGCGCGGAGCGACCGAGGCGTGCGCTCACCGACAAAGATGAACTGTCATCCCTTTGCATGCAGAGGGCGTACTAGAACCTCCAGAAATCTGTCGGGCGCCGCCGGTCGGATTCCGGTGGCCAGGACTGGGTGTCGGATCGGCTTCTGGCCTGAGCGGCTGCTATTCTGGCCCGGACTACATTTCCCACAGACGCTGCGGCCCGAGGCGGCGTCCGCCGCGAACCGGGCGTCTCGTCCCGTGCGTACGGCGGCGCTCGAGCTGCCCGGGGCGGGGCAGCTGAAGGCCGGACAGTTGCGTCTCGCCGACCGGCTCCACACACCAGCTTCTCAGCGTCGGGCCTCGCGGTTCTTTTTGACGCGGAGGAGCTGCTGTACGAGCCCAGTTTCCACGCTGAGAGGAATCCCGAGGCCTGCTGCCCGCTTCCGGACTACATTTTCCAGAGAACTCCGCAGGCGGACGCTACGCTTCTCAGGATTTCGGCAGCTTTGCGGAATGGCGGGACCGTTGGCTTCCCCGAGTTAGCTACTGCGGGGCGTTTGCAGTCCGGAGCAACATGGCCAGTTTGGGCCAGACCGGAACTAGGGAAGGACTAGGGTGAGGAGTTCAGGTAGGAGCATTTCGTGTCCGGAGCAGACTGAAGAGAAGAGATCGTGTGTGTGTGTGTGTGTGAGAGAGAGAGAGAGCTAGAAAGAGGAGGGAGGGAAAGTGGCAGAGGGAGAGAGGTTAATTGTGATTGTTACCGCGTGTCGTCGTGGTGTGTGATTGTGATTGTGGTGGTAACTCTGGGTGATGGAGTAGGGTGCTTGGGACTGTGCGTCTTCCCAGAATGGGTACATGATTGTGATTGCATGACTGCACCATCGTGCACAGGGACGTAGAGGGCCGGTGATTGTGCAGTTGGGACTGTGTCCCGCGCTGAGGGGTGTGTGTGTGATTTTGGGAACATGTGCGCCACCGTGTGTGTGTGTGTTGGTCTGTGACTGTGTGGTGTTAGGTGTCTGTGACTGCGCAGGTGTGAGTGGTGTGACCCCCTTGGGGTGTGTGTGTGTGTGTGATTGTGATTGACTGTGGGGCAGTGGGCATGTGGGTGTGGGGAGGCTGTGTGGTTCCGACTTTGTGTGTCTCCTAGGTGTGTATGTAGGATTATATGTAAATGAGTGACCTGGTATAGCACCATGTTTGCACATGGGGTGGAAGGTTTTGTAATTGCACAGGTGTGACTCACCACACTATCTAGGAGACATCTGTGAGTTCATGACAGATTCTGGCCCTTCCCTGCAACTACATTAGGCTGGACTCTGTAGTCTCCCCCGACTTTCCTTTGTATGTGTGTGGGGACAGTGAGGGACTGGTGGAAGTGTGTGTTGGAACCTGGTCAACTGGAATTTCAAGAAAAGCCAGTGTCTCATCAATTTTTTTTCTCTCTACAGTTCTATTGCTAAGAGGAAGAGTAAAGAATGATTACTGAACATCCAGAGGCCAAGATCAAGGTGCTTTGGGTTTTTTTTTTTCTTTTTGCCCTGAAAAAGTTTCTCAGAGCATAATTTTTTCCCTCTTCTCACAGTTCATGACTACCAAAAACCCATTCAACAAACCTTGTCCATAGTACTTCCCATTTGGATATGGGGCCTTGGAGTTAGATCCAAAGACTCAATTTTTTAGCCTATCCCCTCCCTCTTAATATTAATTTGGCAGTTTCTTCTGTGTGCCAGATCTCTGCTAAGATCTCTGCTGGTCTATTGAGGCAAATACAAGAGGCTTTATCATTACAGAATTTTTGGAAATAAGATTACCTTGTATGTAACATCATACACCACAGTCCTGGTATTGAAAGCCATGCAATTTATGGGATGGTGTTGGTTGGTCTCAGTCCAAGTAAGTGATAAGATCTTTCACTTTGGCAGTATTTTTGAAGTATAAATGAGATTGGGAGCTTGATCAAAGAATTCTATACCAATAAGACCAGGATTTACCAAATAATCTGTAAGTAAACAGACCAGTTTCCAGGTCTGTTTTGAATTAAATGCTCAAGTAGTCCTCTTTGGGGTACTCAATCTGGAATCCATGTCCATCATTAACTTCTTTTTTTTTTTTTTAAAGATTTTATTTATTTATTTGATAGAGAGAGATTACAAGTAGGCAGAGAGGCAGGCAGAGAGAGAGGAGGAAGCAGGCTCCCTGCGGAGCAGAGAGCCGGATTCGGGCCTCGATCCCAGGACGCTGAGATCATGACCTGAGCCGAAGGCAGGGGCGTTAACCCACTGAGCCACCCAGGCGCCCTGTATCTATTTTCATATACATATATGTATTCAATATATGTATATTTTGTGAAATGATCTCATAAGTCTAGTTAACATCCATCACCACACAGTTGTTTTTTTTTTTTTTAAGATTTCATTTATTTGCTGGAGAGAGAGCAAGAGAGAAAGCACCCGCAGGGGAGTGGCAGGCAGAGGGAGAAGCAGGTTCCCCACTGAGCAGGGAGCCCAATGCAGGACTCTGGGATCATGACCTGAGCCCAAAGGCAGAGGCTTAACTGACTGAGCCACCCAGGCATCCCCGTCACCACACATAGTTAATAAATCTTTTTCTTGTGATGAGAACTTTTAAGATTTCTCTTAGCAACTTTCAAATACTGTATACGATAACATTATTAACTATAGTCAACATGTTATACATTACTTTCCTAGGAGTTATTCATTTTATAATTGGAAGTTTATACCTTTTGACCACTCTCACCCAATTTCCCTTCCCAGCTTCCCACATCTGGAAATGCCAATCTACTCTGTATTTCAAGTTCAGTTTTTAAAATTTTTTTAAGATTTCCACATATAAGTGAGATTATACAGTCTCATTCTCTGACTTACTCCATTTAGCCTAATGCCCTCAATGTCCATCCATGTTGTTGCAAATGTCAGGGTGTCCTTCATTTCTTTTTTCTTTCTTTTTTTTTTTTCAAAGATTTTATTTATTTATTTGACACAGAGAGAGAGATCACAAGTAGGGTGAGAGGCAGGCAGAGAGAGTGGAGGAAGCAGGCTCCTTGCCAAGCAGGGAGCCCGATGCAGGCCTTGATCCCAGGACCCCGAGATCATGACCTGAGCTGAAGGCAGAGGCTTTAACCCACTGAGCCACATAGGCGCCCTGTCCTTCATTTCTTTAAAAAAAAAAAAATAATTCCAGTATAATTAACATTCAATATTAGTTTCAGGTGTACAATATAGTGATTGGTCAATTCTCTACATTATTCTGTGCTCATCAAGATAAGTGTGTTCTTGGGGTGCCTGGGTGGCTCAGTCGATTAAACGTCTGCCTCCAGCTCAGGTCATGATCCCAGAGTCCTGTGATCCATCCCACATCAGGCTCCTCATTCAGCCGGGAACCTGATTCTTCCTCTCCCTGCCTCTCCCCCTGTTTGTGCTCTCTCTCTCTCTCTCTCTCTCAAATAAATAAATAAAATCTTTAAAAAAAAAAAAGATAAGTGTGTTCTTAATCCCTTTCATCTATTTCACCCAACCCTTCACCTACCTCCCTTCTGGTAACCATCTGTTTGTTCTTTGTAGTTAATCTGTTTTTTGGGTTGTCTCTTTTGTTCATTTTATTTTTTAATTTTTTTTAAAGATTTTATTTATTAGAGAGAGAGAGAGAGAGAGAGCGCACAGGCAGGCCGAGAGGCAGGCACAGAGAGAGAGAGGAGGAAGCAAGGAGCTGCTCAGCAGGGAGCCTGATGCAGGGCTCGATCCCAGGACCCTGAGATCATCGAAGGCAGAGGCTTTAACCCATTGAGCCACGCAGGGGCCCCTGTTCATTTGTTTTGTTTCTTAAATTTCATATACGAGTGAAATCACATGGTATTTGTCTGTCTCTCATTGACTTATTTCACTTCTCCCTGCTGAGCAGAGAGCCCGATGCAGGCTTGATCCCAGGACCCTGAGATCATGACCTGAGCCGAAGGCAGAGGCTTAACCCACTGAGCCACCCAGGCGCCCCTATTTCTAATTTTTTGAGGAACCTTCATACTGTTTTTCCACAGTGACTGCATCAGTGTGCATAAGAGTTCCTTTGTCTCCACACCCTCACCAAAACTTACTGTTTGTTAAGTTTTTATTTTAGCCTTCTTATGTTTTTAATTTAGCCATTCTGATAGGTGTGAGGTGATATCTCATTGTGGTTCTGGTTTGCATTCCTCTGATGATCAGCGATGTTGAGCATCTTCATGTGCTTATTGGCCATCTGTATGTGTCTTTGGAGAAATGTCTGTTCATGTCTCTGCCCTTTTTAAAATTGGATTATTTGTTTTGGGTATGAGTTTTATCAGTTCTTTATATATTTTGAATACTAATCCATTATCGTATATGTCATTCGCAAATATCTTTTCCCATTTGGTGGGGTGTCTTTTAGTTTCATTGTTTCCTTTGCTGTGTAGAAGTTTTTACTTTGGTATAATAAATTATTATTTTTAAGATTTTATTTTTAAGCCATTTCCATACCCAGTGTGGAGCTCAAACTCACAACCTTGAGATCAAGAGCCACCTTTTCCACTGACTGAGCCAGCTGGGTGCCCTAGTCACAATACATTATTCTTGCTCCTGTTTCCTTTGCTTCAGGAGACCTATCAAGAAAAATGTTGCTACGGCTAATGTCAGAGAAATTACTACCGGTGTTCTCTTTTAGGATTTTTGTGGTTTCAGGTCTCATATTTAGGTCTTCAATCCATTTTGAATTTATTTTTGTATATGGTGTAAGAAAGTGGTCCAGTTTCATTCCGTTGCATATAGCTGTGCAGTTTTCCCAATACCATTTGTTGAAGAAACTTTTTCCCATTATATATTCTTGCCTCCTTTATCAAAGATTAATTGGCTATATAATTGTGGCTTTGTTTCTGGGCTCTCTATTCTGTTCTGTTGATCTGGCTGTTTCTGTTCTTATGCCAGTACCATACTGTTTTGATTACTACAGCTTTGTAGGATATCTTGAAATCTGAGATTGTAATTCCTGCAGTTTTGTTCTTTTTCAAGATTGCTTTGCTATTTGGTTCTTTTGTTTGCTTGTTTTGTTTTGTGGTTACATACACATGGATTTTGGGATTATTTGTTCTAGTTCTATGAAGAATGCTCTTGGTATTTTGATCGCAATTGCATTAAATCTGTAGATTGCTTTGGGTAGTATAGACATTTTAACAGTATTTGTTCTTCCAATCCATGAGCATGGAATATCTTTCCATTTCTTTGTGTCATCTTTTCTTTTCTTTTTTTTTTTTTTTTACGATTTTATTTATTTATTTGACAGAGAGAGAGAAAGAGAGCACAAGCAGGCAGAGTGGCAGGCTGAGGGAGAGGGAGAAGCAGGCTCTCCACTGAGTAGGTATCCCGACGTGGGGCTTGATCCCAGGACCTTGGGATCATGACCCAAGCCAAAGGAAGTCACTTAACCGACTGAGCTGCCCAGGGGCCCCAACAAATGCCCTCTTTAATACCTATCATCCATCTAGCCCATCCCTCCTTCCATCAACCCTCAGTTTGTTCTCTATCATTAAGAGTCTCTTATGGTTTGTTTCCCTCTCTCCATTTTTTTTTCTTTCCCACTTTCCCATATGTGCATCTGTTTTCTTTCTTAAATTCCACATATAAGTGAGATCATATGGTATTTGTCTTTCTCTGACTGACTTATTTCACTTAGCATAATATACTCTAGCTCCATCCATGTCATTGCAAATAGCAAGATTTCATTCTTTTTGACAGCTGAGTAATATTCCTTTGTGTATATACACACTACATCTTCCTTTTTTTTTAGATTGATTGATTGATTGATTGATTGATTTATCAGAGATAGTGTGTGTACAAGCAGGGGGAGTAGCAGGCAGAGGGAGAAGTAGGCTCCCCGCTGAGCCCGATGTGGGACTCAATCCCAGGACTCTGGGATCATGATCTGAGCTGAAGGCAGATGCCTAACCGACTGAGCCACCCAGGAGTCTCACACTATGTCTTCTTTATCCATTCATCATTCGATGGACATTTGGGCAGTCTCCATAGTTTGACTGTTGATAATGCTACTATGAACATGAGGTGCATGTACCACTTTGAATCTGTATTTTTGTATCCTTTGGGTCAATACCTAGTAGTGTAATAGCTGGTAGTTCTATTTTTAGTTTTTTGAGGAACCTCAGTACTGTTCTCCAGAATGGCTGCACCAGTTTGCATTCCCACCAATAGTGCAAGAGGGTTCCCCTTTCTTTGCATCCTCAAACACCTTGTTTCTTGTGTTGTTAACTTCAGCCATTCTGACAGGCGTGAGGTGGTATCTTATTGTGGTTTTGATTTGTATTTCCCTGATAATGATGTTGAACATCTTTTAAATGTGTCTATGAGCCATCTGGATGTCTTCTTTGGAAACATGTCTCTTTGTGTCTTCTGCCCATTTCTTAACTGGATTATTTGTTTTTGGGGGGTTAAGTTTGATGAGTTCTTTATAGATTTTTTGATACTAACCCTTTATCAGATAAGTCATTTGCAAATATCTTCTCCCATTCTGTAGGCTGCCTTTTAGTTTCATTGATTGTTTCCCTTGCTTTACAGAAGCTTTTTAACTGGATGGAGTCCTAGTAGTTCATTTTTGCTTTTGTCTCCTTTGCCTCCAGCAACATACCTAGTAAGAAGTTACTATGGCTCAAGTCAAAGAGGTCTCCACCTGTGTTCTCCTCTAGGATTTTGATGGTTTCCTGTCTTACATTTAGGTCTTTAATCCATTTTGAATTTATTTTTGTGTATGGTGTAAGAAAGTGGTCCAGTTTCATTCTTCTGCGTGTTGCTCCCAACTCCATTTGTTGAATATATTCTTTCCTGCTTTGTTGAAGATTAGTTGACCATAGAGTTGTGGGTTCATTTCTGGGTTCTCTATTCTATTCCACTGATCTGAGTGTCTCTTTTTGTGTCAGTACCATACTTTTTTTTTTTTCTTTTTTTTTTTTTTAAAGATTTTATTTATTTATTTGACAGAGAGAGATCAGATCACAAGTAGGTGGAGAGGCAGGCAGAGAGAGAGGAGGAGGC
>LNAC01000324.1:130448-155010 GCA_002007465.1 Ailurus styani | reverse complement strand
CTGCCTCTCTGCCTACTTGTGATTTCTCTCTCTGTGTCAAATAAATAAATAAAATCTTTAAAAAAAAAAAAAAAAAAAGAATGGATACTATGTTTTGTCAAATTCTTTTTTGTATCTATTGACAGGATTTTATGGTTCCTTACTCTTTTATTAATGTGGCATGTCACGTTGATTGATTTATACATACTGAACCACCCCTGTGGCCCCGGAATAAATCCCACTTGATTGTGGTGAATAATTGTTTCAATATATTGTTGGATTCAACTTCCTAGTATATTAATTGAGAATTTTTGTATCATGTTCACTAGGAATACTGGCCTGTAATTCTCCTTTTTAGTGGGGTCTTTGGTTTGGGGATCAAGGTAATGGTGGCTTCATAGAATGAGTTTGGAAGTTTTCCTTCCATTTCTATTTTTTGNGGCCTGTAATTCTCCTTTTTAGTGGGGTCTTTGGTTTGGGGATCAAGGTAATGGTGGCTTCACAGAATGAGTTTGGAAGTTTTTTGTTTTTTTTTGNATTTTTTGGAACAGTTTGAGAAGAATAGATATTAACTCTTCTTTAAATGTTTGGTAGAATTCTCCAGGGAAAACCATTAGGCCCTGNATCATGACCTGAGCCGAAGGCAGCGGCTTTAACCCACTGAGCCACCCAGGCGCCCGAGTTTGGAAGTTTTCCTTCCATTTCTATTTTTTGGAACAGTTTGAGAAGAATAGATATTAACTCTTCTTTAAATGTTTGGTAGAATTCTCCAGGGAAAACCATTAGGCCCTGGGCTTTTGTTTCTTTCTTTCTTTTTTTTTTTAAAGATTTTATTTATTCATTTTTTTTTTTTAAGATATTTTATTTATTTATTTGACACACAGAGAGAGATTACAAGTAGGCAGAGAGGCAGGCAGAGAGACAGGGAGAGGAGGAAGCAGGCTCCCCGCTGAGCAGAGAGCCCGATGCGGGCCTCGATCCCAGGACGCTGAGATCATGACCTGAGCCGAAAGCAGAGGTTTTAACCTACTGAGCCACCCAGGCGCCCTTATTTATTCATTTGACACAGAGAGAGAGATCACAAGTAGGCAGAGAGAGAGGAGAGAGGAGGAAGCAGGCTCCCCACTGAGCAGAGAGTCCGATGCGGGCCTCGATCCCAGGATCCTGAGATCATGACCTGAGCCGAAAGCAGAGGCTTTAACCCACTGAGCCACCCAGGCGCCCCGGCTTTTGTTTCTTAAGAGATTTTTGATTACTGTTTAAATTTCTTTGCTGGTTATAGGTCTGTTCAAATTTTCTATTTCTTCCTGTAGAACAAATTTTTAATTGATTTTTCTCTGTGTCTCTACTGTTCTCTTTTTACTGATTTCAGTGTTTATTTTCTCTGCTTTGGGTTTAATATGCACTTTTTAAATAGTTTCTTTCTTAGATCATTGATTTTGATAACTTCTTTTATTTTGTGATATAGGAATTTGAAGCTAGTAATCTCCCTCCCTTCTTTGTAGTTTTATTCAGCTGCCTCTTACGAATGTTAGTAAGCCATATTTTCTTTATTGGGTTAAAAGTTTAATTTTTCCTCATGATTTCTTCTTTAACCTATGGATTCTTCAGAAATACAATGTTTGAATATCAGTCATGTTTTAGATTTTTCAAATATCTTTATTACTGATTTCAGGCTTCATTCTTTTGTGCTCAGGGACTATATTCCAAGCCTTTAAATTTATAAGGACTTGTTTTATGGCCCAAAATATGGTGTTTTTTGATGAATGTTTTACATGCAGCTGAAAAGAATATGTATACTGCTGTTGTTGAGTACAGTATTCTATAAATATCAAGGTGATTGACAGAGTTGGTCAACTCTTTATTTTTATTGATTTTTTGTATGCTTGTCCTATCAATAAGAGAAGTGTGTTGGAATCTCTGTTTTTGCTTTATGTGTTTTGGAACTCTGTTAGGTACATTTTACATTACAAAATTCTTTGTTCCTGGTAATAGTCCTTGTTCTGAAGTCTACTTTGTCTTATATTAATATAGCCATTCTTGCCTTTTATTCTTTTTGAGATTTTATGTATTTATTTGACAGAGAGAGACACAGTGAGAGAGGGAACACAAGCAGGGGGAGTAGGAGAGGGAGAAGCAGACTTCCCAATGAGCAGGGAGCCCAATGTGGAGCTTGATCCCAGGACCCTGGGATCATGACCTGAGCCCAAGGCAGATACCCAGTGACTGAGCCACCCAGGTGTCCCACCACTCCTGCCTTTTTATGATTAGTTTGCATGTTATATATTTTCCTATATTTTATTATTTTTAAAAGATTTTATTTATTTGGTGAGGGGTGGGGGTGAGAGAGAGAGCACAAGCAGGCAGAGCAGCAGGCAGAGGGAGGCAGGCTTTCTTCTGAGCAGACAGCCCGATGTGGGGCTCAATCCCAGGACCCTGGGATCATGACCTGAGCCGAAGGCAGATGCTTAACCAATTGAGCCACCAGGTGCCTTTCTTTTCTTATATTTTATACTATATGTTTATGTTTAAAGTGGGTATCTTTTAGACAGTTTATAGTTTGGTCTTATACTTTTATCCAATTTGACAAGCTCTGCCTTTTAATTGTAGTGTTAAGACCAGGAATTGGCAAACAGGTTCCTGGACGAAATCCAGCCTGCCACCTGTTTTTATAAAGTTTTGTTGGAATACAATCATCACATTTGTTTACATGTTTGTAGCTGCTTTCATGCTGCAACTGAATAGTTGAATAGTTATGGCAGAGACCATATGGCCACCAAAACCTAAAACAGTTATTATCTGGCCCTTTACAGATAAAGTTTGCCAACCCCTGGTTTAAATCATTGTCATTTAAAGTAATGACCACTGTAGTTGGACTTAATTCTACCATCCAGCCATTTGTTTTGTTTGTTCCATCTCTTTTTTGTTCTTTTTTTTCATTCCAGTTGAGATCTTTTTTTATTATTATTCTATTTTATCCCACCGTGGCTTATTATACCTCTTTGTTTTTGTATTTTCTTTAGGGCTTGCTATCATGGCCATAATATCCATCTTTAACATACCACAGTTTTACTTCAAATAATATACTATTCCCCATACAGTTTAAGAACCTAACAGCATGGGGTGCCTGGATGGCTCAGTCGTTAAGCGTCTGCCTTCAGCTCAGGTGATGATCCCAGGGTCCTGGGATCAAACCCCGAATCAGGCTGCTTCTCCCTCTCCCACTCCCCTTGCTTGTGTTCCCTCTCTTGCTGTCACTCTGTCTGTCAAATAAATAAATAAAATCTTAAAAAAAGAAAAAAAAACCTAACAGCAGTACATTTCCATTTTTCCCTCTTCCATTCTCTGTGCTATTTTTGTTGTATATTTTATATGCATATGTGTTTCCTTTAAGCAGTGAAATTTTACCCTCATGTTTTATCATTTTCCATGTTTTTCTTAACATGGTATAGATCCAGATTTCTACCTGTTAGTATTTTCTTTCTGCTCAAAGAATTTCCTTTAATATTTCTCGAAGTGCAAGTATGCCAACAGTGAATTCTCAGCTTTTGTCTCAGAAAGTCTTTATTTCATCTGTACTTTTCAAGGATATTTTTAACTGTGTATAATGTTCTAGGTTGACAAATTTAGTCTTCTAACATGTAGTTTCTAATGAAAAGTTAGCTATAGTTCTTTGCTCCTTTGTATGCAAGCTATCTAGATGTCTTTTTTTCCTCTGGCTCGCTGAGCAAGGGCCTGACATGGGACTCAATCCCAGGGTCCTGGGATCATAACCTGAGCCAAAGGCAGACGCTTAACAGAGTGGGCCACCCAGGCATCCGCCAAGAGGGAAATTTTTTGCAACCAAATGGGTTGGTGTCAGAGTAAGTGTAATACAGAGTTAAGATCTTTACCACCACCCAGGCTAACTAGGTCACTCTTTTCTATGGTGAATATGGAGGGCAAATGAGCAGTAAAGAGGCATTCCTACATCTCTCAGCCTAGGGAGGTATAAAAAGGAGGCTGGTAGGGTGCCAGAACTCCCACTCACACTAATAGTAAGGAGGACTCCTCCTTCCTTCTGTCAGTGGAGGCTTAATGAGAAACCTGTGTTTCTGTCTCCCACCTGACATAACAAGATGCCACACCACCTCCTTCCCATGTGAGTGGAGTCAGAGAATGCCAGCTTAAACAAGGTTTAAGTAAGATTTAAATCTTAACACAAAATGTCCACATTTCAACTGAAAATCCATCATCGTAACAAGAACCAGGAAAATCTCAAAATCGAGTGAAAAAAGATATTCAAAAGAGTATCAAGATGACAGAGATGTTAGAATTATCTCATAAATACATAAAACTTCATAAAAATGCCTGAGACAAATATATTTGGAACAAAAGAAAAAACGAATCTCAGCAACGAAATGTGAAGTCCAGAAAAGAAAATAGAAGATGTAAAAAAGAAACAAAGGAAAATTAACTGAAAAGTATGATAATGGAAATAAACTATAGATGTGCTAACAGCATAAATGGAGGAGACAGAGGAAGAAATCAGAACAACAGACATTACCCAATCTGAACAACAGAAAATAGACTAAAAAAAAAAGAGTGAAAACAACTCAGGAACCTGTGAGACTATATAATACAAGATCTAACATTCCTAACATTTAAGTCCTGGAAGGAAAAAATACAACAGGATTGAAAAAGTACTCAAAGAAATAATGACTGAAAATTCCCCCAATTTGGCAAAAGACCATAAACAGATTGAAGATGCTGAGTAACAAGCCCGGTGAGGGACTCGATCCCAGGACCCTGAGATCATGAACTGAGCCAAAGGCAGAGGCTTTAACCCACTGAGCCACCCAGGCGCCTTAAGTAATACATTTTAAAGCATTGAAAGAAAGAATTCCAAATTCCAAATCCTCTATCCAGCAAAAACAAAAACAAAAAAACCCCAAACAGAAACATCAAGCATAAAGGGAATCAGTATCATCAGTCATTAGGAAAATGCAAATCAAAACCACAATGAGATACCACTGAGATGGCTATAATTAAAAAAATAAAATAATGACAAGGATGTGGAGAAACACTTGTGGTGAAGCTGTAGAAAACATGGCAGTTCCTCCAAAAAATTAAATATATAATTATAAAAACTACAATTATCATATAGTATAATAGTTACAAATGAATTTAAAGTAGGGACTAGAACAGATACTTGTATGCCAATGTTCATGGCAGCATTACTCACAATTGCTAAAAGGTAGAAGCAACCCAAATGTCAATTATTGGATGAATGGAAAAATAAAATGTGATATATACATACAATGGATATGTTATTTGGTTTTTAGTAGGAATTTAGGTCTGACACATGGATGAAGCTTGAAGATACTATGCTAGGTGAAAGAAGCCAGACACAAATGGACAAATATATGATTCCATGATATGAGGTACCTGGGACAGTAAAGTTCATAGAGACAGAAAGTAGAATAGTAGTTACCACTGGGTGGAAGGAAGTGGTAATAGGGAGTTAATGTTTGATGGTATGATACCAAGTTTCAGTTAGGGATGATGAAATATTGGAGATAGAAATATTGGATGGTTACTGTTGCAAAACCGTGTGAATATACTTAATGCCATTGGATTGTACACTTAAAAATTGTTAAATTGGTAAATTTTACATTAAGTATATTTTGCCAAAATGAAAACCTTTTTAAAAATATGCTGTCACCAAGAAACATACTTCAGATAAAAAGATAGGCAAGTTGAAAGTAATAGAATAGAAAAGGATGGGCGCCTGGGTGGCTCAGTGGGTTAAAGCCTCTGCTTTCGGCTCAGGTCATGATCTCAGGGTCCTGGGATCGAGGCCCGCATCGGGCTCTCTGCTCGGCAGGGAGCCTGCTTCCTCCTCTCTCTCTGCCTACTTGTAATCTCTCTGTGTCAAATAAATAAATAAAATCTTTAAAAAAAAAAAAAAAGAATAGAAAAGGATATATCATACAAACATTAATCAAAGAAAACCAGGAGTGGCCTGTCTTAAAAATACACTTCTAAATAATCCTTGGGTCAAAGAGGAAGTCTTAAAAACATGTTGAGCTGATTATGGTTTGGGAACCTAATTTTGGAAATAAACACTACATATATAAATTGGTATATGGTAAAAACCAAGATTTATTTTAGTGAATGATAACCAAAAATACCTGAATTTTAAAAATGAGACGTTAGTGAAAATGGCATTTTCATCAGAAAGAATAATCTCTATTGATAAATAAGTGAACCATATACAATTTTAAAATACTTCTTTGGTTATTTCATTTTAAAAGTACATAAAAATTCAAAATTATTCATAGAAAGAAAACATTGAAATGAATGAAAATAAAACTGAAAATTAAGAAAACAATGTATCAGAATTTGTAGGAAGCAGATGAGGCAGGGATGAAAGGGATGTTTATAGCACTAACTGCATATATTAGAAAAGAGGAAAATTCTCAAATTATTAATCTAACTTCCCAAAACAGGACCTAGGAAAGAAAATAATGGAAAACAGAAGAAAGAACAAATCAAGGTAAGAACAGAATTCAGTGAAATTGAAAACATAAAAACAATTGGACAGGGCGCCTATGTGGCTCAGTGGTTAAGCGTTTGCCGTTGGCTTAGGTCATGATCCCAGGATCAAGCCCTGCACTGGGCTCCCTGCTCTGCAGGAAGCCTGTTTTGTCCCTCTCCCACTCCCACTCCCCTGCTTGTGTTCTCTCTGTCAAATAAATAAATAAATAAATAATCTTAAAAAGAAAAAAAAAAGTATGTCTAAAAAAACAATAGGAAAAATCACCAAGATTAAGAGTTGGTTCTTTGGGAAGATCAATAAAATTGACAAACTTCTAGAAAGACCACCACCACCACCAGCAAAAATCCCAAAAGACACATTACCAATACCCGTGTGAAATAGCAGATATCACTACTTTGCAGACATCAACAGGATAAGGGAATACTAACAATTCTACACATAAATTTGACAACTTAGATGAACAGCTTACTTGAATCACAAAACTACCACAATACACCCAATATGAAATAATGTGAATGGCCAAATACTATTAAGGAAATTTAATCTATAATCTATAACACATTCCCCAAAAAGAAACCTCCAGGGTCAGATAATTTCATTTGAGAATTTTGCCAAATGTTTAAGGAACACAATCTCTTCCAGAAAACAGAATACTAGTATTACCTTGTATGAAGGTACATAGACACAGACAGTATAAAAGAAAAAATATCCAGTCCACTATACATTATGATTACAGACACAAAAAATCCTTAAAAAACATTAACAAAGAGAATTCAATAATATATAAAATGAATTTTACATGACCATGTAGGGTTTACTCCAGGGATTCAATGCTGGTTCAATATTTGAAAATCAATCAAGGTAATCTACCATTTCAACAAAAGAAAGAAGGAAAAAAAAAATCAACACAATCAAATCAACTGATAGAGAACAAACATTTGACCAAATTCAACTCTGATTTGTGATGAAAACTCAGAAAAACAGGAATAGAGGGAAACTTTTTCAAATTGATAAAAAAAGTATCTACAGAAAAAATTATAGCTAATATTATACTTAAAGGTGTAATAGTAAATCCTTTTTCTTGACAATCAGGAAGCAAGAATTTCTCCTCTCACTATTCTTGACATAATCCTTAAGTTCTTGTGTATGCAGTAGGGGAAAGAAAGGTAGTAAAAGGCCTATAAGGAAATAAAGGCAATAAAAGGCCAATATAGGAAATAAAACTGTCCTCTTTACAGGTAACATGCTCATCTATTTAGAAAAATTCAATTAGTCACTAAATTTCTAGAATATCTGAGTTCAGAAAGTCACAAAGTAGAAGACAAACATACAAAAATCAGTTGTATTTCTCTATATTAACAATGGACACTAAAACTTAAAAATACATACTTTTTTTTTTTTTTAAGATTTTATTTATTTATTTCACAGAGGGAGAGAGATCACAAGGAGGCAGAGAGGCAGGTAGAGAGAGAGAGAGGGGGAAGCAGGCTCCCTGCCGAGCAGGGAGCCTGATGCGGGCCTCGATCCCAGGACTCTGAGATCATGACCTGTGCCGAAAGCAGAGGCTTTAAGCCACTGAGCCACCCAGGTGCCCAAAAATACATACTATTTATAATCACTCAAAAATACATAGTAATGTAACAGAAAACATATATAGGACTTCTATTGCTGAAAACTACAACAGTGATGAAAGAAAGAAAAGATCAAAATCCAGCAAGATTTTTTGAAAATGTATTTTTGCTGCTGTAACAAACAAATGGCTTAAAACACAAATTCATTATTTTATAGTTTTGTGTTGGAAGTCCAGCATGGGTCTCACTGGGCTAAAACCAAGGTGCAGGCAGGCTGCACTCTTTTATGGCCTTTTGGAAGCTCACGTGGGATCCTCTTCTATCTTCTCCTCTATTCTCCTCTTCTTGTTCTTCTAAATGTTATTTCCAGCTTCTAGAGGCTGCCTGCCTGCATTCTTTGGCGCATTGCCCTTTTAGTCTCCATCTTCCAAGCAGGCAACAACAGATAGGGTCCTTCTCAAAATGCATCATTCTGACTTCCTCTTCTGTCTCTTCCACCTTCAAAAAGACCTTTGTGATTATATCATGCACGTGTGAATAACCCAGAATAATTTATTTAAAGACAGGTGGTTAGCAACCTTGATTCCATCTGCAATCCCTTGCTATATAACCTGGAAATTCAGAAGTTCCAGGGATTAAGATGTGGATATATTTGTGAGGCCATTATTTTGTCTATCTTGGTAAATATAAATCAGATTATCCTTTTTTTTAAAGATCAGATTATTCTAAAATTTACAAGGAAATACATGTGAACTGGAATATGTAAAGTCATTTTGATAAAGAATAACAAAGTGGGAGGAATCATTCAACCCAATATCAAGATTTATAGTATACGATGATAAAGGCAGTGTGCTATTAGCAGAAACTGACCCTTGGATCAATGGGGGAAAACAAAGAACCAGAACTAGATTCACATAAACATGCCCAACTGATTTCTGAGGTATAAAACAAATTCAGTGGAAGAAAGATGGCATTTTCAACAAATGGTGCTAGAGCAATTGGACACTACAGGTAAACAAAAACAAAAAAATCCTCTCCCTAAGTATTATATAACTCAGTAGTAATATCTCAGTCATATCATATATAATCACATAACACAGATTAACTCAAAATGGCTTGTAGACTTAAATGTATAACCTATAAAACCTGCGGGGGGAGGGAACAAAGGAAAAATTTGGGGGATTTAGAGCTAGGTAAAGAGATCTTATACCAAAGAGTTTATACCAAAAGCATGATTCATAAAAGAGAAATAAATTAGATCTCCCCAAAATTAAAATCTACCTCTGCAAAAAGACTTTGCTAAGAGGATGAAAATACAACCTACCCACTAGAGGAAAATCCTTGCAAATCACATAACCTTGCTAAGTACTAATATCTAATGTATATAAAGAACTCTTAATATTCAACAGCAAAAAAAACCCCACATAACCAATTAGAAAACAGACAAAAGATATAAACAGACATTCCACTAAAGTAACTATATGGTTAATAAACACAAAAAATCACTGGTCCCAAGAAAGTTCAAAACCCAGTAGAGCAAATTCCATTAGTTTTCAAGGCCTGACAGTAATCCCTTGTGTCCTGAGACTACCCTCCAGGTTGGGTCTCCGCCCTCAAAGTCCATGGCTCCACAGTCATTCTTCCTCTTTTCTTGAAGGGTAATGCATGCTTATAGTTGAGTATCCCTATCAGCCCATTTCCTGCCTATAGAATTTTGGAAACCTGACAGCCTTGTTATTTCATTCTATCTCTGTTTTTGTCAGTCCACGCTATCAGTGTTTTTGCCGATACAAAATTTGCAAAGATCTTGTGGGTTGTGGGTATTCTCTGTTTATCACAGGAGTCCACACAATTAGACACGAGGCAGGACGAACTGCCCACACTCAAAAAAAAAAAAAAAGCCATCACTGTTGGGAAACTATCTCTATTAATTTCTACTGAGATGATTGATTGGATCCATGAGTCACATACCCAATTTCTTCAGCTAAAGTTGTCTAGGGGCGCCTGGGTGGCTCAGTTAAGCGGCTGCCTTCGGCTCAGGTTATGATCCCAGGGTCCTGGAATCGAGCCCCACATCAAGCTCCTTGTTCAGTGGGGAGCCTACTTCTCCCCTGCCTGCTGTTCCCCCTGCTTGTGCTTGCTCTCTCTCTTGCTAACTCGCTCTGTCAAATAAATAAATAAATAGATAAATAAATAAAATAAATAAGAAAGAAAAATAAAGAAAGATAAATAAATAAATAAATAAAATAAAATCTTAAAAAACAAATTGTCCAGGCACACCCTCTTTCCAGAGCTTTCTCCGGTAAATCCTAATTTCAGCATCCTGTGCTGTTTGGATAGGCTGAGAATTCCCCCAAATAATCAGACTTTGGTTCCTTTTTGCATACTTGTTCCTTTCTCTTTTCTTTCACATTTTAGTCTAAGCAGCAAGAATATACCAGGTCCCACCTTCAACATTTTCCTTGGAAATTTCCTCAGCCAAGTATTCAAATTTATCACTTACAAGTTTGTTTTTCACACAACTATCAAACACAATTCAGCCAAGTTTTCTACTATATAATATGAATCATCTTTCCACCAGTTTCCAGTTATAGTTTTCTCATTTTCTTTTGAGCCCTCACCAGAAACACTATTAAATGTTAATATTTGTAGTGACATTCTACTCAGGAAGATACATGTATGCTCTAAGAAAATAGCTTTCTCAATCTTGCTTTTTTCTTCCTAAGCCTACATCTTACCATCCCTAAGCCTAACAGTCTGTTTAAGGCAATCTAGGCTTTTCTATCATGTGGCTTAAAATTCTTCCAGCCTTTACCCATTGCCGAAATTCACTTCCACATTTTTAGGTGTTTGTTTTAGCAGAGCCCCATTTCCTGGTACCAAAATGTATTAATGTCCTGGACCTACCATAAAAATTATCACAAATTTGGCGGTTAAAACAAGAAATTGTATACTTATAAAGTGGCATACTTATAAAATTGAATGGACTTGATTTTAAATTGAAAAGTTAAAAATTATAAATTTAAAAGAGAAAAATCATACAGAAAACTTGGCATCCGCCACTTCTTTGAATTTTTGCAGGGACACTAAAAGTAGGGTAACTTTTTATGGCCAAATGTTTGCATAGTATCTTTTTTGCTCCTTTCCTCTTTAGCTAACTCAGATATATTACATCCCAGAGATTTGCATGAGGAGGGCTTACTATAGGATTGGGAGTAAGGGAAATGTAAAATGTGAAATACAGGTTTAGGATATTTGCTGTGTGTCCTAGGATACCAAAGGAGCCTGGGACTGGCCTATTATTTTTTTAACAATTAAAAAAAAAAAGACTTTATTTATTTAAGAGAGAGATAGCACAAGTAGGCAGAGCAGCAGGCAGAGGGAGAGGGAGAAGCAGGCTCTCTGCCGAGCAGGGAGCCCGATGCAGGAGTCAATCCTACAAACCTGAGATCATGACCTGAGCCGAAGGCAGCCACTTAAGCGACCGAGCCACCCAGGCGTCCCAGGCCTGCCTATTTTTAAGGTTTTGATGACAGTGAATACAGTAGCTATGTGTCTCTTTTTTTTAATTTAAGATTTTTATTTATTTATTTATTTGACAGAGAGATCACAAGTAGGCAGAGAGCCCAATGCGGGCTTGATCCCAGGATCCTGAGATCATGACCTGAGCTAAAGGCAGAGGGTTAACCCATTGAGCCACCCAGGCGCCCCTACTATACAAATACTTTTGACTTGTTTATATAACCTCCTATACTGGAAGTTCTCTTAGGTAGGAAAACAGCCTAGTCATCTGTGAGTTCATAATTGTACTTTTAAGTTTAGCTGTTTAAAACACTGTCCATTAGTACACCAGATATTCTAGTACCTCATACACAAGACCCATAAAACATGGCTATTATGCAGCAAAAGTAAGTATATGCATACAATGCTCTACGGCAAACAAAACATGGCGATTTCAGGGCATAATTAGTAAACCAGGAGGCAGGATAGCACATGTAGGAATGCTAGATAATTTCTGTTTTTATGACAGCCACAGAAATGCATAGGAGAGAACAAATGAGAGTAGAATATCCAAGAAAAAGTGACTCACACATTCCCAACATCTTTGGTTGGTTGAGGCTAGAACAAATTCAGTTATACCACGTCCCCACTCATACCCACCCCACTACATACCCAAGAAAAAGAAAAAGGAAAGGCTTACATCCTCAGTTGTGAGTATACTTCTTTTGTTAATTGCCATTGTTAGCATATAAGAGTATTAATTCATATACAAATAGATTTACTCAAATGACACAATTACTAGATTCTCATAGTTATGAAAACAGATCGAAAACTTACCTATTGGGCGCCTCGGTGGCTCAGTGGGTTAAAGCCTCTGCTTTCGGCTCAGGTCATGATCTCAGGGTCCTGGGATCGAGGCCCGCATCGGGCTCTCTGCTCAGTGGGGAGCCTGCTTCCTCCTCTCTCTCTGTCTGCCTCTCTGCCTACTTGTGATCTGATCTCTCTCTCTGTGTCAAATAAATAAATAAAATCTTAAAAAAAAAAGAAAACTTACCTATTTTATTCTAGTACGTTCAAATTGCCCACACCAAAAAACCCACAAAAAAACCTAAAAACCAAAACCTCAAAAAATCCCAAATCCCTCTAAGCATAAATAATTACTAATAAAGGCTAAATTCCACAATGTTCTGTCTGGCCAGACAAGGCGTTATATGTTCTATGACCCTCTCAAGCCTGAATTTTTATAATGTTTGATTTTCCTTATCACCCACTTTTTTTTTTCTCTCAAATTATCTGCAAGCCCTGAACAAGCAACCCTCCATGTATTATCCACTGGCAATTGCTGTCCCTTTCTGTAAGATAAATGGCCTCAATTGGGGGGCAGGGGAAGCTTATTTAAAGTTCCACTGCATTTTATTATACATAGTAACAATGTATACAGTAAATATATGTTATAATCAGGGGCTTCAGTAACACTGTTCAGGGTGGTGCTGAATTAACTATTTTCAAAGAAAGGGTGCTATAGATGTTACTGTTTTAGCAGATTTCCAATTCTCAAACATCACAATCTCTCCAGTGATTTTTCTTTCTTTTTTTTGTTTTAAAGATTTTATTTGACACACACAGAGAGAGAGAGAGAGAGCGAGCACGACAGAGACCACAAGAGGGGAAGAGAGGGAGAAGCAGGCTCCCTGCTGAGCAGGGAATCCAATGTGGGACTAGATCTCAGGACCTGGGATCATGACCTGAGCCAAATGCAGATGCTTAACTGACTAAGCCACCCAGGTGCCCCTCCAGTGATTTTTGAGAATTTCAGAGACCCGCATTTCCTGAAATAAATCAAGGTATAAAGGCTTACTTGTATATCTATTTCATAATTCTATCTACTGTGACTTATTCTCCCAAATTTTACTCATCTATGTCGCTTCTTCCCCTGGGTAAAAGTATCCTTATAATCATGACAACTATAGGATTCCCTCCAATTTGAATTATCTGGTTTTGTGTAAGGTTTAAGCCACAGCTAAAGAGTCTTTTTAAATTTATTACATTCATATATTCATGACTGACAGTTTTCTTATAACATTATATGGATTTTTTTTAGAATTCTCCAGTTGGATGGCTGCTAAAGACCTTTCTCCACATTGCTTACAATCAGAGCTGTTACTCTCCAAGTGAATCATCTCACAGTAAGAAAGGTCTGAGATGTTTGGCAGTTATCTACCATAGCTGAAAAAAAACTGCATATACCCTTGGACTGAGTAATTCATCTTAATATAAGATTAACAGAAATATACATATAAATGAATATTTACAGCATTTATAGCAGTATTTTTATTATAACACAAAATTATAAAAAATACAAATATTCATCAAGAGTGGTATATCCATCAAATAGTGGTATATTTTAAGATGGAAGAGTAAACAATGAAAATGAACACATTACTGCCACATGCAATAATGTATGAATCTTAAACATGTTAAGTGAAACAAGACAAAAAAATTCATGATACATGATAAAACATACATAAAGTTTAAAGACATGCAAGACTACTTCATGACATTATAAGCCAGGTACATGGTAATCTTTGGGGAAGTAACAACTGTTTTTTATTCCAGAGCATAAGGAGAGATATATTTCATATTTTCTTTCTTTTATAGAAACATATTATGACCATTTTGTATCTTGCTCTGCATGTATTATGTAAGTACTTTTTTATAAAATAAGCTGAGTCAACAGAACTTGAAAACTTACAAATGAGCTTCATTTCTGATAGAGTTCAATAACAATGATCATACCCATTATATATGCTAGTAAACAGTAGTTATGTAGTTGGTATTTTAACTATTATTACATCTGTGATTAAAATTACCTTATTAAAATGTTTTAGCATGCTCTTTTTTTAACTAAAGTTTTACAATAACTTGGAAAGCCTTCACAAAGAAGTAACATCATTTATTGCATTTCTATGTTTTCTCCCTTGTGAGTCCTCTGATGGACAATGAGGTTTCTCTTATAACTGAAGGACTTACCACATTCATTACAAATATAGGGTTTCTCTCCTGTGTGAGTTCTCTGATGTACGATGAGATTTGTCTTTTGGCGGAAGCACTTCCCACATTCATTACATTTATATGGTTTCTCTCCTGTATGAGTTCTTTGATGGTGAATAAGATATGACTTCCTGCTAAAGGCCTTCCCACACTGAGGGCATTCATAGGATTTCTGTCCTGTATGTATTTTCTGATGTACAGTCAGAGTGGCTTTCTGGCGAAAGGACTTCCCACATTCATTACAAATATAGGGTTTCTCCCCTGTATGAATTCTTTGATGTAGATTCAGATTTGTCTTCTGACTGAAGGATTTCCCACATTCATTACATTCATATGGTTTCTCTCCTGTGTGAGTTCTGTGATGATCAATGAGGTATGACTTCATTCTAAAGGCCTTCCCACAGTGAGGACATTCATAGGATTTTTCCCCTGTGTGTGTTCTCTGATGTGCCACAAGGGTTGTTTTCTGGCGGAAGGACTTCCCACATTCATTACAAATATAGGGTTTCTCCTCATTATGAGTCTTCTCATGAAGAGCGAGGGTTGTCTTCTGGGAGAAAGATTTTCCACATTCATTACATATATAGGGCTTTTCCCCTGTATGAGTCCTCTGATGTACAGTAAGGTTTGCCTTCTGATGAAAGGACTTCCCACATTCTTTACAAATATAGGGTTTCTCTCCTGTATGAATTCTCTGATGTAAAGAGAGTGTTGTCTTCTGGCGGAAGGACTTCCCACAGTCATTACACTCATACGGCTTCTCTCCTGTATGAGTTCTCTGATGACGAATGAGGTGTGACTTCAATCTGAAGGCATTCCTACACTGTGGACATTCATATGATTTCTCCCCTGTATGTGTTCTCTGATGATCAGTGAGGGCTGTCTTTAGGCGGAAAGACTTTCCACATTCATTACAAACAAAGGGTTTTTCTCCTGTGTGAGTTCTCTGATGATCAATGAGGTAAGACTTCCTTCTAAATGAATTTCCACATTGATGACACTGATAGGGTTTTTCCTCTGTGTGAATTCCCTGATGCAGAATCAATACTGACTTCCTGCAGAAGGACTTCCCACATTCAGTGCATGTATGTTTTTTTTCAATACTGGTTGCTCTTCTCCTTTTATTATATTCAGATGGGTTTTCCCTTCTGTAAGCTCTATTATGTGTAATTAAGCCTCCCTTTTTAAGGAAGACTTTCTCACAGTCATTATATCCAAATGACTGTGCTGGAGTTTCCACCTTATGATATTGCATAAGTACTTCATTATGACTGATAGCCCTGCCACGATGATTATGGGATTTGACTCCAGGTTGAGCTGTCTCTGCTTTAGTATTGAGGAGTGATTTCCCATATCCATTATACTCACTAAGTCTTTTTCTTGCAGGACTTAGATTACTGATGATTAATTCCGAAACATTTTTAAAAATCTTTCCATTAGTGTCATATTCAGGAGGTAGATTTTTTGAATTAATAGGGTTTTTGCTTAAAGTAAATGTCTTTTCGTATGCATTACTGTTTTCCTTAATCAGTTTTTTGTGGTTGATGAATACAACTGATCTAGGAAACTTATCTTGGTGTTCCTTGAATTTCACTAAAAAGTCTTCCTCTTTCCAATTTTCTTCTACAAAAGAATATAATTAATAACAATTTGTGAATCTTCACATATTTGCTATGGAAAGAAGTTGTCTAGCATATGAGATTAAGAAAGACCCAGGACAAATTACTCCCTGCCTGGGAAAAGACACAAAACCTAAATGAAATCTCTGTCTCTGTGGAAAGAAAAAAAAAAAATTACATTCCTAATTTTTGTACTTTGAACTAGAACTTTGTATAGAAAGTGCAATGAATACACCAACCAGTGAGAAGACAAAGAATGCTGAGAGACCAATTCTTGGAAAGGTGGATTCAGAAGCAATGAAGTGAACCTTTCAAAGACAATAAACTTTAAATAGGATGGACAAGAAAAATTAGTAGAAAAGCTTGTTCAAGAAAAATATTAGAGGAAGTATTACTTTTGGAGAACACAGATCAGAGCCTATCTTTATACATTCATCCCTAGATTTTGAGGCAAAACACTTCCAGTTGTTCCACCACCCCTGTCACTAATGGTAGCCACCATTCCATGTAGCTATCAGTGACTAATTAATCTTTACAAGTACCAATTTCCTAGTGTTTAGAGAGACACTTTCTAAAAAAATACACATTTTAGAGAGAAAAAGTACACATATAAGTGGGGGGAGCGGGAGAGAATCCTCAAGCAGACTCTCAGTGAGTGCAAAGCCTGATGCAGGGCTTGATCTCAGGACCTTGAGATCATAACCTGAGCCAAAATCAAGAGTCAGACTCTCAATGAACTAAGCCACCCAGGCGCACCTAGAAAGACAATCTTATAGCCTAGGCTGTAATCCTCCATATAGCTGGGAATCATTTTCTCTTGTAAGAAAAGAGCTAAGCAAATACTTCCAGTAGGAGCTATAAAACTGACTAGGGATGTGTTGACTGGCATATTCATATTGCTATTATCCTTTTAGGATGGTTCAATAACAAAAATATCAGGGCGCCTGGGTGGCTCAGTGGGTTAAAGCCTCTGCTTTCGGCTCAGGTCATGATCTCAGGGTCCTGGGATCAAGGCCCGCATTGGGCTCCCTGCTCGGCGGGGAGGCTGCTTCCCCCTCTCTCTGTTTGCCTGCCTGCCTCTCTGCCTCCTTGTTATCTCTCTCCCTCTGTGAAATAAATAAATAAAATCTTTAAAAAAAAAACAACAAAAATATCATGATTTCAGGTTTGAAGAAGACTGCTGCAAGTCTTTCCCTGATATAGTAAATTTTCTTAAGTCCAGTTTTCCATATGGTGGACAAGATTAGATTGTTCACTCTTACTCTAAATCATTAACTTTAACCTTCATTTCTCTTATAATGTTGTAGCTATATTTGAATTCTGTTACTTTGCAATCACCCAGTAGAATGGGATTTTTTTCTTCAGTCCATTACCCTAGGTTTTTTATTTTATTTTAAAGATTTTATTTATTTATTTGACAGAGAGAGAGATTACAAGTAGGCAGAGAGAGGAGGAAGCAGGCTCCCTGTTGAGCAAAGAGCCCAATGCGGGGCTCGATCCCAGGACCCTGAGATCATGACCTGAGCTGAAGGCAGAGGCTTTAACCCACTGAGCCACCCAGGCGCCCCACCCTAGGTTTTTTAAACTTAGGTTTTTTTCTTCAGGTCATTACCCTCAAGACCAACATACAAGGAACCTCTGTAAACAAGATTTTAAATCACCTAGATTCACTTTTTATATTCAAACACGTTTTCAGTGTTGTCCACATATCTGACAAACTCACACATAACAACAGTAAGATCTCATATTTATTGCATTATAAGTATCTCACTTACTCTTAATCACATGCTTTTAATGTTCTGTTCTTTTAATCAGTTGGCTTGCCTTCCAGTATTATTTCTACTCATATTTAGATAATCTTCAAGAAAATGCTACCATTCAGTTAGATAAAAATTCCTTATTTCCCCCCACCACTTTAAGCATATTTCTTTATAACATGAAAATGGTCATGGTCTAGGAAAGTCATTTTAACAAATCTTTTTACAAGCTTAACCAAGTCATAAATATTTTGTGAAAAATGCAGATTTTGATAGTAATCCTTTTTCATAGAAAAGAATACTTTATTGGTTATCTTCTTTACCTCTTCTGAGTGTATATTAACACCGTGTATCCTACCTAGATAGGTAGTGCTGGGCAGAATTCAACCATTTCAGTCAGAATTTATATAGCAATGGCCTGAGCAGGTACATCTGAAAGGAACTCACCAGTATAAGCTTTCTGAATGGAGGAAAACATACCTCCTCTGTATAACTCCACAGTTAATGAAACAACTACTGAATACTTAACATGTTATATACTGTAGTAAAAAAGATTTGAACAGAGGATCTTATCCTCTTAAGAATCCTTAAACATAAACCACTGTATAATCGGGTATCAAATTACATAACCATATCCAAGAGTAGTGTTTTAGTTAGTTGGTAGCATGGGAATTCAGAAAAAGGATGTGGAGTAGTTAAGGAACAGTTTATGGAGAAAAAAATCTCAAGACTTAACTTAAAAGACATATAGTATATGAAAGGGAAAACAATACAATGAAAAGAACATCTTGACAAATCACAGATGTGTGGAGAACACTGAGGAGACTAGATCAAGTGGAAATTACCAAGTTTTCCACAAGGGAGAAAAATAAAGTTGAAAAGACAAAATGAAGGCTTATTTTAGTAGTCCTTGAATGAAGAATTTCAATTTTGTGTAATAAAAGGGAATAAAATAGTTAAGAGAAAATCACAGTAAAGCCAAGATGTAATTATTGTAGTCAAGACATGAAATAAGGTAACGTTCTTTTGTATGACATCAGTGAAAAATGAAAATATGGGAAGATGTAAATGCATGTCACAGGCTGATAAACATAATACAAATTGTGAAGAGATTCACAAGAGAGGATGAGAGACAGAAAAAGCTGATTATCAATGGTAGAAATAAAATAATTTAGAAATAGGTAATAAGGAGGAATTTAAAAGCTAGGAAAGTTCATTATTTTCATTTCAACATATTGTCACAGAATAGGTGAAACATCAGAGTGCAGAACTCCTGAAGTACTACAGTGAAGTTGGGAGAAATGTGCTGAGTATGTCGGTGTTAAAGACATCTACATAAAGCAAAGAGCTTTAATCCTCAGAATGGATGAGATTACTATAATTTAAAGGTAGATCTAGGGGCACCTGGGTGGCTCAGTTGGTTAAGCGTCTGCCTTCCGCTCAGGTCATGATCCCAGGGTCCTGGGATTGAGCCCTGCATTGGGCTCCCTGCTCAGCAGGAAGCCTGCTTCTCCCTCTCCTACTCCCCCTGCTTGTGTTACCTCTCTTGCTGTTTCTGTATCAAATAAATAAAACCTTTAAAAATAAATAAATAAATAAATAAATAAATAAATAAATAAAATAAATATAGATCCCTTGAGGTCAAATCAGAGAAGTAAGACTGAAAGTCTAGTGAAACAGTATACATTTAAAAATATATGTACCTGTGACTATTACATGCCAGGTATTGTTTGAGGCAATATGGCCAGTAATGAAGAAAAGAGACCACAGTGGAAATAATCACTAAGGGAATCAGGATAAGAATAAGTTAATGTTTACCCACACCAAGGGTTGACTTCAGGAATGATGATCAGCCATATAAAATGAACCACAAAATTTACTGGAAGAAAATCATTAACTGTGGAATTATCAATCTGGGTCAAGGCAAGTGAGTTTTAAAACCAACAGCTAGATTTGTGGTGAGAAGGGGAGCTTATTAGACTTAGCACAGAAAACAAATCTAAGGTGATAAAAAGAAAAAAATGGAAAGCAATGTGAAGAAAAACATTAACCAAGAATATTTTCCTCTTTTGGGGCGCCTGAGTGGCTCAGTGGGTTAAAGCCTCTGCCTTCTGCTCAGGTCATGATCTCAGGGTCCTGGGATCGAGTCCCGCATCAGGCTCTCTGCTCAGCAGGGAGCCTGCTTCCTCCTCTCTCTCTCTGCCTGCCTCTCTGGCTACTTGTAATCTCTCTCTCTCAAATAAATATATAAAATCTTAAAAAAAAAATATTCTCTTTAAAAATAGATTTAAGAATGCCTAAAATAAATATATAATGGCAAGAAGATAAAGGACTGAGAAGGCTAGAGAAAGACACAAATCAAGAAAAAAGATCTGAAGGCTTATAGTACATTTTGATTGAGTGGCAAATAGCCTTGATAACATCAAGCAAACTAGAAAAGAATATTATGTTGGGAAAGTGATATCTGAAAGAGTATGTTTTGCAGGCATGATAATCATTTAAAAGGTTAGGAGCCTTTAAAAAGACAAAATATTTCAAAGGTGCCACCCACCATGTGACCATTTTAAAATTTATTCTCCACTAGATTTAATCCACCTGAAGAGTCAGAAACTCACCTAAGCAGGTATGACCTGTAAATGATGTCCATGGCTCTTCTCCTCGTTCCAACTTGAGGATCACATCAGGTTTGGTCATGTGACACCCTGATAAAGAAAAATTTAGATTAAGTTGCTTAGGCGTCAATACATTTGAAAAACTAGTACAGTACATTTTTTTTTTTAAGATTTTATTTATTCATTTGACACAGAGAGAGAGATTACAAGGAGGCAGAGAGGCAGGCAGAGAGAGAGGAGAGAGGAGGAAGCAGGCTCCCTGCTGAGCAGAGAGCCCGATGCGGGCCTCGATCCCAGGACCCTGAGATCATGACCTGAGCCGAAGGCAGCGGCTTTAACCCACTGAGCCACCCAGGCGCCCCAGTACAGTACATTTTTAATACTGCAAATTAAGATACTTCTTCATGTGAGAGAAAACTTATCATCTTGCTCTAGGTAAGTACACAATTATCCTTTCTGTTGATAAGTAATCCATCACCTCTTAAGCCTGAAATTCAGCACATAATTCAGGCACTTTGAAAGGAAATGTATGCTACTGAAAGTTTCAAAGAGAGTTTTTCTTACCCACAGAGATAAGATGGCAGTAGTTTTCCAACATCACATCCATGTACAGAGTCTTCTGAGCAGGATCTAGGTGCTGCCACTCCTCCCGAGTGAAGTCCACAGTCACATCTTTGAATGACACTGATGCCTGCAATGGATGGGAACTATGATCAGAGTAAGCGGACCAGATATGGTGAACTACTTTGGAATCCTGCTCCTTTGGGGCATTCATATGAAGATAAACAAAGCCAATCATTTTTATTTTGTGATTTACATAGTAAGGTAAAGAAAAGTGAAGGCAGACGTACCTGTCACTGAATTTATTTAATAATTAATTCTCAAAATATTTATGTGAAGTCACTTTGTACCCTAAAATTGCATTAGTTTACTGGAATGCCAAGACATACAAAGCACGGTCTCTGCACAGCCTCAAAGCAGGGAACACATACCTTTAAGAAAGTATGTATAACCATAAACCTGCTAGAAGGTGTTACAGGTACTATAACAAAAGAATATACAAGATGCTGTATATTATAAGGGGAGCACAACTGAGGAGGTAAGATTTTTCCCTGTCAAGATTATGTTATGCGGGGGTGCCTGGGTCGCTCGGTTGGTTAAGCGACTGCCTTCGGCTCAGGTCATGATCCCGGACGGAGTCCTGGGATCGAGTTCCGCATCGGGCTCCCAGCTCCATGGGGAGTCTGCTTCTCCCTCTGACCTTGTCCTCTCTCATGCTCTCTCTCACTCTCTCTCTCAAATAAATAAAATCTTAAAAAAAAAAAAAAGATTATGTTATGCGGGAAGAAAATGGTTCTAAAATGCATGGGAACAACTTCTGGCATCCAAAATACAGTGAATTGGTCAAGAAAACCATCCCTCAGATAATAATTATTTATAATTAACACAACATACACATCTGAACACAGTATGTAATAAATGACAGATGACACTGGAAAGTCAAGCAAAAACTGAAGGAGAATTTATTCTTCATGGACAGCAACTGCAATGGGTAAGAACTGTTCAGTTCATGGCTTTTTTTTGCATGAAGGTACCAGAAACCCCACAGCTCCTGAGGCAGAATTGAGAGCTGGCAGATGATTGGGAGATTTAGAAATAAATTCATTCATTCTTCCTTCCTTTCCCCTCCCTCCCTTCCTTCTTTTTTATTTATTTTTTTTAAAAAGATTTTATTTATTTATTTCACAGCTGGAGAGAGATCACAAGGAGGCAGAGAGGCAGGCAGAGAGAGGGGGGCGGGGAAGCAGGCTCCTCGCTGAGCAGGGAGCCCGATGCGGGCCTCGATCCCAGGACCCTGAGATCATGACCTGAGCCGAAAGCAGAGGCTTTAATCCACTGAGCCACCCAGGCGCCCCCTTCCTTCTTTTTTAAAAGTAGGCTCCACACCAAGTGTTGAGCCCAACATGGGGCTTGAACTTAGGACCATGAGATCAACACCTGAGCTGAGATCAATGGATGCTTGACCAATTGAGTCACCTAGGAACCCCTGGAAATAAATTCTTAGAGAACTACAGAAATGATGAGAATCAAAATCAGAGTATAAACGCTGCCAGAACTCCAGGTTGGTAGTTAAACTAAGCAATTGTTGGAGAAATCAGAGAGGACTTAGCAAAAAGATACCAGAAAAGAGTTCTGAAAAAATATAAGTACACCTGCACCTAGTGAGATTCTTAGATTTCTGCATTTTTGATTAACAGCATTACATAACCTGCGCATAGCTCAAGCAGAAGAAAACTGAAGCCTTATAGGATGGAGGTGTCAGAAGTTGCAGCTCACAAAGCAGCAGGAAATACAAGGGGTTAAACACTGGAAGAAAGAGACCTACAGAAAGTAAGACGTAAAATATAAGTATAAACATCAATTCCTTAATAAAGAACTAAAGTACACGAACACAAAGAAAACCTATCTTCCCTCCCCTAAGGGGCCTAGGGTCAAAAGCAGTAGGTAGAAGCTTAAAAAACTGAGCTGATTTATCAGCTGCTTTACACTTGAGGGTGGGGACAGAGTTTAAAGTTCGATTTTAAGCAAATTAATTGCCTGCTAGAACAAAAAACCACAATGCTCAGAAAAGACATAACAGTCAGATTACTGTATTATTCATGATACCCAGACTTCTAGCAAAAATTACTAAACAGGGCGCCTGGGTGGCTCAGTGGGTTAAAGCCGCTGCCTTCGGCTCAGGTCATGACCCCAGGGTCCTGGGATGGAGGCCCACATCGGGCTCTCTGCTCAGCAGGGAGCCTGCTTCCTCCTCTCTCCTCTCTCTGTGCCTGCCTCTCTGCCTACTTGTAATCTCTCTCTCTGTGTCAAATGAATAAATAAAATCTTTAAAAAAAAATTACTAAACATACAAACAAAACAAAGTAAGAGGAAGGGGAATATGATTCATATTCAGAAAAAGCCAGGCAGAGAAACTAATCCCTAGTGGGCCCCAATGTTGGATTTTGAAAAAAAAAAAAAAAAAAAAAAAAGCTTCAAGGTAACTATTCTTAATGTGTTCAAAATAATGAAAAACCTGGACACAGAAATAGATACAATTAAAAAGTCAATACATTAATGAAAGCAAATTATTAAAATGTATTTGAATGACACAAAATACAACATATATAAAAACAGATGAATAAAAAAACAGCTTGGGGTGCCTGGGTGCTCAGTTAAGTATCTGACTTGATTTCAGCTCAGGTCATGATCTCAGGGTTGTGGGATTAAGCCCTATGTCGGGCTCCATGCTCAGTGGGGAGTCAGCTTGAGATTCTCTCTCCCTCTTCCCCTACTCTCCCTCCCATAAAATAAATAAATACATCTTTTTTTTTTTAAAGATTTTTTTTTTTATTTATTCATTTGACACAGAGAGAGAGATTACAAGTAGGCAGAGAGGCAGGCAGAGAGAGAGGAGAGAGGAGGAAGCAGGCTCCCTGCTGAGCAGAGAGCCCGATGTGGGCCTCGATCCCAGGACCCTGGGATCATGACCTGAGCCGAAGGCAGCGGCTTTAACCCACTGAGCCACCCAGGCGCCCATAAATAAATATATCTTAAAAAACAAAAACAAGACCAAAAAAACCACCCCAAAACAGGTTAGGATGAACCTGAAATGCACATTAGTAATGTATAAGCCCATCAGAAAAGGCTGTATGATTCCAACTATATGAAAGTCTGGAAAGGCAAAACTATGGCAATAGAAAAAGAAGAGAGAGGAAGGGATAAGGGATTAACAGGTGTAGCACAGAGGATTTTTAGAACAGTGAAACTATATAATACTATAATGGAGGATATATAATTATATATTTGTCAAAATCCCTTGAATATGTAAGACCAAGAGTGAATCTTTTTATTTATTTTTTTTAAGATTTTATTTATTTGACAGAGAGAG
>LNAC01000324.1:49013-128832 GCA_002007465.1 Ailurus styani | reverse complement strand
CGATGCGGGCCTCGATCCCAGGACCCTGAGATCATGACCTGAGCCGAAAGCAGAGGCTTTAACCCACTGAGCCACCCAGGCGCCCAAGATTTTAGTGTTTTAAATTAAAAAACAGATACCTGCAGACTGAAAGTGAGGGGATGGAGAAACATTGTAAGGGCCAGAAAGTAAATATTTTAGGCTTGTGAGCCATATATGGTCTGTTACAACTACTCTGTGGTTGTAGTGCAAAAGCAATCATAGACAATAGGTAAAAAAAATGAATGTAGCTGCATTCCAGTATTATGTTTTTCCCCACAAAAACAGGCAGCAGGTTGGATTTGGCCATGAACTGTAAGTTGCTAAAACTTAGTAATGGGGCTAACTAGCCCTAGACCAAATGTTGCTCTACACTACCAAAAGCTTAAGCCTCAAAACGGTCAAAATGATCTGAAGTAACTTAACTCTTTAAAGGAACATAACAAAATACAGCCTTCAGCAATTTGAAAATTCAAGTAAAAAATTGCCAGGCCTGCAAAGAAGTGGAAAAATAGAACCTATATTTAGAAGGAAAAAAAACCCAAACAAACCAGAAATAACAGGTGATGGGATTTAGCAAACAAGGATGTTAAAGGAGATACTGGAAACATGCTCCATAAGCTCAAGAATATAGAAGAAAAGGTGAATATGATGAGAGAAAATGAAGATACAAGAAAGGATCAAAAAGAACTAATAGAGAAGAAAAGTATATAATATGAAAAAAATGGATGTAACAACAGATTAGAGACTGAAGAAGTAAAGAGCAGTAAAGTTGAAGAGAAAGCAATATAAGTTATCCAAATGTTTGGCAACTGGCTGTGTTCCAGTAAAACTTTATTTACAAAACCAGGTGGTGTGACTGATTTAGTCCTCAGGCAATAGTCTGCCAATCCTTGGCCTAGGATAACCAGTAAAAAAATAAAACAAGGAAGTACTTATAATATGTGAATTATAGAGGAAAAAATGGAATAAAAAAATTTCTCAATCCAAAAGAAAATAAGAATAGAAAAAAAAAAGCAACAGGAGTAAAATAACAATTGGGGAAAATGGCAATATGGTGTATTTAAATCAAAGTTGCATTAAATGAAGATGGACAAAAAATTCAGTAAAGGGGTGCCTGGGTGGCTCAGTCAGTTAAGCGGCTGCCTTCGGCTCAGGTCGTCAGGATCGAGCCCCACATGTCAGGTTCCCTGCTCAGCAGAGAGTCTGCTTCTCCCTCTGCCTGCCACTCTGCCTACTTGTGCACTCTCTCTCTCTGTCAAATAAATAAATAAAATCTTCAAAAAAAACCAAAACAAAAACAAAAACGAGTTTGCTTAAAAAAACAAAACAAAAACAAAAACCTGCAATAAAAAAGTAGTATCAGACTGGAGAAAGTCTGAGAAAGCTATTATAAGAAGCTCCTTATAGGGGTGCCTGGGTGACTCCAACTCTTGGTTTCAGCTCAGGTCATGATCTCCGGTCGTGAGATCAAGGCCCACGTTGGGCTCTGCACTCAGCACTGAGTCGGCTTGTTGCTCTCCCTCTGCTCACACACACTCTCAAAGAAATAAAATCTTTAAAAAAGAAGCTCACTATAAATATGAAAACATAGGAAGGTTAAAAAGGATAGAGGGGCACCTGGGGGGCTCAGTTGGTTGAGGATTCAACTCTTGGTTTTGGCTCAGATCATGATCTCAGGGTTCTGGAACTGAGTCCCCAGCAGGCTCTATGCTCAGGGGAGAGTCTTCTTGAGGATTCCCTCCCTCTCCCTCTGTCCTTCTCCCTACTCGCACTCTCTAAAATAAATAAATTTTTTTTTTAAAGGATGGAAAACATGTACACTGTGTAACTACTAATCTTAAGAAAGCCAAAATGGCTGTAATATCAAACAATATATATTTCAGAACAAAGAATATTATTAGGGGTTAAATAAGGCATTTCATAATAATAGAGTGGGTCAATTTATGAGAGAATGTAACAATTCTAAATGTGAATGCACCTAAAAACAACTTCAAAATATGTTAAGTAAAAACTGGTAGAATAGAAAACGAAAAGTAGACAAAACCAAAATTATAACTGAAGATTTCAACTTTCCTCTCAGTCACTGCTATAACAAACAGACTGGAAATCAGTAACGATACAGAAGTCTTTACCATCATAATCAACCAATCTGACCTGATTATTTAGAGAATACTTTACCTAATCACACCAGAATACTCTATACACGTCCACATGGAACAGTCATCTACTTAAACTACAATCTGTGCCACAAAAAAAGTCTCCATAAATTTAAGATTGAAATCAAATAGAGTATGTTGTTCCCTGATTGAAAAGAATTAAAGTAGAAATCAATAATAGAAGGAAAATCCCCAAGATTTCTAAATTAAATACATTTCTTCTAAACAACCAATAGGTAGAAAAAGAAATCACAGGGAAAATTAGAAAATATTTTCAACTGAATCAAAATAAAAATACAACATGTAAATTTCTTGAAGACTAAACAGTGCTTAGAGGGAAGTTTATAGCATTAAATGCTTCTGTTAGAAAAAAAGTAAGGTCTCATATAAATAATATAAGCTTCCAAAACTAGAACATGATTTAATTAAGCCCAAAGTATTGGGGGAGGGAAGGAAACAAAAAAGATAAGAAGTAAAGGGGAGCCTGGGTGGCTCAGTCGTTAAGTGTCTGCCTTCGACTCAGGTCATGATCCCAGCATGATCCCATGTTGGGCTCCTTGCTCTGCGGGAAAGCCTGCTTCTCTCTCTCCCACTCCCCCTGCTGGTGTTCCCTCTTTTGCTATATCTCTCTCTGTCAAATAAATAAATAAAATCTTAAAAAAAAAAAAAAAAGGAAGTAAAGAAAGAAGAAACAGAAAAACAATGGGAGTAAATCAATGAAACCAAAAGCTGGTACTTTGAAACAATCAATGAAATTGATAAACCTCAGCCAACTGACCAACGAAAAGAATAAGACACAAATTACCAGTAACATAAATGAAAGAGGGCCATTGCTACAGATTGCACAGACATCAAAAGGATAACAAGTATATTTTGGACAACTTTATGTCAATAAATTTGATAAATTCCTTGAGAGATACAAGCTATAGAAGCTCATGGAAGGGAAAAAACCCAATAACCTGAATATCCCTAATTTTACTAGGAAATTGAGCTGCTAGTTAAAGACCTTCCCACAAAAAAACCTCCAGGCTAAGATGGCTTCACTGGTGAATTCTAACAAACACTTTAAGAAGTAATACCAATTTACACAAATGCTTCCAGAAAATAAGAGGAGAGAATACTTCCAACTTATTTTATAAGAATTACCCTGAGAATGGGGAGCGTGGGTGGCTCAATCGTTGAGCAGCTGACTCTTGGTTTCGGCTCAGGTCGTGATCTCAAGGTCATGAGATTAAGCTCAGCGGGGAGTCTGTTTGAGATTCTCTCTTTCCCTCGATTTCTGCCCCTCCCCCACTTGCATGCAGGCACACTTCTCTCTCTCAATAAATCAATCTTAAAAAAAAAAAAAGAATTACCCTGATACTAAAACTAAACAAAGGTATTACAAGAAAAATTAGACCAAATTCTTATGAACCATAATCAAAAGAATCCTTAACAATGTATTAGTAAATTCATTAAGCAGTATATAAAAAAAAAAAACATATAACAAAGTGGCATTTACCCTAGGGCTACTAAGTTGGCTGAACACTTCAAAATCCATATAATTCACTGTGTTAACAGAAAAAAGAGAAAAGTCATATACTGGGGACTAAACCATAGATTCAGAAAAACTTTTGAAAATATTCAACACCCTCTCATTATAAAAACTATCAGCAAACTAGTAAATCTATGTAAAACCTATAGCTAATTTCATACTTTTTTTTTTTTTTTAAAGATTTTATTTATTTATTTCACAGAGGGAGAGAGATCACAAGGAGGCAGAGAGACAGGCAGAGAGAGAGGGGGAAGCAGGCTCCCCACCAAGCAGGGAGCCCGATGCGGGCCTCGATCCCAGGACCCTGAGATCATGACCTGAGCTGAAAGCAGAGGCTTTAACCCACTGAGCCACCCAGGCGCCCGCTAATTTCATACTTAATAGTGAAACACCGAATACACGGTAAAAAATGTCTGTTCTCACCACTTTTATTCAACACTGTACTGAAGGTTTTATTTTTATTTTAATTTTTTTTTAAGATTTTATTTATTTATTTGACAGAGAGAGAGATCAGATCACAAGTAGGCAGAGAGGCAGACAGAGAGAGAGGAGGAAGCAGGCTCCCCGCTGAGCAGACAGCCCGATGCAGGCCTCGATCCCAAGACCCTGAGATCATGACCTGAGCTGAAAGCAGAGGCTTTAACCCACTGAGCCACCCAAGCGCCCGTGTACTGAAGGTTTTAGGCAATGTAGTAAATGAATAGATTGAAAAGCAAGACAGAAAAAAGTTATTATTCACATATGACATGACTGTCTATGTAGAAAATCCTAAAGAATATACAAAAGTTTACTAGAATAAGTGACATTAGAAAGATTGTAGGTCAATATACAAAAATCAATTGCATTTTCATATTAGCAGTAAACTGAGAATTTGAAATAAAAATGAATAGCATTTACAGTAACATTAAAAAAAAAACCAACCCAGGGATTGATATATCAAAACATGAGCAAGAATGTAAACTGAAAACAATAAAGCATTACTGAGAGAATTTAAAGATTTAAACAAAAAGAGATGTACATTGTATTTATGAATTGGAAAATCGTATTATTATTAATGATGACTGTTCTTTTTTTTTTTTTTTAAAGATTTTATTTATTTATTTCACAGAGGGAGAGAGATCACAAGGAGGCAGAGAGACAGGCAGAGAGAGAGGGGGGGAAGCAGGCTCCCTGCTGAGCAGGGAGCCCGATGCGGGCCTCGATCCCAGGACCCTGAGATCATGACCTGAGCCGAAAGCAGAGGCTTTAACCCACTGAGTCACCCAGGCGCCCAATGATGACTGTTCTTGAATTTAAACTGTGAATAAGCATTTTAACATTTTTCACCCTAATGGGCTGTCTTTACACATTCTTCTATTGTGCTTCAGGTCTGATGCTATAAAAAGTATAAAAGAACAGTTACTGATTCATGTTTTAAGTACAGTTTCTGTTTGGGATGATGAAAACCTTCTGGAAATACATAGTGGTGCTGGTTACATAACATTGTGAATGTACTTAATAGGACTGAACTACAAACTTAACAATGGCTAAAATGGTGAAATTTTACATTACGTCTATTTTAACACACACACACTTAAACAAAAAGCATAGAAACACAAAGATCCATATATGAACATTGGGGTGAGCAAAAGTGTTAAACGGAAAAGGAGCAAAGGTGTTAAATGGGTAAACAAGTGATCACGGTATGCAAGAGGCACTCAAAGACATCAGTGGAGATAAAGGAACTATGTTATAAGGAATAGATTCACCACTAAATTGTGCAATGGGAGAGAGATAATTCATTTAACTCAAGCTAACTGTATTAGTAGGTGGGTATGGGACTGGAGCCTAAAGCAGATTGAAAACAAAACAAGAAAGAATAGGATGGGCAGGAGATGAGATAAATCTTGGCCAGATGCCTGAAATATCTGTGGAACATGCAGGTGGTGATATTTAGTTTGAGACTGGATATGGTTTTGACAGAGTTTTATTTTTTTTAAAGATTTATTTATTTATTTATTTGACAGAGAGAGAGAGAGAGAGAGAGAGAGAGAGAGAGAGAGAGATCACAAGTAGTCAGAGAGGCAGGCAGAGAGAGAGGAGGAAGCAGGCTCTCTGCGGAGCAGAGAGCCCGATGCGGGCCTTGATCCCAGGACCCTGAGATCATGACCTGAGCCGAAGGCAGAGGCTTTAACCCACTGAGCCACCCAGGTGCCCTTGACAGAGTTTTAGGTTTAAAATTATGTGAGCATCGTTAGAATAGTGGTAGACTGTGAATAGGAACAGGAGACTGTAAAGAGAAGAGAACCAATAAAGACTCTGGAGAATACTAGTATTTAAGAGGTCCAGGTACGATGACGAATTTTCTTTTTTTAAATTTTTTTAAAGATTATTTATTTATTTATTTGACAGTCAGAGAGAGAGAGATCACAAGTAGGCAGATAGGCAGGCAGAGAGAGAGGGGGAAGTAGGCCCTCTGCTGAGCAGAGAGCCCAATGCAGGGCTGGATCCCAGGACCCTGAGATCATGACCCGAGCCAAAGGCAGAGGCTTTAACCTACTGAGCCACCCAGTCGCCCCAGAAAGATGAATTTTCTTTATTTTTTAAGATTTTGTTTATTTATTTAGATAGCATGCGTACATGAGTGGGGGGCAGGGGAGGTGCGCAGAGGGAGAGGAAGAGAGAGACTCCCAAGCAGACTCAGACAAGGGGCTCAATCCCGTAACCCCAAGATCATGATCTAAGCTGAAACCAAGAGTTGGACACTTAACCAACTGAGCTACCCAGGTGCCCCTAAAGATGAATTTTCTGAAAGAACCAAGAGACAGTAACATCTTTGAAACCAAGAACAGAATATTTCAAGAGTTACACTTGTAATTCAGTATGGTGATCTAAGCATATCCATTTATTTCTCCTGCATCCAAATATAAAATTTAAATATAGGAACACCATTAGCATAATGGGGGAGTGTTATTGGAAGGCCACAGATTTTTAGGAATTGTTAGCAGCTGTGGGGAAAAACTGAAGGATTAGACAGGAGAAAAGCAAGATTCTCGGTTTTGTACAATTTGCCCAGCATAGCTCTATTCTCAAAGCCTCCAGACAAGACTCCTTGCCACTTATTAATAGCAATCTATCAATTCCATCTCCATCTTGACTGTTTTTATCTAAACAGGACAAGTTCATGCAGTAATATGTTCTCATTTGAGGAAACACATTTTTTGTCCCAGCTCTGCTTCTGGGAGAAGACTGAGAAAGATGTTCAAGGATATACCCACTTAATGTGTGAACACTGATTAAAATTAGAAGGAGCATTTGTGGAAGGAAGAGGCTTATCCGGGCAATATAGGAAGAAATGGGGCCCACATCTCTGTAGGAGAAGATAGGCAGGAGGATTTAGTGCAAGAAAGGCAAATGCTCAAATATCCATTAAAAGAAGAAAAAAAAAAAAAAGTTTTGAAAAGGAGAGAGAAACGATCACCTCACCTGAGCCATGGTTTTGAGATCTGCAAGATGTGATCAGTCTTCCTTTGTGTTCCTCTTTGGAAAAGAGGCAGTTCCTATGAAGGCAAAGCCAAGATGAAAAGAAGCCACATGACACTATACATGCCTTACAGCTCTCTTATGACTTAGGACTCAATTGAAATTGCCTCCATTTCTCTTGATTTAGCCCTTGACTACTCTGCACATGCCACAAAATTTATGGGGGGGGGGGAGAATGAGCGAGACAGATCTTATCTTATCCCCAAATCCAGAGATACAGGCCTTTGGGCAACAGGTTAGATTTTGGGCAAGTTTCCCTCCTTTTAGCACCTCTTAGCAGCCTACCTCCAACCTGCTCTCCCTAAGGCTCTACCATTTATACTATCACCAGCAATATATAATACCTGTCACTCCACACCCTGACAAATGCTGATATAAATTTCTTGATGCTTACCTAATAGGTAGAAATGTGGTTCTAGGTTTTATTTTTATGACAGAAAATAAGCTTCTTTTTTGTTAAGTTTAAAAAAATACCCTTCATTTCTCACATGAATGATCTCTAATTCTTTCATTTCTCTATCATATTTTTATTTTCTAGATTGGTTATTAGATCTTTTTAAAAGGAAGGAAATATTGCACTTTTAAAAAATATTTTTATTTATTTGATAGAGCACAAGCAGGGGGAGCAGCAGGCAGAGAGAGGGGGAGAAGTAGGCTCCCTGAAAAGCAGGGAGCCCGATGTGGGATTCCAGGACACTGGGATCATGACCTGAGCCAAACACAAATGCTTAACCAAGTGAGCAACCCAGGTGCCCCCAAAATACTGCATTCATTTAAAATAATTTTTTATAGTTTCTCAACTGACTTTGTGTTTTTCCTATGCAAAAATAATTTATAAGAGATTACTGACTATCTGGTTTAGTACTGTCAGGTGTTCAATAACAAATTATGTCCTCCCTTCACCAAAACTGCCATCATATACTTTATTTCCTTTCTATATTTGAGTAGATTCGGATTTTATATTTAGTTTCACTGATCTGTTCATTTAATTGTCTGGATGATTCTGCAGTTACTACAGTTTTAAACGTATTTTAGTATCAGGTTAGGGCTATTTCCCCCTTCATTATTTTCTTTCAGAATTTTTGGCTTGTTCATATTCTCCAAGAATTTTAGAAAGTTCAAAAATTTTACTGACATTTTAATGGAACTGCATGATGTTAAAGAGTTTTAACACTTTATCACTTTGTGTATTCCTGTTGTTTTACTCAAGTCTGACTTTTTGAGTCCCTTAGGAACATTAATTCTTTTTTCACAGATTACAAAATCCTTTGTATCTCATATTTTTGATGGCCACTGGCCATTTTCTATAGTTTTCTGACACGTATATATACATACATATAAGCACACATATAAAGCCTACTCATTTGTCAATATTTTTTCCAAAAACCTTTGAGTTTTCTAATTGTTGTCATTATTTTTAACAGTATGATAACTTAGAAATTTTTCTCTCAGTCTCAGCAGATGCCCCAAAGATGGTGAGCAAAACAAGCTTCTAAGTGTCCCTCATTCTAAAATAAAATCTTGTAAAAAATGTAAGGTTTTGCTACAATTAATTTAACTCCGACTTCAAGAGGCTGGGGAGGCTGAGAGAAGGAAATGTCTAGGAGAGTATAAATTATTTTTAGGGCATAGTTTTCCAGGGGAAGAAAACAAGGGTCCCCTCAGAGGCTGATGCCACTGGAAACCGAAGTGGTGAGAGAATTTTGGGGGAAATGTACATATTTCCAGGATCTGAGAGGGCAAAGTGACTGAGAGAGTTAATTCTCACCTGAGCTCTGGAAGGGCAACCCATGGATGGAGCCTGCCTGGGTTGGCTTGGATCCTCTTGTCCAAGAGGACTCACTGGAGAGACAAGAAGACCCACCAGAGCAGGTGGACTACTGCATGCCCAGAGGAAACACTGAGGAGACAGCTGGAGAAGTGGCTGTTGTACCCATGAGAAGGGAAGTGTATCTGGAAGTTCCCAGCAGTGGGTTCTCTCAGAAGCTTAAGAGATGACTTACACTAAATTATAATGGTACCAATCATGTTAGCCTCTTCTTGTCCCTGACTTCTGACTTGTTTCCTGTTTTTCAGCTCCCAATCCATTCCAGCTAGAAACTACCCACCTAGAGGGGATAAAGAGACAAAATAGAAGTTGAGGAATTAAAGAAACTAACTGATCGTGTACTCTTTTCCTTGGCAGGCTTCCAGCAGGAAGGAGAGTTTTTACTTTTAAAACAAGTTCGAAGTATTGATTTCCATAGTGAATATCTTATTTAACTAAATAGCTATTAGAAGACGAGACTAAGCTTACATTTTAATGTTCAACAGATTCAGTCTTCAGAATGACTGAAATTACTTAATCTGTCTAGGAAGGCATCCAGCAGCAGGGGAATAAAGAGATTCATCCAAAAAGAAACTCTGATAATTAGGGGAGAAATTTTTTATGTGTGTCCTCCCAAATGGTGGTGTACTCACGTGAACATAAAAGTTATTAGTTAGTGTGGGGTTTCCCAATATACAGTCCTACATCTGAAAATTATTTTTATTTTACTTCCTTTTCTCCAATAAAAATAAAAATCTCTACTTGAATTGTCTAATTGCCAAAGGGTCAAATTCTACAAGGGTATAAAAAGGCCAATATTCAGATAATCTAAATGATACATACTTAACTGGTCATGCATCCAGTTTCTCAAGTGCTCCATCTCAGTCACACAATAAACAATATTCATGAATTGCCGCGGACTGTGCACACAAAACACTTTAAAAATTAGACAAAGACACAATTATATCACCCACGAACAATCACAATTCCATTGGCACACGTCATGCATAATCTCATAGAGCCCATAACAGACTTCTACACAAAGTAGCAAAATTTTACTCACAAATCCCTTACTGTGGTCTCGCCAAAGTCTCGTGCAGTCTCAAACACAAATCGACTCGTAACCTATTTGAAAAATCAGACACACACCGAGTCCTTATCGCTTTCACAAACAACCGGTTCCACAACGTCACACGGAGTAACACATGCCCGAACCACACAAGAACGGCCACAAAAAGCTACACGAACTGAAAGCCTGTGTGTGCCAGGCCGCACGCCGAGACTTGGGGTTTCCTCACGGGGGAAAAAACCAGACAAAATACCTGCCCTTTCCAACCTCACACCAGCCCCGGGCTTCCAGTTTCCTCTCCGGCGCTGTCCAGCCTGGACTACCAGTTGCCTCTAGGGCGCTACCCGGCCCGGGCTCCCTATTCCCTCCTCGGCGTTCCTCGGCCTTGGATCCTGGTTCCTTCTTTTGCTTAGGTTCTCGCTTCCCTCCTCGCTCTATGTAGGGCCCAGACTCTCGCCTTCCTCCCCGGCCTTCTTGGCCCAGGTTCCCTCTTCCTTCCTCGCTTTTCCCAGCTCAGGTTCCCGCCTCCCTCCTCGGCATCCCCTCCGGGTCCCGCCATCACCCGCCTCCTCCGCCTCCGTAAGACCCACCAGCCTCACCTTCGACCACTGGCCGGCCGTCTGCGCCTGCGTCCTCCCGCGCGGGCTGTACCTCCCAAGTGTCTCCGCGGCTCGGTCTTTGAGGCGAAGCCTCGGCGCGCGCGCGCAGGCGCGCGCCTTCTCGACATACGGGCTTTTCCGACCTTGAACTACATTTCCCACAGCCTCTTTGCAGCTTTTGAAAAGAACTTTGATCCCTGGGTCCTCTCTGATTATCGCCCGAAACCCTGAAAGTTGTCGCGCTCCGAGTGGTAACCGTCGCTCACGGTGAGGAAGCCCATCGCCCCCCACAGTGCTGACAGGGTTATGGAGCCCGGGTCTCAAGCCTGCGTATGCGCGTTTGTGGCCGTGACGAAGCCGAGTGCGAGTATGTTCGGTGATGTGGCCGTCACAGGTGTGTGACGTGCGTGTGTGTCCCTAATCGGATGCAGGGCATTGTGGGTGACCAGTCGACTGTGATGTGAGACACTGTGACACTGTGGGGTTTGAGACCATAAGATAGTGGCTCGTCCTTACCTAGTGTGATGGAAGAGGCTTTTAATTCTCTGACCGGTACGAGTTTGGTTGTGTAATGAGAGCTTCATGTCTTCAGTTCTGGGTTTAACGTCGGGACTGAGGGGTCTGTTGAAGACATCTCGGAGAGTATATCTATGCTTGTGAAGACTGCAATGCCTGTGTTGACTAGAGTCGCGCTGCACCGAAGCATGGCCTGAGCTGCCCTGTCAGGGCACCCCCACCTCCAGTCCCTAGCTTCGCGCCTAACACTGGGGGTGTCAGTGAAGATGATGTTGCCCATCTAGGGGCCAGTTTTAGGTTCTGTCCTTTCTTAGGATCTGTATGCCTGGGTTTCCTGCAACTTCCTTTTCTCTCCTGCTTTAGAGCCATGCACCCCAGCGGCAGAGAAAAGGTCACCAAAAGGGAGTCAGATATTTGGGAGTATAAAAGTTACATACAAGCAAAAAAGCACAAACCTGTTTTTGGAATGAATTTTAGATTTGGAAGGGTCCCTTAGGCAGAGTCCTAGGAAGATATTTGGAGAACCTAGGAGTAGGATTCCTTCCTCAGAGGATCTCCCTTGGGAGCTGAGGTCAAGATGGATGTTTCAGAACCACATCATTCCCAGAGCTCTCTCCCCAGGAAACTTGATGTGAACTTAGGGAAAGTTTCAGCCCTGGATGTCAGTGACCCTGGTCTTTTCCTTTGATACTAAAAAGGATTAGCAGTAGTCTCCATCTCCCTTTTACTTCTGTCTGTGTGTGATAGATGGCAAGAGGCTGTGGTGTTGAAGAATTTCTTCCAATTTCCCTAGTCTGTGCTCCAAGGTCTGGTGTCTTGATGATTTCATCCCCTTCCCCTGCAGTGCTCTTCTCTGAGTGAAGAGCCCTGAATAAAAGAAAACATTACTGGGCGTATCTGAAATCAAGCTCAAGGTTGGGGGTTTTGTTGCCCTTGTTCTTTTTTGTTTTTGTTTTTCAGAAAAGGGAATAATTGTCTTTCTCCTGAAATAGGTTACTATTAGGCAGGGCCCTGTGATATACTTTGACTAACAGCATGTGGTGGAAGTGACGTTTTAAGATTTTTTTTAAAAAAAGATTTTATTTATTTGACAGAGAGAGACACAGAGAGAAAGGGAACACAAGCACAGGGAGTGGGAGAGAGAGAGAAGCAGGCTTCCTGCGGAGCGGGAAGCCCAATGCGGGGCTCAATCCCAGGACCCTGGGATCATGACTTGAGCTGAAGGCAGACGCTTAACGACTGAGCCACCCAGGTGCCCCATTTTAAGACTTTTAAAACAAAGTCTTAGGAGGTCTTACAGCTTTTGCTCTTTTCCTCTTCCTGCTCTGAGACCACTTCAAACGGAAGGTTATGACTAGCTTCCTTAAAGACAAAAGATCGCCTGGAGACAGAAGCCCAGCTGACATTCAGCAACAGCTACCATATATTTTTTTAAAGATCTTATTTATTTGAGAGAGAGAGAGAGAGAGAGAGAGAGAGAGAGAGAGAGAGAGAGATATCACAAGTAGGCAGAGAGGCAGGCAGAGAGAGAGGAGGAAGCATGCTCCCTGCTGAGCAGAGAGCCTGATGCGTCCTCGATTCCAAGACCCTGAGCTGAAGGTAGAGGCTTTAACCCACTGAGCCACCCAGGTGCCCGCTACCAGATATTTCACTGAGACCATATTAGACCATCCAGCCCCCACCAAGCCACTGGCTGCACTCAGATGAGTGGACTCAGTAGAACCACTCAGTCAAGCCAAGCCCAATCTGCCAACTCCAGAATAATGAGCTAATGAATGTTTTTTGTTTTAAGCCACCAACTTTGGGGATGGTTACATAGCAATAGATAACTGAAACAGGTGTTTTACTTTTTTAAAATCTATCACTCCATATTGATATAATTGTATTGGTCAACCTGTTTTGTAAAGTGATTTCTCTACTGGTATTTTTTTTTAAGATTTTATTTATTTATTTGACACAGAGAGAGAGATCAGATCACAAGTAGGCAGAGAGGCAGGCAGAGACAGAGGAGGAGGCAGGCTCCCCGCTGAGCAGGGAGCCCGACGTGGGCCTCGATCCCAGGACCCTGAGATCATGACCTGAGCCGAAGGCAGAGGCTTTAACCCACTGAGCCACCCAGCCGCCCTATCTTAAAGTCTTAAACATTATTGAGAATGAGGTTTTCAAAGTTAAAATCGACTTATATACCCTCATCAATTGCCCTGCTTAAATGTTCACCAACATTCCATAAAGAGTGTCTATTCTACTAATATAGGATATTATCAGTCCTTTAAAATCTACCTTTAGTGGATATTGTGTTTGTTTGTTTAGATTAATTACCTATGCTGAGGTTTTATTTAATGTAATAAAATCTGGGTGTCTGGGATAAAAACCAAAATTCAAAGAACTGATTCTGTAGTTAGAGAAATGTGGATTCAAAACATAGACTCGCCATTTACTGAACACTTATAATTTATTTTCCTTCATTTTAAGTAAGACTTTTGTACCAAGTAGAACACAGATCTTAAAATCATAGCTTAATTATTTCCTTTATAAACCCTTACAACTACCATTTGATAAGGATAAACTCCAACATCCCAGAAGCCTCCCTCATGTCTCTTCCCAGTCAATATACCTCTAAGTTAACCATTATTTTGACCTCTATCACAATAATTGAACTTTATAGAACTGCAATCATACAGTATGTACTTTTGTGTCTGGCCTCTTTTATCCAACATTGTATCCGTAACAGTCACCCATGCTGTATGCAGCAGCAGCTTATAACTTAACATAATGTTGTATAGTATTATATTGTCTGAATGTACCATAATTTATCCATTCTCTTGTTGATGGAATATTTGAGTTTCCAGTTTTGGGATATCATGAGTAAAGCTACTATGAACATTCTTGTGTCAGTCTTTGGCATGCATGTAAAATCAGTTGTTTAGTTGTTTGTGTTATATACCCAAAAATAGAATTGCTAGGTTAGAAAGTAAATGTTTAGATTTAATAAATATTGCAAAACAGTGTTCGAAAGTGAATGTTCCATTTTATGCTCCCACGTGCTGTGTATGAGAATTCCAGTTGCCTTATCTGATCAGCATTATTATTGTCAGTCTTTTGAATTTAGCCATTCTAATGGCTGTGTAGTGGTACATTAATATTTAATTTATGATCAATGATGCTGCAAACATAAATTCCTATGGATAATGTTATCCACAGAACTGGGAATGAACAAAATTGAAGTGAAGTTTCACAGTAAAATTAAGTGCATTAAGTAAAATTAAGTGCACCATACAACTCAGCCAACTGCGATCTCGGCCATTTATCCCAGAGAAATGAAAATACAGGTTTACATAAACACCTATACGTGAATGTTCATAGTAGATTTGTAATAACTGAAAACTGGAAATAACCCAAATGTCTTTTAACAGGAAAACAGTTAAACAAACTAAGGTTTATCTTTACCATGGAAAAACACTGGCAAGAAAAAAGACTGAACCACTGAAACACACAGTTTGGGTGGATCTCAATGGAATTATACTAACTGAAAAAGAACCAATCTCATAAAAGTTATAATCTGTATGAGTCCATTTATATAATATTCTTAAAATTCAAAACTGTAGAGATGGAGAGCAGGTTAGAGAATGCCAGGAATTGGGTGGAGAGGAGATGGCTGTGACTATAAAAGCATAGCAAAAGGGATCCTTTGGATAGAACTGTTCTGAATCATGGTGGTAGTGGTTGTCACGTGATTCTGCACAAATAAAAAAATGCACAGAACTAAATATACACATAGATACACGAATGAGTGCATGTGAAACTGGCAAGATGTAAGTTATGTGTACTGTTTGAATATCAATACCTTGGTCATGATACCATACTATAGGAAATAACCATTGAGGGAAGCTGGGTGAAGGTTATTTGGAATCTGTATATTATTTCTTACAACTGCATGTAAATCTACAATGACCTCAAAAAATTAAAATATAAGCACATAGCTGGGACAAAGTTTCCTGGTTTGCCATTTGGACAAAAATAGAATTATATCCCTACATTATCATACCACAAGAATAAACTCCAAATAGATTAGGAATGTAAACGTAAGAAATGAAACCATATAGGTCTTAGAAGCAAAGCATCAGTGAATCCCTCTTTAACCTTAATGTAAGAAAGAACTTTCTTACTGTGATTCAGAAAACAGATGCAATAAGAGAAAATATTCAAAGATCTGACTACAAAAATCAAAAGACAACTTACAAATTGGGAAGAAATACTTGCAAGATGTATCACAAGGGCTAATATTCCTATATTAGTTTGCTAGGGTTATCATAACAAAATACCACCAGTTGGATGGTTTAAACAACAAAAATTAATTTTCTCACAGTTCTGGAAGCTGAAGTCCAAGATTAAGGTGTTGGCAGGTTTACTTTCTCCTGAGGTCTCTTCTGCTTGGCCTGAAGATGGCTCTCTTCTCACTATGCCCTCTTGTAGTCTTTTCTCTTTATGTATGCATCACACAAGTCTCTCTGTATACCTTAATCTCCTCTTCCTATAAGTACACTATTTAGATTGGATTAGGGTGAACTTTAACAGCCTCACTTTAACTTAACGCTTTACAGGCCCTATCTCCAAATAAAGTCACATTCTAAGGTATGGTGCAAGGGATTAGGGCCTCAACATTATGAACTGGGGGTGGGGACATAATTCAGTCCGTAAGAATTCCTAATATTAAAAAATATCTCTTCATTTCACAATATATACAAATATTGAATCATTATGTTGTACATCTGACACTAAGTTATATGTCAATTATACCTCAATTAAAAAAACCTTAAAATTGACGGAAATACCAACAAATTTGACAGAAAAAACAGCTAAAAGGAACAAACAATTCACAAAAAATATGTAAAAGTAACACTTAAATGTATGAAAAGAGAAATGGAAATTAAAATGATGCTGGCACCATTTCCAACCACTCAGAATGGCAAAAATTTTAAATGTAACAACATATTATTAAGATAGCGTATAATGGGCTGCATGGTGACTTCCAAAAAAGATATGTCTAGGTCCTAACTTACAAATGTTAATTTGGAAATTAATAATTAATTAAATTAGATATAATTAAATTAAGGACCTTGAGATGAAGAGTTTATTTTGGATTGTCTGGGTGGACCCTAAATCCAATGACAAGTGTCTTTGCAGGGATGAGGCAGAGAAAGATTTGACAGAGGAAGAAGAGGCAATGTGACTATGGAGGCAGAAATTGGAGTGATGGGGCCACAGGTCAGGGAATACCTACAGCCACCAGAATGTGGAAGAAGCAAAGAATAGATTTTCCCCTAGAGTCTAGAGGGAGTTTGGCTCTGATGACTTCTTGATTTAGGACTTCTGGCCCCAGAACTATGAGAGAAAAATAATTATTGTTTGTGATGATTTGTTACAGCAGCCATGGGAAACTAATACAGAGGGGCTTAGGCAGTGTCATATATTGCTCATACAAGCCTTATAGTGGGGCATATAACAGTACATTTAAAAACTATCTACATTAAAAAACCTCCAAATACCTGTATTTGACCCTCAACCAATACAGGGGTTATGGATGCTTATCCTCTGTGCAGTTGAAAATTGTGTGTAACTTTTAACTCCCCCCAAAACTTAATAGCCTACTGTTGACCAGAATCCTTACCAAAAACAATAGGTACTGCCTATAAATGGACCTGAAAAGTTCAAACCACTGCTATTCAAGTATATATTTACCTGACATCCAATATTAGGAATTTACTCTGAAGATACACTTCCATCTAAAGATGGAAGTTTTTTTACATTACAGTAGATGCTCTAGACCTTTACTTATTGGCATGGAAAAATGTTCACCAATGTTAGGTAAGGAAGGTAGGTTTCAGAATAGCCACATGTAGCCAATTCTGTTTTTGAAAGGAAAGTCTATGTATACAGGGAGGGTAAAGGGATTTACAATAAATGTTCATAGTGGACTATTGTTATCTTAGGATCCCCTGTTTTCTGAATTTTAATGTTCTGTATTTCTTTTACATTCACAGAATATTACAGAAGTAGCTACAGACACAGTAACAGACTGGGGATGATGGTGATATGTCTTTGAGAATTCAGGCTAAAGAAAGCTGCTCAAATATCTTTAAGTTTAGCTCTTCACATCAGCTGGGCTTCCCTCTTCCTGGAGCCTGTTTACTCATTGGTTTCTCTACCACTTAGGGCTGTCTCTTTTCTTCTAATAAGGAAATCACATCTGGCTTAGAGATACAAACTACTATATATAGGAAATGAAATGGGACTTGGGTCTGCTGAGGTGCTGCCAATCAGGGAAGAATAGAAGGGCCAGAGGAAGATCAAATCACCTTAGATATGAAGAAAATGAAGCCTCAGTAAAAACAAAATGCAGTTGTTTGTTTCCAATTATACAGATACCAAATCAGTTCTTCAAAGGCTCTCCAGAGATTCCTATTGAAGGAGGATACTTCCAGTAGGCAGATTATAAATAATGAGCGATTTTATTTTAATCGGAATATTTTAATCAGCAAAACCAGGCTCCAACATCCCATCCTTGTAGTTACATCCTTCTGAACAGGGTTCAGGCATTCACTCTTCATCTTGGAGAACTTGATGGACATCTTTGGAAGTGACAGTACTGCAAATGACAAAAACATTCCAACTCCACAAACCCCTAGCCCCATATGACCCTGGAAGAATGGTGAAGGAGGGCCAGATGTGGGGGCTAGGTGGAATTTCTCTGGCATGGTTCAGCTTCCTGAGTCCAGCAAGAATATACAAATTTAATAAATTCCAGAACTTCCTCACAATAAGGTATTAAGTGGTCATTAAAAATTAAATTGAGGAATAACCAAAAAAGAGAAAAATTCAAAAATATACTGACAGTGGCTTAAGCAGGTTACTATATAACACGTATAACTATTCCATTTACTGAAATGGATAGAATGTCAGACATCAGCAATAGAAAGAAAAATATCTGGATTTATACCTCTAAACGTTAACATTATTGGTTTCTAGTCTGTGATACTGATTTTTTTGTTTAAGTATACTTTCGTAACTTACATAAATTTAAATTTGAGTATAATTCCTATTTTCTTTATAGGAACCAAGAATGTCTTAATGTTAGATTGTTTTAAGAAATTTTATTAAAGGGAAGTTCTTCAAAAATAGGTAAAAAAAAACTCTTGTGGGTCTTTAGATTAGATTTATAGCTCAGCATATTCTAAATATAGTTGGCTATGAATAATTTCTCTTATGTCCCTCCTAACAGTTTGTTTCCAAGCATACCTAGGGGTTTTCTGCCTAGAGAAGAGCTAAGAGGCTCAAACCCTGGTCTAGTTGTTTTATGTCTTTTGATGGAAGAATTTATTTAACTTCTGAAATCTTAGCCATGATGCCCTGCAACCAGTGAGAGAATCAACTTGCTCCATTAGTTTCCCTTTGGACCGAACATTAAGAGAATCAAAACTCCAGGGCATAAACTCGACTAGGGAAAGTTCACATTCCAGAGTTCCTATGAATTCACAATAATTTGGACATGCTGGTATAGTTAGAATTCTTTATTGTCAACTCTTGTGGTTTATTATTATACTTCTCCAGAGGTCTTTGTCATGTTCTACCTTTGACTTACTTTTATTTCCCCTGCTGGATTATGAACAACATAAACGTAGCAATTATATCTTATTCATCTGTGTTTATTTTTTTTTTTCAACTTTTTTTTTTTTTTAAATTTATTTCACAGAGGGAGAGAGATCACAAGGAGGCAGAGAGGCAGGCAGAGAGAGAGCGGGGGAAGCAGGCTCCCTGCTGAGCAGAGAGCCCAATGCGGGCCTCGATCCCAGGACCCTGAGATCATGACCTGAGCCGAAAGCAGAGGCTTTAACCCACTGAGCCACCCAGGCGCCCATTCATCTGTGTTTAATCCAAGTACATAGGCACAACTTCTTGTATACTGTAGGAATGTCTAATGTCTTATATAGAAATCCCACTTCTAGGAAACTTAGGAAGAATTAAAAATAAATAAGTATTACAAGGATGTTCACTGAAGAATTCCTGATGAAAAGGGCACCTGGGTGGCTCAGTCAGTTAAGCGTCTGCCTTTGGCTCAGGTCATTATCCCAGTGTTCTGGGATCAAGCCCTAAGTTGGGTTCTCCACTCAGCGGGTAGTCTGCTTCTTTCTCTCTCTCCCCCCTTGCCCTTCTTCCTGCTGTGTGTGTGCACTCTTTAAAAAAATTTTTTAAAAATATATATTTTTTTAAGATTTTTTTAAATTTGATACAGAGAGAGATTACAAGTAGGCAGAGAGGCAGGCAGAGAGAGAAGGGGAAGCAGGCTCACTGCCGAGCAGAGAGCCCGATGCGGGCCTCGACCCCAGGACCCTGAGATCATGACCTGAGCCGAAGGCAGAGGCCTTAACCCACTGAGCCACCCAGGCACCCCTTAAAAAAGAATTCTTGATAATAATTAGTAAATAAAAGTTTCAGATAAACAATGTGTTAAATAAGATATGACAGATGATAATCATCATGATTTTGGCCTCAATTTATCAAAGAGAGATACTCATCAGGAATGGCTTAGTGAAATACAGCAGAAGGTATAGAGTTGGAAAATAGAATCTGGTAGTTAAATAAAGATTGAGGACTTTGGAACTCAAGTTCTAGTTTCATCTCTCAGGAACTCTGTGACATTTCACAACTTATTTTAGCCATGATGCCTCACTTGCCTAAGCAGTTTACTGAGAATGGTAATATCTCCCTTACAGGGTTCTCATGAGGATTAAATTAGACAATACATGTCCTTATAATAGTGTATTAGTCAGAGTTCTCCAGAGAAACAGAAACAAGAGGATGTATGCGTGTGTCTCTGTGTGTGTATGTATTGAGTTAAGTAAGAGATTTTAAGGAATTGGCTTGGCTCATGAAATTGTGGAAGCCTGTTAAGTCCAAAATCTGTAGGTCAGGTCAGCAGGTTGAACACCCAGGGAACAGTTGCAGTTTGAGTTCAAAAGCTGTCTGCTGGCAGAGTTCCTTTCTGCTCTGGGAGAGGGCAGTTTTTAGTCTATCAAGGCCTTCAGCTGATTGGATGAAGCCTACCATTCTGGAGGGTGATCTGCTTTAATTTTAATTAAATGTTAATGTCATCTAATAAACACCTTCACAGAAACATCAGAATGATATTTGACCAAATATTTGGGCATTGCGACCCAGCCAAGTTACATAAAATTAGGCTTCATAAGTCCACTCCTTGTCAACTTGGCACCTATATGCATCTCCCTAAATGATATTTAATATCTGAATAAAAACAGTAACAAGGACATACTTCCACCTAACATGATACAACTATCCTGCATACAACCAAAAAATACAGGAATCCTTTGCCCAGAAGAGGGTGCAAAGTCTTGCATGATGTTTACTTTTCTCCCTTATATCCCACAACTTAAATATTATGATGTAAAGTTAGTAATACTTATATACTATAAGGTCAGTACATCTTATGTTACATGATAATGGTATAAAAAGGGAACAATGATATTTATATACATACATACAAACACACAACAAAATAAACACTCATGACAATTATTTTCCCAATTTCTGAAACTGGTCACATGGTTGTAGTAGGCATTTATAACTACCTTCTTCCATCACCCATTCCATATTCCCTGTGCCCTCAGCAAGCTCCTCAGTTGGTCATGGTTCTTTACTTGGTGGGGTGACCCAAACATTCATTCTTGGGTGTCTGGCCCATGAGTAATCCTGCCTTTATAGTTTGTAGTTTGCCATTCACTTTAATCATAGGGCAGGGTAATATTAAGAGAAGCCCCAAAGGATCTCCTGTATTCTAGACATACTCCTCCTTATCTCCATTGTGGAGTAGCAGTCCAACTTCCCCTTGGTAGTCAAGATCAATCACCACACCAGAACACTTACTCCCTTCTTTGCCTTTTGATTCAGAGGGACGAGAAACTCAAAGTGGTTGGGTAGTAGTCTTAATTTACAGTTAAATGGAATCATTGTATCTCCTGGTGGAAGCATTCCTTCCTTTGGAACTAAGACCTCTGTGCAGCAGAGCACAGGTTGTGGGGAGGAGAAGCAAAAATTTTGCTATTGGGTCACTAGGGGTAATAGTGAGTAGTGTCATTCCCATTTATACCTCATGATTCCTGGCCTCATGAATCCTGACTATGGGAGAAAAAGCACCAAATACTAGATGCTGATGCCAGAGCATATACAGCCTTCTGCAGAACCATCCCCCAGCCCTGCAAGATACTGCCACCTAGCTGGCATTGTGCCTGAGTCTTCAAAATATCATTCCATTCTGTCAAGCCAGCTGCTTCAGAATGGTGGGAAACTTGGGAAGATGAGTGAATTCCATGAAGATGGGCCCATTGCTGCACTTCAATTACTGTGATATGAGTTCCTGGATCAGAAGCAATGCTGTTTAGAATACCATGATAGTGGATAAGGCATTCTGTAAGTCCATTGATGGTAGTTTTGACAGAAGCATCATGTACATGGGCGCCTGGGTGGCTCAGTGGGTTAAAGCCTCTGCTTTCGGCTCAGGTCATGATCTCAGGGTCCTGGGGTCGAGGCCCGCATCGGGCTCTCTGCTCGGCAGTGAGCCTGCTTCCCCTTCTCTCTCTGCCTGCCTCTCTGCCTCCTTGTGATCTCTCTCCCTCTGTGAAATAAATAAATAAAATCTTAAAAAAAAAAAAGAAGCATCATGTACAGTATAGGCAAATCTGTATCCAGAGTGTCTGTTCTAGTAAGAAAAAAAAAATATTGCCCCTTCCATCATGGAAGCAGTCCAATATTATCAACCTGCTACCAGAGAATGCTGCCATATTGGGCACTCAGTGTTGGTCTCTGTTGCTGGCAGATTGGGCATTCAGCAGTGGCTATAAGTAGGCTGGCCTTAATGAGTGGACACCCATGTTGCTGAACCCATGGGTAACTGTGATCACTGCCACCACGGCCACTGTGTTTAAGACCCCACTGGGTAATGATAGGAATGGCTGAGGAAAGAAACCAACTGGTGTCCACAGACTGGGTCATCCCATCCACTTTATTAAAATCCTCCTCTGCTGAGTATTTAACATGGCGACACAAAGAGCTTCACTTTTACCCATTCAGAGAGGTCTGTACCTCTTTTCCAGACTTCCTTCATATGAATTTTCCAATCATGTTCCTTCCAAGTTCCTGACCACCTAGCCAAACCACTGGCCACAGCCTGTGAATCACACATCTGACCATTTCTTCTTCCAAGCAGGCAAACAAACAAACAAACAAACAAACAAACCCAGTTGCACTGCTTAGAGCTCTGACCAGTAGGATTACTTGTGCCTTCAGGGCATACTTGGCCCAATCATTTATACATCCCTTCCATTTTATGAGAGTGCTGCTGTGCACACCCAGCTTAATAGTTGGGTCAGATTACACCCAGTTTATGATGGTAACTTGGTGGCCATGGTTTAGTGTTTAGTCTCTAAGGCCTAGTAGCAGGCCAAAACCTGTTTCTCAAAAAGAGAATAGTTAACTGCAGAGAATGGCCTGGCTTTGGTTCAAAATCCTGAGGGCCTGCACTGTGACCCATCTGTAGGATCTTGCCAAAGGCCCTAGACAGCATCATTATCAGTCTCTGATATTTCAAACACCCTTTGATTTACTGGGCCTTATGGCCCAAGACGCAAAGTGCTTGCCTAGCAGTCTGGACCTGTTGCAGAGTCACAGAGCCTTCTTTTGTTCTGGGCCCTACTCAAAACTAGCAGCTTTTCACATCACTTGGTAAATGGGAAGTAACACACCCCAATGAGGAAGAGGTTGCCTCCAAAATCCAGAGGTCCACTAGGCTTTGTGCCTCTTTTTTAGTTGTAGGAGCCAGATGCAATGACTTATCCTTCATCCTTAGAAGGGATGTCATGCCTCCCACCCACCACTGGATCTCTAGAAATTTCACTGACATAGTAGAAGGCTTCTTAAGTTTCTGTTGGATTTATTTCCCAACACTGACATCCAGATGTCTTATCAGGAAATCTATAGAGTAGTTGCCATTTCTTGCTCACTAGGTCAAATGGCATAATGTCATCAATGTAACTGACCAGTGTGACATCTTGTGGAAGGGAAAGATAATTAAGATCCCTGTGAACTAGATTATTACACATGTAAACTAAATTATAGGGCTGGGGAGCTGACATACTCCTGAGGTAGGTCACTGAAAGTATATTACTTTTTTTTGCCAAGTGAAAACAATTGCTTCTGGTTGTCTTTATTAACAGGGATGGAGGGGAAAGAATTAACAGATCAGTAATCGCAGGTACCAGGGAATGTGTTAATTTGTTCAAGTAATGAAAACACATCTGGTAAAACAGCTGCAGCTGGAGTCACCACCAGCTTATGATAACCCACTGTCATTCCCCAAAATTTCTCTGTCTGCGGAGGCCAAATAGGCAAGCTGAATGGCAATATGGTAGGAATCACCACCCCTGCATCTTTAAAGTTCTTAATAGTGGCACCAATCTCAATCCCTCCAGGAATGCAGTATTTCTTTTGGTCTATTTATTTTTCGGTAGAGGCAGTGTTAGTAGTTTCCACTTGTCCTTTCCTCACTCAACAGACAGACAGACAGTTGCTGGTACATCTGTTCCAATTATCCATGCCAGAACTGGAGGGAAAATCACAGGATGGATTCAGGCACCCGCTGGGTTGCTGTGAGATGGACCTTAGCTTAAACAATACTGATCACCAGACCTCCTTAAGCCTCTACCCTGACTGGTAGACCAGTGAGGTTTTGGGTCTCCTGGAATTAGTGTCAGCTCAAAGCCAGTGTCCACGGTCTGATTATTTCCTTTTCCTTAAAGTATGGTCTCCCCAGTATAGACTGTGGGTTTCTTTAGGAAGGCATGGGGGGAAATTATCAGCATAAATTTTTGGAAATGTGGCAGGGTTTTTCATTCAAGGGGTTCTGGATCTGTATACGGGGTCTAGTCTGAGAATTGACTGACAGTCCATGACTTTTTATTATTCAAGTTAGGCTTTTGTTCACTTGACTAGAAGACTAGAACTCTTTCACTTATACAGATTGAATAAGAATTTAGACTATCCGTCTATTTCATTTCACCAAAGACTTCTAACCATACTCCCTATAACAGAGATTTAAAAAAATGTTTCATGATCATTTTGCATCCATCACAGTAAGTTATCTCATATTTTTAAAACCCACGCTTTAAGTTATACTTAAATTTTTAAAAATTTCCATTGGAAACTTAATTTTCAAGTAAAACCTATGCTTCAGGAAGCTTAGCTATCATTTTTTTTAGATGTAAGTAAAGAGGTTGAGAGTACTCAATCTCACACTCGTAATATTGCAGTCTCTCATATAGTTACTACATCCAGATCACAACCACACACATTATGTTCCATCCAGATTTTAACTGGCATAAGTTACACTCAAACACACAAAAACAAATTTACCAGATCTCTCACATGATCTCCCAATCATACTCTGTTAAAACTCACATACATCAACCTCAAAGTCACGTTTAATCACCTGCCCTTGCACTGTCATACAATTCACACAGAGACTTGGGTACAGTCACAAACCATTTTTCCATATTTTGTATATTTCACTCAACACCTTGTACAATATCAAGTGCAAACCAACTCATGCATGTGATCAAGAATCCGAACCAGAGGGCGCCTGGGTGGCTCAGTGGGTTAAAGCCTCTGCTTTCAGCTCAGGTCATGATCTCAGGGTCCTGGGATCGAGGCCCGCATCGGGCTCCCTGCTCGGCAGGGAGCCTGCTTCCCTCTCTCTCTCTGCCTGCCTCTCTGCCTCCTTGTGATCTCTCTCCCTCTGTGAAATAAATAAATAAATAAATAATCTTAAAAAAAAAAGAATCAGACCCAGAAACACAACCACTTGTTCTCACAGATAAATTTCTTTACATGGCACTTTGAGATAGGAGATTTGTCTCTTATGGCAGATAATCTGTACTAGTTTCCACCCCTCTCAGCTAATTCTGGTTTCTCACACACACTTAGACCCCACAATGTCGCTTCGCGCCTCTTCCACGCATACATTAAGGTTCAGGATCAGCTCCGCCTGGCCCAGGGATCGGTTTCGTCCATCTGGGAGACCAGCCTCCTCCCTTTTCGCGACGGACACCTACCACATCCAACCGTTCCTGCTAGTCATAGGTAGACCCAACACAAACAGCCTCCCACAGAACGTTACAAACTCAACGTTCGCATAGTCGCGCCACCCACAAGCTTGCGCAATCACAGGTCTCAAATGGCCCCTCGCGCCTAAGCCACGTTATAATACAACACTTCACAATCACTGCGCGTGGCCCCACACGGGTATACAGCACAATCACTATTTCAGACGGTCCCCCAAACGTTTCACAAACTCATTTCCTCACTCAGGACACAACGGTGTAACATATACATGCTCTCCTTGGCGATCAAACTCATCCTCGGCCACTCGCATCTTCGGACTCAGAAAACACAGCTCGCACGGCCACCTTACAGACGAAGGTCGGATCCCTCCGCATCAGACAACAGTTCTCTCAAACCACAGCACATGCGCGTCCACCTTGAGTGGGTAGGGACACGGTGCCAGGCTTGAAATCCGTCCTCAGAGGAATCCAAGGTCCCGAATTCAGACCCAAAATTCGGGTCTGAGCCTCGGAAGGGGAGAGGTGGTAGCGTCACTCCAGGCCCCGAGTTAAACTGCGCAGGTGTATCCCAAAACCCGGCGGAAGATGCATCTCTTTCATCTCTCCTGTACTTTCCTTTCGGACTACGTTTCCCAGAGGACACAGCGGTTCAAAGCGACTTCCGGTAGGACTGTTGGCGGACTGGTCGGCTGCTGAGGCAGGTGAGGGTTTTTTACCCAACCAGCGGAGTGTGCAAGGCTAGGCGTGCGGCCTCGCGAAGAATGCGAATCAGAATTTGCACCAGAGCCTTTTCTGAGGATGCTGAAGGTAAGGACTCCTGGAGCTCCAGGCCTTGGCAAGAGGAGTGTCTGGAGTGTTAGGCCTCTAAAGTGCGGGAGCTGCTCTAGGGAGGATAGATTAGGTGGTTGTAAGTGCGTGAAGGAAACTATGAGTTTGTCTCTGGACTGAGTGTATTTGGCTCTTAGTCTTGAGAGCGACTGGGTTCGGGAGCGTGCTTTCGTGATAGTGTAATTGTCTGCATGACCATTTGTGTGAATGGAGTTTGTATTTGAGCCATTGATTGTGACCATGATTGCGGGATATGTGTAAGCCTCGGATACTTGAATAAATGAGAAAAAGCACAATTACACAGAGCGTTACACCCAGGTTAACATATGCAGGCAGTTAGGGAGACATTCCAGTATTCAACTGTAGATTCATACAACACAAAGCCAAAAAGACATAATCCAACCCACGTTTATCATCATCTCAGAGCCCAAGACCCAGACACATACATAGTAAAACAAAAACAACCAGTCGCCAACCACAAACTGCCCTTATACCCACTTAACCCTCATCCCCAACAGTTATCTGTGGAGCTCATACACATCACCAAGTGTCATAGAAGCACCGTAATCACCATGGTCACAGACAATGTCTACTCCACATCACACACAAGGTCTCGCACAGTTTGAGCTTCAGGAAAGACCTGTTGGGGGCGCCTGGCTGGCTCAGTCAGTAGAGCATGGGATTCTTGATCTTGGGGTTGTGAGTTCAGCTCTACATTTGTTTTAGAGATTACTTAGGAAAGGCCTGGTGTCTCCTAGTTCTTCTCTACCTCGCTATTTCTGCCACTCGCCTTAGAAACACCTGGAGTAGGGGGAAAGAATGGCACTGTTGCACATTCAAAATCAGTGTCTAAGATGTTTAGGTGCTGCTACTTACCCGAAATGTTCATATAAACTTTTAAATTCCTTTGTTATATTTCTTCATTTAAAGTAAAAATAACCTACAATTCTTCAACCACTCTAAACATTTTTAAAAAGATTTTATTTATTTGTCTGTTTATTTATTTATTTAACAGAGAGACAGAGAGAGAGAGAGAGAGAGAGAGAGAAAGGGAGCATGTGAGCAGGGAAAGGGGGAGAGGGAGAAGCCACCCTACACCGGGCTTGATCCCACTGAGATCATGATTTGAGCCAAAACCAAGAGTGAGATGAATAACTGCCTGAGCCACCCAGGTACCCCCACTTTCAACATTTTATTACAAATGCTTTCACCCTCCTTATATGCATACATATATGCTTATGTATGTATTTGTCCCCGAAAGGCTAGACCACAATACACATTGTTTTGTAATTCTTTATTATAGGAATTCTTTATTATTCAGGAATAAATTTCAGAAGATTTTCCAGGATGCTTCCAGGTGTGCTTTTTTAGTTCTCACCAGTACTTCAAACTAAAGTCTCAAGTATTTATTTTTGTCTGGATTTTTTTTTTTTAAATAGAGAGAGGGCACACATGCATGTACATGCAGGAGGGGGGGCAGAGGGAGAGGGAGAGAGAGAAATCTTGAGCAGGCTCCAGGCTCAGCGCAGAGCCCAACACAGGCTGGATCTTGTGACCTGAGCTGAAATCAAGAGTCCATCGCTTAACTGACTGGGTCACCCAGGCGCCACTGGTCTGGAAATTTTTGTTCTATTCATTTCTTCTTTTTCATCTGTGTTCTATCAGTCTCTATTTTTGAAATTCCTGTGAGTCATGCATTAGGGCTTTGGAGTTATTTTCTATTTCTCTAATCTTTTTGTAATGTTCATGTCCTTTTCCTTTTCCTCTTAGTGAAGAACTTGTCTGGATAGGTCTGAACAGGTTGGTTGGGTCCATTTTATCATAGGATTGGGACACTGGTCTGCCTCTCTAAATCGTTTCTGCTGAAATGCCTGGGCCCAGTCTTTCTTGAATCCATCCTGCTAAACCTGGCTTCCGTTCTAATTTTGAGTAAGGTTGGAATTTGTCCAATTTCCTTCTAATCTTTTATATATGTGTGTATGGGGATGAGGCACAGTAGCCATGAAGGGGGAAGAAAAATGTCATTCTATATTAGCACTTTGGGAGCTAAGAATCAGGATTATCTCATGTCTTTTTTTTTTCTTTAATCCCTCTCATCCAGCAATAGTTTCTTTGGACTGAGAGTTTCTTCTAAAGTGGAACTAAGAAGAGGACTAATACATTGAATTCTTTAAAAAGCCATGGCCCATGTAAGTTGATTTTGTTTTGTTCCTAACTGATGTCCTTTTTTTTTCTATAGTCACATGAATATTTGCATTCTTTATACTGATATTGTTGCCTGACTGAATATCATACAGACTTACTAGTGAGTAAGTGTTGATTTCAAAACTTCAAGGTCTTCCTTTTTTGCTCCTTTCCTTTCTAACCAGTGTTCCTGTAATCATTCAATAAATCATTTTTCATTTCCCATATGCTCAGAGTTCTGCCGCAGAAAGAGAGGACAGAAATAGTATTCTTTTGAAGGAAATATTGGTGTTTCTCTTGTCAGAACTTTGGGTTGATGAGGTGATTTAACAAATATTTATTGAGTACCTATTACATGACAGGCACACTTCTAAGTAACTGAATAAATCGGTGGGGGAAAAAAAACAGACTCATACAAATCATCTCTTGTGGAACTTAATTTGTAGTGAGAGAGACAAAAAATAAATTTATATAATACCAGACTTAAGATTTAAGACACCCAGATATATATACACACATATATATGAACAAATAAACAAAACAATTATAAGATAAAACTAAGAGCAAAAAACAAATATATATCCTATCAATAAATGTATATGAATTTTCACTCCTAAAAGAAAAAGGCTTTTAGATTGAGTCTCAAAGAAAAACTCAACTCTCTGTACTTGGGAGACTCTGAGACACTTAAATGACTCAGAAAGTTTAATGAAAGGATGGATAAATTACACCAGACAAATGGAAACTAAAAACAGACAAAAATTCAGGCCACATCACACCATTAAACATGTCAAAGAAGGACACTACATAATTCTAAGGTATACATTTCAAAATGAAGATGACATAGTTATAAATACCCATGTATCAAATATTAGAGCATCAGATTTCCTTGAGCAAATAGGAAAGCAGATAGAAGAAGAAAGTAGTAGAGGACACCAACTAATCCTTTAAGTCAAAGTCAGGCCAAGTAGACAAATTTAGTAAGGATGAAACACAGCATCAAATCTACCTAATTGATATGTATCCAATTCTGTATACTAGTAATAATGAATATACATTCTTTTTAAGTGTCCATAACAAAATATTAGCCCACAATAAAGTCCAAGTAAGTAGAAATGATAAACCATGTTCTCTGAGCACAATGAAATACAGCTAATATTTAATAATACAATCGGAAAAATAAAGTTACTCTTACCAACATTTTATAAAATCTGTCTCAATAACTCCTGGATCAAAGAAGTAATATAATCTAAAAGTAAAGAATTTCTGGTACTCTGTGATAGCACTAGATTTTGGAACCCATGGGATTTAGTTAAGGTGAGACTTTAGGGGCAAAGTTATAGTTTTAATGCTTCTAACAAAAATAATGAAAATATTTTTGAAATATTTTGAAAAGTAGACAAATATGGAAGGAATTTATAAAGATAAAAATTATATGTATTAGAAAATAGGAGAAACTTATCACTAATAAGATAATAAGATAAATCTCAAATTAGGAAAGAAAGAAGGCACAATATAAAAATTTAAAAAGGGGAAATTCCACAGAAACAAAGGAATTAAAAAGAATCTTGAAAGGGGTGCCTGGGTGGCTCAGTCGTTAAACATCTGCCTTCAGCTCAGTTTATGATCCCAGGGTTCTGGGCTCGAGCCCCATGTCGGGCTCCTTGCTCAGCAGAGAGTCTGCTTCTCCCTCTCTCTCTTTCTCTCTCTCTCTGACTCCCCTTCTTGCTTGTTTATTGTCTCCCTCCCTCTCAATTAAAAAAAAAAAAGAAATTATGAAATGAAAATGATATCTTTACTATTTACCTCCAAATTTATTATTTATAGTATTCTTCATTCCTCTATGGATAAAAATTCTTACCTAGTATCAGTTTTTTGTATCAGTATTAGTTTTGTCCCCCTGAAGAACTTGCTTTTAACATTTATTGTAGCACAGGTCTTTTGGTGAAGAATCATCTCAGTTTTCATTTACCTCAAAAAATAATAAAAAAGAAAAAGAAAAAACCCCAAAGGTTTATTTCCCTGTCATTTGGAAAGATTTCAGTTGGGTATGGAATTATAGGTTGACAGCTTTCTTTCAGCATTTTAAAGATACTGTTTTATCATCTTGCCTCCATTGCTATTAATGGGAATTAATCTTTGATTCTTATTGTTGTTCCCCTTTGCATAATGTGTCTTTTGTAGGGGAGGGAGTCTGGTTGTTTTTAAGATTCTTTTTTCCTTATCCTTAGTGTTCAGCAGGTTGATTTTATAATGGTCATAGGTGTAGTATTTGTTTGTTTTTTAAGTTTTATTTATTTAAGTAATCTACACCCGGTGTGGGGGTTCGAACTCACAATTTTCAGATCAAGGGTTCCGTGTTTTTCCGACTGAGCCTTCCGGGCGCCCCTCGTACTCTTTCTTTGTATGTTACTTAGGATCATTGAGCTTCTCAAATCTCTGGGTTGCTTTTTTTTAAATGAAATTTGGAAAATATTTTGCCCATTGTTTCTAAAGATTTTTTTCTTTGTTTTTGTTTTCTGAATCTCCCAATTACATGTATGTTGGACTGGTAGTGTTTCATAGATCATTATGGCCACATTTACTTTTTTTCTTCACTCTTTTTTCTCTCTGGACCCTCAGTGGGTGATTCTAATTGACCTATCCTGAAGTTTACTGATCTTTTCTTCTATTGTGTTTAATCTGCTGTAGATCCTTCCAGTGAATTTTTTATTTCTTGATTTCAGGATTTGCCTTTGGTTCTTTTTTAAAGTGCCTAAATTTCTCTAATCTTTGTTTCCTAATTTCAACATCTGAATTATTTGTTGATGTTTCTTTAAACACCTGATGAAAACTTTTCAGATCTAGTGTTTTAGCAACTTTCAAATATACAGTACAGTATTAATAGCTGTAGTCACCATGTTGTACATAATATCCCTAGGGCTTATTAATTTTATAACTGGAAGTTTATATATCTTTTGACCAGCTTCATCCATTTCACCACCCCCCCACCTCTGACAACCACCACCAATCTGTTCTTTGTATCTATGAGTTTGATTTTTGTTTTCTGTTTTTAGATTTCACATATAAGTGATATTTGTCTTTCTCTGTCTGACTTATTTCACCTATTATAATGCCATCAAGGTCCATCCAAATTGTTGGAAATGGTAAGATTTCCTTTTTTTTTTCTCAAGATTTTATTTATTTATTTATTTGAGCACATGAACAAGCAAAGAAACAGAGGGAGAGGGAGAGGGACAAGCAGACTCTCCCCTGAGTGGGGAGTCCAACGCAGGGCTTGATCCCAGGATCCCGAGATCATGACCTGAGCTGAAGTCAGTTACTTAACTGACTGAGCCACCCAAGTGCCCCCCTCTTTTTTAAATAGGCTCTATGCCCAGCATGGAGCCCAGTGTGGGGCTTGAACTCGGGACTCAGATCAAGACCTAAGCTGGGATGAAGAGTCAGACACTTGGGGCGCCTGGATGGCTCAGTAGTTAAGTGTCTGCCTTTGGCTCAGGTCATGATCCCAGGGTCCTGGGATCGAGCCCTGCATCAGGCTCACTGATCAGTGGGGAGCGTGCTTCTTCCTCTCCCGCTGCCTGCTGCTCCCTCTACTTGTGTTCACTCTCTCTCTGTCAAATAAATAAATAAAATCTTTTTAAAAAATTAAAAAAATGGGCGCCTGGGTGGCTCAGTGGGTTAAAGCCTCTGCTTTCGGCTCAGGTCATGATCTCAGCGTCCTGGGATCGAGGCCCGCATCGGGCTCTCTGCTCAGCAGGGAGCCTGCTTCCTCCTCTCCCTGTCTCTCTGCCTGCCTCTCTGCCTACTTGTAATCTCTCTCTCTGTGTCAAATAAATAAATAAAATCTTTAAAAAAAATAAAAATAAAAAAATTAAAAATTAAAAAAAAAAGAGTTGGATGCTTAACTGACTGAGTCACCCAGATGCCCCTCTTTTTTTTTCTTTTTTTGGCTGAATAATATTCTTGTATATGTGTATCATATTTTCTGTATCCATTCATCCATTGAAAGACACTTAGATTGTTTCTAGTACCTGTTGGCCATTTTTATGTCTTCTTTGGAGAAAGGTCTACTCAGGTCCTCTGCCCTTTTTTAATTCAGATTGTTTAGGTTTTTTTGCTATTGAGTTGTATGAGTTCTTTATATTTTGATTCTTAAACCCTTATCAGATACATCATTTACAAAAATTTTCTCTATGTAGGTTGCCTTTTCATTTTGTTGATGGTTTCACAGAAGATTTTTAACTTGATGTTGTCCCATTTCTTTATTTTTGCTTTTGTTGCCTTTGCTTTTTTAGTATCATATCCAAAAAGTCATTGCCAAGTACCTTTACTGCCTATAATTTCCTGTAGATGTTTTCTAATTTCAGGTTTACATTCAAGTCTTTAATCCATTTTGAGTTGATTTTTATGTATGGTATAAGATAGTGGTATAGTTTAATTTTTTTGTGTGTGGCTGTCCAGTTTTCTGAACATCATTTATTTAAGAGACTGTCCTTTCCCCATTGTGTATTCTTGGCTCCTTTGTCATAAATTAATTACCATATATGTGTGGGCTCCCTAATCTGTCTCACTGATCTATGTGTCTGTTTTTATGTCAATACCATACTGTTTCAATTATATAGCTTTGTAATATGGTTTGAAATGAGGACATGTGATGTTTCCAGCTTTGTTCCTTTTTCTCAAGATTGCTTTGGCTATTTGAGGTCTTTGATGGTTTCGTACAAATTTTAGTTATTTGTTGTATTTCTGTGTAAAATTCCATTGGGATTTGAAGGATTACATTGAATCCTTAGATTGCTTTGAGTTATATGGACATTTTACCAATGTTAATTCTTCCATTCCTTAAGTATTGAAAATCTTTTAATTTATTTGTGTCTTTTTTGGTATTTTTATCAGCACCTTATAGTTTTCTGTATACATTCTTTTGCCTCCTTGGTTAAAGATAGGTTGTTGAGAAATGGTGTTGGATAGCTAGGTATCCATTTTGGAAAACAATAAAACCCAATCCATATCTCATCTACTGTATAAGATAAACTATAGTTAAACTGAATGATTTAATTTTTTAAAATGCTGTCGTAATATTGCTAGATTAAAACATGGGAATATTCCTTCATAACTTTGATGTGAAGAAGGACTTTCTAAATAGGACTCAAATTCTAGGAACTAAAAGGGAAAGTATTAACAAAGTTGAATACACAAAAATAAAAAACTTCTGCATGGCAAGAAACATTGGTAAGCAAAGTCTGAAGAGAAATGACAAAATGGGGGGCTCCTAGGTGGCTCATTGGGTTAAAGCCTCTGCCTTCGGCTCAGGTCAGACGATCTCAGGGTATTGGGATCGAGTCCTGCATCGGGCTCTCTGCTCAGCGGGGAGCCTGTTTCCTCCTCTCTCTCTCTCTCTGCCTGCCTCTCTGCCTACTTGTAATCTCTCTCTTTCTCTGTCAAATAAATAAATAAAATCTTTAAAAAAAAATGACAAAATGGGAAAGATATTTACAGTTCACATACATACACTGAACTTATCATCTAATTTATAAAGACTAAGAAATTTTAAAGAGAGACCAATGGCCCAGTAGAAAAAGAGTCAAAAGGACATGAACAGAGATTTCACAGAAAAAGAAACATAAAAGACCCCAAAAAAGAAAAATACTCAATTCCTAATCTAAGAAATACCAATTAAAATTCTACTGACATATAATTTCTTTATCATATTGAATTGGTAAAAACAAAATGTTTTGACAAAATGCTTTGCTGCCTTGGCTGTGAGGAAATGGGTACTCTCATATATTGCTGGTGTCTAACAAAATGGTCTAGCTGCTGTAGAGGGCAACTTGACAGCATCTACCAAAATTACAAATGCATTTTCCATTGAGACCTAGCAATCTTAATTTCTGAGGCTTTCTGGTACAGATATGCCTGTATGTATACAAAATTACATATTTATAGGAGTATTCATTGCACTATTGTTTGTTAGAGCAGAAGATTGGAAACAACCAAGTATCCATCTAGAGATGTCTGGTTAAATAAACTATGATTAAAAATGGAGGATATGCACCTATAGAAAAATAAGGAAACCATTAACTTTAGAATTTAAAGATCAAGTGCAGGACAGTGTATATATTATAGTATGTTACTTTCTGTGTAAAAGTGTGGAAAATAATATATATATATAATTTGTATTTGCTTAAAGCATTGAAAAGACATACAAAGAAACTTATTAAATGGCTCATCTATAAGGGGTTAGGAAGTCAGAGACAAAAAGGAAAGGAGAAAGGCGGGTATAAGACATCTGAATGTTTATCTTTTTTGTTCTGAACCATTTAAGAAAGGAAAATAAAATATAAAAATAAAAAGTTGTCATTAAGGTTGGTGATTTTCTCTACACATATTCGGCTATGTAGATATAGTGATAGAGTAGGAAGAGAGTTAGATTTATCTAGGATTCAGGCTTTGCTTAGCAAGTATGAAAAGGAAGTTCACATTAGGAGTCATTATGAAGTTGGATGATTAGCTAAATATAGAATTTAAGTTGGGTAAGAAGCAGAGAAAAGGTATGAGTGTGGTGAGTGACAGTGTAAAGGTGACCAGGGAAAAAGACAGTTGATATTTTGGAGATGTTGAAGTTACTATTATTGATGAGGTCTTGGATAGTGATACAAAGAGTGAACTAGAGTGGAAGACAAGATCATTGGAGACGTGGTGAGGGGATTAGGAGGCCAGGATAATAGATGGAATACTTATATAGATATTTCAAATCACTGAGAATTAAGATAGGAGTAGTACTGGAGATGGTGGCACTGAGCCAGGAGCTAAAATTCCTGAGAGGGGAAAAATCTGGATGTTAGCACATCACTGCAGTAGGTAGAGATGATGCATGTCTGATGAAATGATGACATTAGATTTTAGAGGAGGGAGAGTTGCTGGCACCAGCAATGAGGAGAAGAGAGGACAGAATAAGATTGAGGACAGAGTTAGATTGTAGGAGAAAAACCAGCCACGCACTTGAGATGTCCTCACAGGAAATGGTGTTGTCAGGGAAAAATAGTTAATTGAATCACACCTGGGAAAATCTTTGAACTTTTCCACAATTTTGACTTTTCCAATAACATTATGAGAATTGGTGTAGAGTGTTCTCACTGGGTGGAAAGATGTTTTTATAATTCAGCTTCAGAAGTCACATAGTCATTTCTGCTATACTTTATAAGTTGAGTAAGTCACAACTGTTTTCCCATTATCAGGTTCAAGGAAAGAGGGCTTAGACCTTATACCAAAGGTGTAGGGGCATGTCAAGGTTACCCTGAAGAAGAGCATATGGGATGGGAGTTGTTCTATCCTTGGAAAATACAGCCTGCACTGGATATTTACTAACGAATTTGCATGAAAAGTAAAAATGGTTATGACATAATAGTCATAATGATGAAGAAAACTCTTCAAGTCCTTTCCCTCAACTTGGAGGTTTTCATAAGACATTTTGGAAAGATTATAAAATTTCCAACTATTTAACTTAGTTGGAAACCTCTACTTATTTTTTTAACTGTCTGACAGATTAAGTTTTCCATTCTATACAAGAGGATGTGTCTGCATATATTGAATTTTTAAGAACATACAGGCACTCTGCCTCATTTCCACTAAGTTCCTTTTTGACCCACATCATAAGCTTCCAACCTTTGCCGATATACTCACTATACACTATATATATGCTGTTCCTTTCCTGCATGGTTTCTTTTAGCACCTCTTCTTCCTTTTGAAAAATATTTCTTATAATTTCAAAAATAGTACTGTGATTTGTCATTTTAGGGGTTGGTGATGTTCAAAGATGTGGCTATAGATGTCTCTCAGGAGGAATGGGAATGCCTGAACCCTATGCAGAGGAATTTGTACAAAGATGTGATGTTGGAGAACTATAGCAACTTGGTTTCACTGGGTAAGATTATCTGCCTCTTACAATATAGAATCTGTTTCTTGGAATTTCTGCTTTCTTTACTATAAATTTTCTTTACTATGAATTTACTATGAATTTCTTTACTATGAATTCAAAAAAGTAGATGAATTTTTTCTTTGCATAGGAATGAGCACACTTAGATGGGGGTGTATCTTCATTTTCCCCATCCATACCCCTTCCTCTGGTCCTTATAATTGATGTTCTTCCTTGATGATTAAAGAACAGAATTGAAATTCTGTACCATTAAAGCTGATGCTTAATTTTTCAATTATTTAATATTAATAAATTCATTGTTAATTAATGGTCAAAGAAACCACTTCATCTTTTGGTTCATTTGCATCGTGCTAAACCCGGTGCACTAGTGTAGGTTAAAACTATACACATGGGGTCTGGGTGTGAAGCTCTTTAGCTTTTCCAGTTAAGGTAGTGATGGACTGGGTCAAGAAATATCACTTACTATTTAGTGCTCAAATGAACACCATTCCATTTCTTACAATAAATGTGCTCTCTTTTAAACAGTTTGCATTTGGGAGTTACATTCCAAGAATTTTTCACTTAACATTGAAAAGTATCTGAAATAAGTATACTCAGGAGGTTGTTTTTTCCTCATAGCAAAGTGGAGACAGAAAGCTTATCTAACTTATATAGCATTTTATCATCTATTTATTTGCTTTGTTTTTTATCTTGAATTTACCTGAATGAGTGTTTAATTTTTTCTTTTTTTTGTCTGTAGACTATCAAATACACATTTTGTGCTATAGTTTTTTTTTTTTTTATCAATTCTGAATCATATAGTATTTGGGTACTTTGATTTCTATTTCATCTTCATTTCTTTTTTTATAACCAGGACTTTCTATATCTAAGCCGGCTGTGATCTCTTCATTAGAGCAAGGGAAGGAGCCCTGGATGGTTATGAGGGAAGTGACAGGAAGATGGTGCCCAGGTGAGTGAGGGATTATCAGGAGGCAGGAAGCTATTTTAAGGAGTAGGCCAACTGGTCAGAATGTTGGGCTGGTAAAGTTATTTTAGACAAATTAGGGAAAACCTAATTTCAAAACTAATTACAACACTATGTATTCAAACAGTGTGGTTCTGATATAAAGACAGGCATATAGATCAGTGGAATAGAATAGGGGCACTTGAGTGACTTAATCACTTAAGTGTCTGACTCTCTTGATTTCAGCTCAGGTCATGATCTCAGGGTTGTGAGATTGAACGCCACATTGGGCTCTGTGTTCAGCATGGCATCTTGAGATTTTCTCTCTCTCTCCCTCTGCCCCTACCCCCACTTGCACATGCTTTCTCTAGATACATAAATAAATAAAATCTTAAAAAAATGGGGAATAGAATAAAAAGGTTGGAAATAAACCCCCAGATATATGTCCAAATGATTTTATACAAAGGTGCCAAGACCATTCAATGGGGGAAAGGGCTGTATCCTTAACTGGATATCCATATGCAAAAGAATAAAGTTGGTTCCTTACCTTACACCATATACAAAAATTAACTCAAAATGGATCAAAGAACTAAATGTAAGACCCCAAACTAGAAGAAAACATAGGGAAAAAGTTTCATGACATTGGATTTGGCAGTGATTTCTGGGATATGACACCAAGTAAGGTATAGGTAACCAAAGCAAAAATAGACAAGTGGGAGTACACCAGACTTAAAAACGTCTATTCATCAAAGGACATAATCAATAATATTAATTAATTTTTGAAAAAATTCCTACGAGTTGCTTTATGAGGTGACAGGAATACCTTTTTTTAAGTGTTATAGTAGTGGATCAAGAACATATGTTCTAATGGTATAGTAGGAAAAATTAAGATTGATTAGAAATTGGAGAAGTTAAAGAAAATTATATTGAGGAAGTAGAGATAGCAGAGGGTTGGGTATCTGGGTGGCTCAGTCAGTTACACATCTGCCTTCGGCTCAGGTCATGATCCTAGAGTCCTGGGATCAAGTCCCACATTGAAGTCCCAGTAAGCAGAGAGCTCACTGGGGAGTCTGCTTATCTCTTTCCCTCTGCCCCTCGCTGGTGCTCTCCCTCTCAAATAAATAAATAAAATCTTAAAAAAAAAAATGCTAGTAGAGGGTTGATTGGGATGGAAGGAGGTCATCTAGGAAAGTATAGGGTCCTGGAGGCCAAGAGCAGGGCCATACTACAAATTAGAGGTCTTCGATGATATCTGTGAATCAGTATTAGTGCTCCAGAACTGTGACAGAGTGTATTTCTGTAGTTTTAAAAAGTCACCCACTTTGTGGCTCTTTGTTAACATCAGTCCTAAGAAACTAATGTGGTAGGAATCATGGAAAAATGATATATACTCTCCTAAGTGTTTTGTTTTCATGTAAAGATGTCATTCCTCTATCACATTTTTAAAAAAGATTTTATGTATTTATTTTTTGCGTGAGAGAGCACAAGCAGGGGGAGCGGCAGGCAGAACAGGGTCTCTTCTATCAGATTTTAATGCCTGGCCATGCCTTTTTGCAGAGGTGTGGTGGTTTCTTTTTTTAAAACTTTTAATATTGAGTGGTGCATGAGTGGCTCAGTGGGTTAAGCATCTGTCTTTAGCTCTGGTCATGATTTCAGGGTCCTGAGATCAAGCCCCGTATTGGTCTCTCTCAGCAGGGAGTCTCCTTTTCCCTCTCCCTCTCTGCTCTCTTTCTTTCTCTCAAATATGTAAAATCCTAAAAAAAAAAACTCGTAATTTTGAAATATAGATTCACAGAAGGTTGCAAAGAAATGTACAAGGAAGTGCCGTGTACCCTTTCTCCAGCCTCCCCAAATGTTAACATCATACACAACAGTATAATATCTTACTGAAAAATTGACACTGGTACAAACTATAGAAATTTTTCAGATTTCTTTAGTTACATACACATTCATGTATATGTGTGTGTGTATAGTTCTATGCAGTTTTAGCACATAGTCTCGTGTCAGTACTGCAGTAGTCAAAATAGTAGGTAGTACCACCACCATAAGGCTCTCTCCTGTTTGTTATTGCTACACCCAACCCTTTTCCCCTTATTCCTAACCCTTGGTAACCACTAATTGCTTCTACATCTATATAATTATGGTATTTGATGAATGTTATATAAATGGAATCCTGCAGTATGTGTTCTTTTGAAGTTGGCTCTTCTATGTATATAGTACCTGAATGTAAGAATATATATATTTTATGAATTATAACTATATATACATACATAAACATAGATATGTTTCTTATATTCATGTAAAAGTTGTACATGAAAATAAGTGTGGGATAAATCTCAAACATGTAATGAAAGGAACTGCCGAACTATTTTCCACAATGATTTTACTATTTTATATTCCTATGAGCAATGTGGGAGTGATTTGGTTTCACTGAAACCTACCCAGCATTTAGTGTTATGTTTTTCATGTTAGCCATTCTGATATGTGGGTAATGATGTCTCAATGTGGTTTTAATTTGAATTTCCTTAATAGAAAATTATGTTGAATATTTTCTCATGTGTTTATTTGCTATCTGTGTATCTTCTGTGAAATCTGTGTTCATGTCTTTGCCCATTTTCTAATTTGATTATTTGGTGTCTTAATGTTGAATTTTCAAAGTTCTTTATGTATTCTAGAGGCCTTTGTGGATTTGTGACTTGAACAAATATTTTCTTAAAGTCTGTAATTTTTATTTTCAACCTTTTACCAACATCTTTTGCAGAGCAAAAGTTTCTAATTTTGATAGAATCTAATTTATCAATTTTTAATCGCATGAATTGTGAGGGGTTTTTGTTTTTTTTTTATTTGATGCAAGCCTAAACCTTCACCTAGTCTTATATCTTAAAGATTTTCTTCTGTGTTTTTATAGAAGTTTTATAGTTTTACATTTTTCATTTAAGTGTATGGACCATCTTGAGTTCATTTTTACAGATGTGAGACTTTAGGTCAAGCTTAATTTTTTTCCCCCATGGATGTCCAGTTGCTCCATCACCACTTATTTAAAAAGTTATCCATTGGATTGCTTTTTCATCCTTGTCAGAAATCAGTTGGACACATTTGTGTGGCTCCATTTTTGAGTTCCCTGTTTTGTACAATTGATCTTAGTGACCCTCTGCCAGTACCATACTTTAATTACTGTAAGCCTTTGATTAAGTAAGCCTTTATACCAGAAAGAGTGATTCTTCCCACTTTGTTATTTTTCAAAATTCTTTTGACTATCCTTAGTGCTCTTTCCTATGCATATAAAGTTTATTTATTTATTTATATTTTTTAAAGATTTTATTCATTCATCTGAGAGAGAAAGAGAGTGTGAGCGCAAGTTGGGGAAGGGGCAGAGGGAGGGGAAGAAACAGACTTCCTGCGGAGCAGGGAGCACCATGTGGGGTTGGATCCCAGGACCCTGAGATGATGACTTGAGCTGAAGGCAGATGCTTAACCAACTGAGCCACCCAGGCGCCCCTATACGTATAAATTTTAGAATAAGCTTGTCTGTGTCAACAAAAAACTTGTGGATATTTTCATAGGGGTTATCGTAAACGTATAGATGAAGTTAGAGAATTAACATCTTTACTCTGTTGTCTTCCAATCCATGAACACAGCATGTTCCTTCAAGTATTTTTTCTTTGATTTCTTTTACTGGCATTTAAAAATTTTTATCATATAGATCCTGTACATGTTTTATTAATTTTTTACCTAAGTATTCCATTTTTGGGGAGCATTTATAAATGGTATTGCCTTTTTATTTTGGTTGTTGCTTATTGTCAATGTATAGAAGTTAAATTGATTTTGCATGTCTCAGTTATTTTCTTGCAGATTCATTATTGTAGACAGTCATATCACTTGCAAATAGATAATTTTATTTCTGTTTTTCCCAAACTGTGCCCTTTATTTTCTTGCCTTATTGGAATAGCTAGAACTTCCAGGCCTGTAATAAATAAGGGTGGTAAGAATGGACATCCCTTTTACCAATTTTAGAGGGAAAAATTTAGGATTTGGTCTTTTACCATAAAGTATATTAGCTCTAGGTTTTTTTATAGATGCTCTTCATGCTCTTCAGGAGTTTGAGGAAGTTCTCTTCTCTTCCTAATGCCCTGAGAGTCTTTTATTTTTTTAAATGCAATTAATTAACATAGAATGTATTATTTGTTTCAGGGGTATAGGTCTGTGATTGATTAGTCTTACATAATGCCCAGTGCTCATTGAAACACATACCCTCCCCAGTGTCCATCACCCCGTTACCCCATCCCTCCACCTTCCTCCCCTCCAGCAACCCTCAGTTTGTTTCCTATGATTAAGAGTCTCTTATGGTTTGTCTCCCTTATGCTGAGAGTTTTTTTTAATCATAAATGGTTATTAATATGATCATGGGATTTTTTTCTTCCTTAATTGTTGATATGATTGATTACGTTGATTTTTAAGTATTTAATCAGCCTTTCACACCTGGGATAAATCCCACTTAGTCATTGTATATCATTCTTTTTATACATTATTGAGTTTGGCAAAATTTAATTGAGGATATTTTCACCTAAGTTCATGGGGGATGGTGGCCTACAGTTATTTTATGTGTGCTACCTTTGCCTGGTTTTGGTATCAGAGTAATAATGGCTTCATAAAGTACTTTGGGAAGTGTTCTCTTCTGCTTTCTGGAAGAAACTGGGTACAAGATTCTGGGAATGTTTGGTAAAATTCCATGTGGACTCCGAGTTTTCTTTTTTGGGATCTTCTAAATTATAAATTTGATTTCTTTTTTTTTAAAGATTTTATTTATTTGAGAGAGGACAGAGAGAACATGAGCAGGGGGAGGGGCAGAGGGAGAGGGGCAGGCAGACTCCCCACTGAGTGTGGAGTCAGATGCAGGGCTCAATCCCAGGACCCTGAGATTATGACCTGAGTCAAGTCAGATGCTTAACTGACTGAGCCACCCAGGCACCCCAAATTTGATTTCTATAATAGTTACCAGACTACTCAGATGACTTATTTCATATTGGCTGAGTTTTGGTAGTTTCAGATTTTCAGGGAAGTGGGTCCATTTCTTCTAAATTTTGAAGGTTATGAATGTAAGGTTGTATGTTTCTTATCAACCTTATAATTCATTATATATATATGTGTGTGTGTGTGTATATATATATATATATATATATATATATAATCCATATATATGTGTCCTCATAATCCTTACAAATTTTTGTTGTTGTTGTTGAGATTTTCTCTTTCATCCATGGATGAAACACATGGATAATAGCACACTTAGAAGTGTGTTATTTGGAGATGTCTGGAGATTTTCCTATTGCCTTTCTTTTATTGATTTATACTTTGATTCCATTATGGTCTCATGTGAAAGAGGGAACAGTCCTCACTCTTCCCTTATTTTTGACCCAATAGCAATTTCAGGGGTTCCCAAGACCACCCTTAGATAATTCACTAAAGAACTCAGAACTCACTGAAAGTTGTCATCCTCACAGTTACAGTTTTTTACAGTAAAGGGATATAGATTAAAATCAGCCAAGGGAAGAAACACATGGGTAGAGCCCAGGAGATTTCCAGACATGAAGCTTCCAGTTGTACTCACCCAGCGCAGTCATGGAGAGTGCTAACTTTTCCCATCAACTGTGTGTAACTATACCATGTAGTATTGCCAGATAGGGAAACTAACCTGAATCCTGGTGTCCAGAACTTTTACTGGCTCTGGGTTGGGTGCCCATGTGGTTGGCTGCCCACGTGGTTGGCCTTTCTGTTTCCAGCCTCGGAGGAGGTAGAGCTGATACCTTTAGATTCCTGCCTCTCTGGAGGAGAATTGGTACAACATGGCTCAAAGCCTACATCTTAAATCCCATTGTTAGACTGTCTGGTAGCTGTGATCCTAAACAAAGATACTGTTTGTAGAGATTTTTCTCCCTGGAGATGAAGATAAAAGCAAAATCTCTCTTTTGGCAAGTTTAAATTCTTTACTATTCATCATAGAATATACTCTGGGTGATTTCGATTCTTTCAAATTGGAGATTTGCTTTATGACTTAGAATAAAGTCTTTCTTGGGGCACCTGGGTGGCTCAGTCTTTAAGCATCTGCCTTCGGCTCAGGTCCTGGTCCCAAGGTCCTGGGGTCGGCCCCGCACTGGGCTCCCTGCTTAGCGTGAGGCCTGCTTCTCCCTCTCCCACTCCCCTTGCTTGTGTTCCTTCTCTCGCTGTCTCTCTCTTTGTCAAATAAATAAATAAAAATCTTCAAAATGAGACATTAAAAAAAAGAATAAGGTTTGTCTTGGGGAATGTTCACAGTATGCTTGAAAACATTGTATATTCTGCTATTGTTGGGTGGCATGTTTCATTCAGTTCTTCTATATCCTTGCTGATTTTCTGTCTGGTAGTTGTATCCATTGCTGAGAGTAGGGTATTGAATCATTTGTCTCTTTCTCCTTTCAGCTCTGTAAGTTTTTGCTTCATGTATTTTGGAACTTTGTCAGTGGTACTTAATAGTTTTCTTTATTCTGAATCTATTTTATCTGATATTAATATAGCTATTTCTACTTTCTTTTTTAAATTTCTACTTTCTTTTGATTAATGTGTACATGATATGTGTATTTTTCCACTCCTGCTTTCAACCTACCTATGTTGTATTTGAAATGAGTTTCTTATAGTCACCATGTTGGGTCATGTTATTTGTCCACTGTGCCAATGTCTGTCTTTTAATTATCATTTAGTATTTTAAAGGTATTTTGAAGTATTTTAAAGGTGTTTACCTTTAAATAATTATTGAAAAATATTATTGATATGTTAAGTCTTATATCTACCTTTTTCTTGTTTTGCTTTCTTTTTCTTTTAAAGATTTTATTTGTTCAAGAGAGAGGAAGAGAGAGAGCACAAGTGGGGGGAGTAGGGGCAGGGGGAGGGGCAGAGGGAGAAGCAGACTCCCTGCTGAGCAGGGAGCCTGATGTGGAACTTGATCCCAGGACCCCAGGATCATGACCTGAGCTGAAGGCAGATGCTTAACCAGCTGAGCTGCCCAGGCTCTGCAGCCATTTTGTCGTTTTCTTCTGTTTCTTGTTCTTCTGTTTCTTTTTTCTTGCCTACCTGTGAGTTACTCAGATATCTGTAGAGTACCATTTTGATTTATGCTTCTTAATATGTTGCTTTTGTTTTTATTTTTATTTTATTGTTTGCTCTAAGTATTAGCATATATGTACATACCTATCACAGCCTGCTGGTTTTGATATTTTATCACTTAAAGTGAAGTGTAGAAACCTTTTAGGTCCCTTTATCATCCCCACTTTGTTGGTATAATTGTTTTAACTATTTCTTCTACGTACATTGATCACCACAAGAGATAGTGTTAATATTTTTGCTTTACCATAAAGTAGGACTAAAGGAACTCATAGGGTAAAGGATAGCCTGGTATGTTTTTTTCTATTTTTGGTTATTCTATTATTCTTTCCTTTCTGAAGGTCTAAGCCTTCTTCTATTATCATTTTCTTTGTTTTGGAAGAGCTTCCTTTACCCACTCTTTAAGGGCATTTCTGCAACAACAAATTCTCTTAGTTTTCCTTCATCTGAGAATGCCTATATTTCTTTTTTTTTTTTTAAGATTTTATTTATTTATTTATTTGACAGAGAGAGAGAGAGAGATTACAAGTAGGCAGAGAGGCAGGCAGAGAGAGAGAGAGAGGAGGAAGCAGGCTCCCCGCTGAGCAGAGAGCCCAATGCGGGGCTCGATCCCAGGACTCTGAGATCACGACCTGAGCCAAAGGCAGAGGCTTTAACCCACTGAGCCACCCAGGCGCCCCATAGAATGCCTATATTTCTTCGTCATTCCTTAAGAGTAGTTTCAATGGAGGGGTGGCTGGGTGTTGCAGTCAGTTGAACGTCTGACTCTTGGTTTCAGCTCAGGTCATGATCTCAGGGTCGTGAAATTGAGCCCCACATTGGGCTCTGTGCTCAGCTCAGGGTCTACCTAAGTTTCTCTGTCTCCCTCTGCCTCTCCCCTTCACATATTCTCTCTTTAAAATAAATAAATAAGGGTGCCTGGGTGGCTTAGTTGGTTAAGCGACTACCTTTGGCTCAGGTCATGATGCTAGAGTCCTGGGATCAAGTCCTGCATCAGGTTCCCTGCTCGGCGGGGAGTCTGCTTCTCCCTCTGACCCTCCCCCCTCTCTTACTCTCTCTCTCATTCTCTCTCTTTCAAATAAATAAATAAAATCTTTAAAAAATAAAATAAAATAAATCTTAAAAAAAAAGAATAGTTTCAATGGGTAAAGAATTTGAGATTAACAGTTCTTTTCTTTTAGTACTTGAAAATTATTGTGCTATTTCTTTTTGGTCTCCATGGTTTCAAATGAAAAATCTAGCCTTTTGAATTGGTGTTTCTTTATCATTAATATATAATATGTGTTTCTCTTTGAAAGACTTGGTTTAGTTTTTAGAAATGAACGTCTTGGTTTTGAGTTCTTTGGATTTTTCTTAATGGGTATTTGCTGAGTTTCTTGAATCTATGGATTTGTCTTGTATGAAATTTGGGAAGTTCAACTGTTAAATCTTTGAATACTTTTTCAGTCCCACAGTCTTTTTCCTGTCCTTCTGGGACTTTGATGTTATGAATGTTGGCTCTTTTGTTATTGTCCCGGAGGGAATGAGGCTGTATTTTTTTTCTTTAAGCGTCTGCCTTTGGCTCAGGTCATCATCTCAGGGCCCTGGGATCAAGCCCATGTCACTGGGCTCCCTGTCCAGTGGGGACTTTGCCTCTCCTCCCTCTGCCTTTCTCTCTCTCATGCTCACTCTCCTTCTGTCTCTCAAATAAATAAAATAAAAAAAAATAATAACAAAATAAAATAAAATCCTTGTCAGGTAGTTCCAACATCTAATTATCTTAGTATTGGTTTCAGTTGGTTGTCTTTTCTCCTTCAGATTTTGGTTTCCCTGGCTTTTGGTGTGACAAGTGATTTGTTGTATCCTGGACATGTTTGTTTTTATGTCAAGAGAGTCTTGATTCTATTTAAGTCTGCTTAAATCTTTTTTAGCAGGGAGTCATGCTGTTAGGTGTAGTGTATAGATCTGTCCTACTTCTGTAAGCTTTAGTTCTAATGGCGGCTTAGTTTCCAGAGCCCTTTCAATGCTATTCTGGTATGCTTTATATTTCTGGTACTGCTGGGAATCCTGTTCAGTCCCTGGTGGTGTTGTCTGCAAGGACAGAAAGCTTCTGTGGATCCTCGTGTAGGTAGGCCACCTTCTGTGGGATGGGGGAGGCAGAAGCCATTGAGATACATTTAGTTTCACTGAGATACAGAAGGCACTGAGCATGGATTTCCTTATGCCACTGGGCAGAGGACAGGGAGATGCAGGACTCAGCTAATGGTACCTTTCTGGGTGAATTGATCTCTCAGCTTGTATATCAAGACACTTCCTCTTGCTGTGGCTACTGATACATCAATCATAGAATTCTTTCTGCAACTGCAGCTGGCTGATGAAACTGTTGCTAGGGTCTGGGTTGTGGAGCAGGTGCTAGGGATCCCACTAAGTCTCTTGGGCTTCCCTGCTCCTAGTCTTTTGGATGGAGAGAGTAGATTTCTCTTGGTGTGTGTGTGCACCTGTTATTTGTTCCAGGTTGCAGTCCTGCTGTCCAATGCCCATTATGGGGACATATAAATAATAAAAAGAAAACTTAGAGATGAACTTCCTGGGAAGATGGTGGAGTAGGAGGATCCTGAGCTTATCTCATTCCATAGATACACCTAGATTAACACGCACTTCAGTTTGAATATGACCCGAAGAACGCCAGAACAGACTGTCCACAGCTAAGTATAGGGAAACTATCACACTGAAAAGGGTAGGAAGGACAGAGATGTGGGGAGGCACCAAAATGAACTGCAATGTCTGTGGAAGGGAAGGACACCATAGACACTGATAAGGAAGAGGAGCACAACCCACCTCAGGCATCCCAGGCATCCCAGGCATGGGAGACCCACACTGGGAAGATGAATCCCCATAACATTCAGTTTTGAAAGCTAGAGGGGTCTAACTTCACAAGTTTTTTAATTAGTTGGGCTTAACACCTAGAACTTTAAAAATCAGCAGGCTCAGCTCTGAGAGAGCCAGGAGGCTGACAGGAAACAGCCCCTGCCCTTAAAGAGACAGCATAACAAATAGCCCTGCTGATACATAGCATAGAAGTGCCAATTTGACAAAAACCTGAGGTACATAGAAAGATTAATTTGCTGAACTCAGTATATGTGCTCGTGGGTCTTGGGAGACTTCTCTAAGAACAAAAGAGCTGGCAGGCACCATTTCCTTCCCCTGCCCTCCAGCATAGATACTTGAATACCTGTGGGAACCAGCACAGCATGCACACTCTCCACCTAGCTTGCTAACAGCATGCCTTGCCGCCATGCTTTCATGTGGAGTTCTCCAGAGTGGATACATGTCCTCTCCCACTGCAGGCCAGTACAAACCTTGCTAACACCACACACCTTCCCCTGTGTTCTCCTTTGGATCTTGCCTCTCCAACCTGGCCTGGTAGGTGTTCTCCAAAGTGGTGCAACAAGTGTGACAGTGTGTAAGTACCTCTAACAGGGGCTAGCACCACTCCAAATTGACTCCTGCCTTGGGGACAGGGGAAGATAACTGCATCAGTTCGACTATGGCTTCTGCAGTGGGCTGGAAGCAGACATTTGATCTGACTGCAGGCCCTGCTCACCAATGACAGCTTCTCAGGAAACAACATAAGGAGAGCACCCTGAAGTTCGGTGCTACTGCATCTCCAGCAAACACCTACTCCGACCAAACTCGAGCCCAAAGCAGCCCCAGACTGGCCCACTAACAACACAGGGACTAAACTGAGCTCACAACAGTCAAAGAGAACCTTTGCAGATGACTAGACTGAAGGCAAACGCAGCTCAGCCACAACACTAGGGCACATGCAACACACATAGGAGACACCCCTGAAGTGCCGGGTTGTAGTGAATGGAGGACACTGCAGGGCAGGACACTACAGGACCCCTTCTTTGTAAGGTCACCACTTTCATGAACAGGAAACATAGCTAACTTTCCTAACACACAGAAACAGACACAGAGAGTTAGACAAAATGAGGAGATAGAGGAATATATCCCAGATGATGAAAGAACAGGACAGACTCACAATGACAGACCTAAGTGAAACGGAAATAGGTAATATGACTGATAGAAAATTTAAAGTAATGGTCATAAAGATACTAACTGGAATTGTGAGAAGAATAGAGGACCTCAGTGAAACTGTCAACAAAGAGATAGAAAACATAACAATGAACCAATCCAAGATGAAGAACTCAAGTGAAACCAAGAATAAACTACATGGAGTAAGTAGTAGACTAGAGGAAGCAGAAGAATGGATCAGCAACATGGAGAACAGAATAATGGAAAGCAATTAAGCCAAACAGGAGAAAGAAAAAAGAATAATAAAAAATGAAAATAGATTAAGGGAACTCAGTGACATCATCAAGCATAATAATATTCACATTATAAGGATCCCAGAAAAGAGAAAAAAGGGCAGAAAATTTATCTGAAGAAGCAATAGCTGATTTTAAGATATACTACAAAGTTGTAGTAACCAAAACAGTATAAAATTAGACACATAGTTCAGTGGAAGTGAATAGAAAACCCAGAAATAAACCCAAAATTATATGGTCAATCAGTCTATGACAAAGGTGGCAAGAATATCCAATGGGGAAAAGACAGTCTCTTCAACAATATGTTAGGGGAACTGCAGAGCTACATGCAAAAGAATGAAACGGGACCACTTTCTTAAACCATACACAAAAATAAACTCAAAATGGATTAAAAACCTACAAGTGAGACCTGAAACCATGAAAATGCTAGAAGAGAGCAGAAGTAGTAATTTCTCTGACCTTGGCCATACCAACATTTTTCTTTATATGTCTCCTGAGAAAAGGGAAATGAAAGCAAAAATAAGCTTTTGGAACTACATCAAAGTAAAAAGCTTCTTCACAGCAAAGGAAACAATCAACAAAACTAAGAGACAGTCTACCAAATGGGGAAGACATTTGCAAATGACTAGCCCTGATAAAGGGCGAGTATCAAAATATATAAAGAGCTGATACAACTTGGGGCGCCTGGGTGGCTCAGTGTGTTAAAGCCTCTGCCTTCGGCTCCAGTCATGATCTCAGGGTCCTGGGATCGAGGCCCGCATCGGGCTCCCTGCTCATCAGGGAACCTGCTTCCTCCTGTCTGCCTGCCTCTCTGCCTACTTGTGATCTCTCTCTGTCAAATAAATAAATAAAATCTTAAAAAAAAAAAACTGATACAACTCAACACCCAAAATACAAATAATATTAAAAGCTACTGAATTGTACACTTCCACATGGTTAAACTGGTAGATATTATGTTATATGAATTTTACCACATAAACAAAATCAGTAAAAATGGACAAAAGACCTGAGTTTCCAATCTTTTTTATTAAAAAAGATATCCAGTTGGCCAATAAACATATGAAAAAGTATTGAACCTCATTCGTCATTAGGGAAATTGCAAAATAAACCACAGTGCAGTATCATAACATATCTGCCAGGATACCTGAATGTACGATTGACAATAACAAGTGTTGATGAGGATGTGAAGAACTGGAACTCTTTTACAGTTTGATGAGAAAATGAGAAAACTATTGGATAGTGTCAACGAACTCTGAACAAATGCATATTCCTTATGCAACAATTCCACTCCTAAAATTATACATTTAGCAGAAAGTAGTACTATTTTAATCCTAAAGAAATTTTCAAGTATGTTCATAGTAGTACTAATCATAATAGCCAACAATCGAAAACAACCCAAATGCCCATCACTAGGAAAATGGAAAAATAAATTGTGTTAGAATAGAATGCTTTGTACAGCTGTCAGTCTTCAGCTTTTTCTTCTGAAACAGCCTCCTAAAAGTTCTAAGATAAGAAAGACTTTGAAATGTCCTAATTGTTGAAAGGAGGTTAGTATTGTAGCACACCAATAAAACAGAAATGGACTCAAAATGAGGCCTTATGGGCGCCTGGGTGGCTCAGTGGGTTAAAGCCTCTGCCTTCGGCTCAGGTCATGATCTCAGTGTCCTGGGATCGAGGCCCACATCGGGCTCTCTGCTCAGCAGGGAGCCTGCTTCCTCCTCTCCCTGTCTCTCTGCCTGCCTCTCTGCCTACTTGTAATCTCTCTGTGTCAAATAAATAAATAAAATCTTTTTAAAAAAATGAGGCCTTGGGCGCCTGGGTGGCTCAGTGGGTTAAAGCCTCTGCTTTCGGCTCAGGTCATGATCCCAGGGTCCTGGGATCGAGGCCCGCATCAGGCTCTCTGCTCAGCAGGGAGCCTGCTCCCCCCCCCGCCTGCCTCTCTGCCTCCTTGTGATCTCTCTCCCTCTGTGAAATAAATAAATAAAATCTTTAAAAAAATAAAAAATAAAAAAATAAAAAAATGAGGCCTTATAAGTACCATAGGGCCCTGTGTTCTCATGATAAAGAATTGGATTTTTTAACTTCAGTTCAATAGGAAGCTACTTGAGTTTAGTTATAAGTTTGGCTGCGTGTGACAGAAACTAAAAAACAATAATGGCTTAAACTATATAGAAGGTTAATTTTCTCTTTTATTAAAGCCCAGGCTGGAGTGGAAGCTCTGCTCTGCAAAACCATGACACCACATCCACATTGCAGTCTGAGGAAATGGGAGAATAAAGGACATAGATCATGGGCCACCTGGCTTTTAACCTTTCAGAAAGCTACTATATAATACACATTTTGATTTTTTTATTATTTTTTAAAGATTTATTTATTTATTTGACACAGAGAGAGAGATTACAAGTAGGCAGAGAGGCAGGCAGAGAGACAGGGAGAGGAGGAAGCAGGCTCCCTGCTGAGCAGAGAGCCCGACTCGGGCCTCGATCCCAGGACGCTGAGATCATGACCTGAGCCGAAAGCAGAGGTTTTAACCCACTGAGCCACCCAGGCACCCTATAATACACGTTTTTAAAGGCAGAATCCAGTTACATCACATATTCTGCCAAAGAGCCTGGGATGTGCAGTGTTTATATTGAGCAGCCTTGTTCTCACCTAAAAACCATGGGTTCAATCAATATACAATATACATTTGGGGACAATTAGCAGTCTCCATATCATAATTCTTTGGCTTGGTGGAAAGTGTTAAACACTCTTTTGTAGATGCTGATTCAGTTGATCTCATTCTAAAACTGACTCTGGTAGATACTGATTCATTTGATCTAGAATGTTTCCTAAACATCCATAATTGCAACAAACTCTGAGGTAGATCAAAATTTCAGAACCACTGGGGCGCCTGGCTGGCTAATCGGTTGAATGTTTGAGTCTTAGTCTGAGGGTTGTGTGTTCGAGCCCCATGTTGGGTGTGGAGATTGCTTAAAAATAAAATCTTCAAAAAAAAACAAAACAAAAAACAAAACAAAACTCAGAACCACTGATTTGACTTGTTAATTAGCTCCCTCACTTTCTTCTATGAGCTCTCATTTCACTATGTTCTCCTTATGCTTTTTTTTTCATTCAGTTGCACGATGGTATTTAAGAGCTCTTCAAGCCTTTCATCTCTTATGTGAATTATTTTTCAGTTATCTCTTTTCTACCATAGATATTTTATTTCTTTTTCTAACACAAAGCCAGCAATTAAAATGTGTTTCTTATCTTTCAGACTTGGTGTCCAGGTGTGAGGCCAAGAAGTTATCTCCAAAAAGAGACATTTATGAGACACAGTCATCCCAATGGGCTATCATGGAACAATTTAAAAGTCATAATCCTGAGAAGTCCATTTTCAGAGATATTTGGGAAGGCAGTAGTCAGTTTGAGACACAACAGGAACAGGAGGGCTATTTCAGGCAACTTGGTATCAACCAGGAGCACATGCCTGTATTTAACCAACATACTTTACTCACTCAGGAATTTCATAATAGAGAGAAAATTTTTGAATGTAAAGAATGTAGAAAAAACTTCAGTTACCATTTATTTTTTAGTCATCACAGAAGAACTCATTCTAAAGAAAAACTTTACGAATGTAAGGAATATGCAGAAACTGTAAATACATCATATCTTACTAAACAGAGAATTCAAAATAGTAGCAAGTGCAATGAATGCAAGGAATCTTGGAGGGCTTTTATTCATTGTTCACAACTTAAACAACACCTGAGAATCCATAATGGTGAAAAACGCTATGAATGTAAAGAATGTGGAAAGGCCTTTAATTATGGCTCAGAACTTATTCTGCACCAGAGAATTCACACTGGTGAAAAACCCTATGAATGTAAGGAATGTGGGAAGGCCTTTAGGCAGCGATCACAGCTTACTCAACATCAGAGACTTCATACTGGTGAAAAACCTTATGAATGTAAGGAATGTGGAAAGGCTTTTATTCGTGGCTTTCAACTTACTGAACATCTTCGACTCCATACTGGTGAGAAACCCTATGAATGTAAAGAATGTGGAAAGACTTTTAGACATCGCTCACACCTTACCATACATCAGAGAATTCATACTGGTGAGAAACCCTACGAATGTAGAGAATGTGGAAAGGCCTTTAGCTATCACTCAAGCTTCTCTCACCACCAGAAAATTCATTCTGGCAAAAAACCTTATGAATGTGGTGAATGTGGGAAGGCCTTTTGTGATGGCTTACAACTTACTCTACATCGGAGGATTCATACTGGTGAGAAACCCTATGAGTGCAAGGAATGTGGGAAGACTTTTAGACAGTGCTCACACCTCAAAAGACATCAGAGAATTCATACTAGTGAGAAACCTCATGAATGTATGATATGTGGTAAGGCCTTTAGACTTCATTCACACCTTATTCAACATCAGAGAATACATACTGGTGAGAAGCCCTATGAATGCAAGGAATGTGGGAAGACCTTTAGCTATCATTCAAGCTTCTCACACCATCAGAGAATTCATTCTGGGAAGAAACCTTATGAGTGTGGAAAGACCTTTAATCATGACTTGCAATTTAATCTACATCAGGCACTTCATACGGTTGAGATACCAGTAAGGTTTCCTCTCCTTTCTCCCCATCCTAGTCTAGCATCATGATATTGTTTTTAGAAATACAGGTTTTCCTTTTTTCTTCAAGGTAAAAGTTGGTAAAATACTGAATTTCATTAGTATTGATTTATTTCAGTAATCCTTGGGGAAAAACTTCAAGCAGAAAAAGGAAAAAGTAATTAACAGGTAAAAATTCTTAATTCCTCTGGTTCCGGTGCTGTTTCTGGGTTGTTTTAACACCCAGTATTGGAGATTAATTTTATAAAATGGTGTTTTTACTGAAACCAGTGAAATGTGGCAGAAATAAAATGAAAACAATTTCTTCCCCTTTCACAAATTCCTGAAGTAGTCAGTATGGATGTGTTGCCCCTTCCTGCTCAAACATACCTTCAAGGATGAAGGGTTTATTACATGTGAGTGGAAGGTTATACCACCTATGGTGATATATTTCATGGCAATTTCTTTTTGCACGAAGAATTGCAAACATTTTCCCAGATGAATTCATATAGATCTAACTCACTGTTTTTAAAGCTTCAGAGTATTTCTAGTATGGGATATATATCTGTATTTTAAGCCATTTCCTGCTCTAGACATTCAGTTGTTCCTATTTTTCATCACAAATGATTAAATAATAAACATTCTTACATCATTCTTTTATTTCCATTGGGTAGATTACCAACTGTGGAGAGTGTATGTATGTTTTGATGTTACATTGATTTTTTTTAACTAAAAAAAAAAAATTAGGTAATAGGGACACCTGGGTGGCTCAGTGGGTTAAGTTGCTGCCTTCTGCTCAGATCATGATCCCAGGGTCCTGAGATTGAGTTCCGCATCGGACTCCTTGCTCGGCAGGGAGCCTGCTTCTCCCTCTGCCTCTCCCTGCTTGTGCTCTCTCTCTCTTTGATAAATAAATAAATAAAATCTTTTAAAAAAATTAGGTAATAAAAGCACATGCTACAAAATTCAAAAGTTATCAAACAGGTAAAGTAAAAATTAAAGTTTCCTTAATATCTGGTTCTATAGCCACCTGCTTTATTAACAAGGGTCAACCACAGTTGTCAATTCTTTTGTATTCTTCTAGGGTTAACTTTTTAAAATTCTTAGGATGAACGAGGATTAATCATAATCTTTTACTCATGAAATTCTCATCATTGTTCCAAATTTAGCCCTCTTTCATTTATTTTCAATATTATCCAGGGATTTATAAACATTGTGCCAACTACAAGCTTAATGCCTTTATGCTCCAAATCCTTCATTGCCTGCTCTGCAACACTGGAACTCTCTTCTTTTGTTTATATTATTTATTTGAGTCCTCTCTATCTCTCTGTTTTTGGTTAAGTCAGACAGGCTAAAAGTTTTTCAACTTTGTCTTTTTAAAAAGACCAAGTCTTAGTTTTTATTGATCTTCCCTATTGTCTTTTAAGTCTCTTTCAGTTATATCTGCTCTTAGATTTAGCATTTCATTCCTTATGCAAACTTTGAACTTAGTTCTTTTTCTCTAGTTCCTTGAGGTATGATCTTAGGGACTTAAGTCATTTTTTGGTTTTTTTTTTCTTAATATAGGCTTTTATCCCTGTACACTCCCCTCTTAGACCTGCATTTGTCTTATCCCATACATTTGTTTCCATTTTCATTTTTCTTAAGGTACTCTTTGGTTTCTGTTTTGAGTCATTGGTTGTTCAGGAGTGTGTATTCCTGAAAATATATAATTTTCACATATTTGTGAATTTTCCAGTTTTCCTCTTGTTTGTAGTTTCAAACTATTGTGATAAAAAAAAAGTTACTTGATATGATTTCAGCCTTAAATGTGATAAGACTTGTCTTATAGCCTAATATGATGTATCCTGGAGAATGTTGTGTGTGTTCTTGAGAAGAATGTGTATTCTCCCGATGTTGGATAGAATGTTCTGTGTATGTACTTTAGTTCCATTTGGTCTAAAGTGTTATTCAGGTCCACCTTTTCCTTATTGATTTTCTGTCTGAAATAGCTATCCATTGTTGAAAGTGGGATATTGAAGTTCTCCACTATCCTTTTATTGCTTTCTACTTCTCCCTTCAGATCTGTCAGTATTTGCTTTATATATTTAAATGCTCTGTTGGATGTATACATATTTATTATAATTGTTATGTCCTCTTTATGAATTGACCACTTAGTATATAGAGACCCTTGTCTCCTGATAGATTTTGACTAAAACTCTATTTTTACTGATTTAAGCATAAGCACCACTACTCTGTCTTGATTATCATTTGCATGAGTGTCGTCTTCTTTTTTTTTTTTAAGACTTTATTTATTTATTTGAGAGAGAGATTGAGCTGTGGGGAGGGGCAGAGAGAAGCAGGCTCCCTGCTGAGCAGGAAGCCCAATGTGGGGCTTGATCCCAGGACCCAGAGATCATGACCTGAGCCGAAGGTGGACGCTTAACCGACTGAGCCACCTAGGTGCCTCAGAATATCTTTTTCTATCCTTTCACTTTCAGCCTATGTGTGTCCTAAAGCTGAAGTGATTTTCTTGTAGGCAGCATACTTTGGGATATTTTTTCTTTTTCTTTTTTGGTTCAGGCAGCTACTTCATGGCCTTGATTGAAGAATTTAATTCTTTACAGTTAAAGTAATTATTGATAGATAAGATCATGAAAATGTCTTTTTCATTCATTGTTTTCTTACTGTATATAGTTCCTTTGTTACTTTCATCCTCTCTCTCTGTTTTCCTTTGTGATTTGATTTTTTTTTTCAAGTTTTTTTGTTTGTTTGTTTTGTTTTTTAAAGATTTTATTTGGGGGGGACCAGGGTGGCTCAGTCGGTTAAGTGTCTGCCTTCAGCTCAGATCATGGTCCTGGGGTCCTGGGATCGACAAGTCCCACATCAGAGAGTCTGCTCCCTCTGCCTTTCCCCTGACTCATTCTCTCAATCTCTCTTGCTCTCATTCTCTCTCTCTCAAATAAATAAAATCTTTAAAAAAATAAAAAATAAAAATAAAGATTTTATTTGGAGTGCCTGGGTGGCTCAGTTGGTTAAGCATCTGCCTTCAGCTCTTAGGTCATGATCTTGGGGTCCTGGGATCTAGTCCCACACTGGGCTCTCTGCTCAGTGGAGAGTCCGCTTCTTCCTCTGTGGCTCCCTCTCTGCCTCACATAAATAATTAATTTTTAAAAAGACTGTATTTATTTGAGACACACAGAGATAGCAAGAGAGAGTACGAGCAGGGGGAAGAGGGAGAAGTAGGCTCCCTGCCCAACATGGGGCTCGATCCTTAGACCCTGGGATCATGACCTGAGCCAAAGACAGGTGCTTAACCAACGGAGCCACCCAGGTGCCCCTTTTATTTTTATTTTAAGTAGGTTCCACCTACAACGTGGGGATAGAACTCATAACCCTGAGATTAAGTCTCATGCCCACCGAAAGCCAGCCAGTTGCCTCTGATGATTTTTAAAATAGATTCCTTCTTTCTAACTTGCGTATCTACTATAGGTTTTTTTCTTTGTGGTTACTGTGAGGCTTGCATAAAACATAATAGTCTATTTTAAGCTAGTAACAACTTAAGTTGCATAAAAATGCCCTGCTTTCACCCTTGCCCTCCCCCCATTTTGTATTAATGATACATTTTACATCTTTTTATATTGCACATCAAGAAATTATTGTAGCTATTTTTAATATTTTTGTTTTTAAACTTTTGTATTTAAATGTGATTTATGCACCACCTTTGCAATATTAAAGTATTCTGTAATTGACTATTTACCTTTACTAGTGAGTTTTATACTTTCCTAAGATTTTGTGTTGTTGCTTAGAGTCCTTTCATTTCAACATGAATTCCCTTCAGCATTTTGTTTAAGGCAGTTCTAGAGTGGTGATGAACTCCAGTTTTTGTCCATCTGAAAATGTCTTAATCTCGTCTGTGTAGCTTGCCATATCCGTTTTATCAAAATCTACTTTACCTGTGTATTAACTTAGTTCTCGTGAGATACAGAAATGTTACCCTTTGGTAGCTTTATTTCCTCATCCTCTGTTTCATGTTGTTATTTTACATATTCTATCTGTATATGCCATGAACCCAGACTATATATTTTGTGTTTATTAACAATGCTGAATAAAGAAGAGGCAGAGTTTATACTATAGAGTTTGTTATATTAACCTTCTGATTTACCATTTGTGGATTCAAGTTACAATCTAGTGTCATTTCTTTGTTCTTTTTTTTATTAACATATAATGTATTATCTGTTTCAGGGGTTATTTCTTTATTCTAATATAACTTTGCTCCACTCACCTTTGTGCTATTATTACTTAATATAGTACATCTCTATATGTTCTAGGCCTAACAATACAGTTATGTTGTAACAATTTTACAAGTATTGTATAGTATAAGCCCTAATAGTTTTTCTTCTTTTATAATGCAAGTGCCTGACTTAAACCAAGGCATCCATTTCAAAGAGGCATCTACTTCAAAGATGGCTGTTTCAAACACATTGCCAGCCATGTGACTAGGTAAAGAACCAGGCCTCGCTTCTCTCAAGGCTTTTTTGTTTTAGAGATCTTGCTTGATTTCTACAACTGACCATTTTGGGTTGCTTGTTTTTTTTTCTCTTCCTGCACTTTAAATTCCTGCTCTTAATGGTCTAACTTCATCAGTAAAGAGTAAGCCCACAAAACCCTAGGCCCCCCACCCACAACCCCAATAAAAGTAGAACTCCTCACGTTCTGTCTCTCTCCCTGCAACCTCACTCTGTGGCTCTAAATGTGTCATGTAATTTTCAGATCTTGAAGTAATAAATATTTTCTTCCAAATTTTCCTGACGTCTATTGTTGAGGGCATATTGCAATCATAATAACCACAAGGGCCAGTCTAGCCACAGCATTAGTTATCAATAGGTTGGGACTATCACAAAACATTGCTTTATATATATAATTGCTTTTTAGATCAGTTCAAAGAAAAATATGCATTTATGCTGTAGTTTTTATAACATCATTACCTTTACTGGTGTTCTTTTTGGGTACCATCTAAAGTCACTTACTTTCATTCTGGAGAACTTTCCTTAGTGTATTTTGTAAGGTGGGTTTGTTACCAACAAATTCCCTCAGTTTTGGTTTGACTAGCAATGTCTTTATTTTACCATTTTAAATTTTTATTCATTCATTCATTAAAGATTTAATTAATTACTCGAGAGAGAGAGTGCGAGCATGGTGAAAGGAAGAGGGAGAGGGAGAGAATCTCAGACAGACTCCATGCTGAGCACAGAACCAGATGAGGGGCTCGATCCCATGACCCCAAGATCATGACCTGAGCTGAAACCAAGAGTCGTACACTTAACCGACTGAGCCACCCCGGCACCCCTATGTCACCCTTTTTAAAGACAGTTTTACTTGCATATAAAATCCTTTGTGTACAGATTTACCCCCTTCTCCCAGAACTTTTGAACATTTTATCCCATTATCTTCTGGTCTTTGTTGTTTCTTTCTTTTTCTTTTTTTTTTTATTAAAGATTTTATTTATTTGACAGAGAGAGAGATCACAAGTAGGCAGAGAGGCAGGCAGAGGGAGAGGGGGAAGCAGGCTCCCTGCTGAGCAGAGAGCCCGATGCAGGGCTCGATCCCAGGACCCTGAGATCATGACCTGAGCTGAAGGCAGAGGCTTAACCCACTGAGCCACCCAGGCGCCCCATGGTCTTCGTTGTTTCTGATAAGACATTCACTGTTAACATTACTGGGGTCCCTTTAAGTGAAGAGTCTTTTTCTGTTGCTTTCAAGAGTTTCTTCTTGACTAGATTTTATTAATTTTACCATGAGGTCTTTGTGAATCTTTTCCTAGTTTCTTGAGCTTCTTGGATGTGTATATTAAAGTTTTTCAGTAAATTGGGAAATTTTCAGCCATTATTTCTTAAGTGTCTTTTCTACTTCTCTCCTTTACTTGTATGTTTCTGTTCTTAACGATGTCCTACATTTCTCTGAGGCTCTGTTCATTCTTCATTCTTTTTCCTTTCTATTCTTGGAATTACTAATCTTCATAATATTCACATTCATTCTTTTGCCAGCTTAAATATGTTGAGTTCCTCAAGTCAGTTTTTCATTTTGGTTATTTCAGTTTTAAACTCAATTTCTGTTTGATTCTCTATAATTTTAATTTCTTTTTCTTTTTTCTTAAAGTTTTATTTAAGTAATTTTTATACCCAATGTGGGGTTGAAACTCATGACATTGAGATCAAGAGTCACATGCTCCTCTGACTGAGCCAGTCAGGCACCCCTCCATTTCTTAATTAATGTTTGCTCTTTGATGAAGCATTGTCACCATATTTTCTTTCTTTTTTTTTTTTAAAGATTTTATTTATTTATTTGACACAGAGAGAGAGAGATTACAAGTTACTAGGCAGAGAGGCAGGCAGAGAGACAGGGAGAGGAGGAAGCAGGCTCCCTGCTGAGCAGAGAGCCCGACGCGGGCCTCGATCCCAGGACGCTGAGATCATGACCTGAGCCGAAAGCAGAGGCTTTAACCCAGGGAGCCACCCAGGCGCCCTTTCTTTTGCTTCTTTAATCACGCTTTCCTTCAGTTCTTCAAAATAATTTTAATGACTGCTTTGATGTCCTTTTCTGCTAAATGTGACATCTGGACCCTCTCAGACAACTTTAGTTACTTGCTTTTTTCCCCTATCTCTTGGTCGTATTTCCCTATTCCTTTCTATGTCTCATAATTTTTTGTTTAAAAGGAACACATTAAGGACACCTGGGTGGCTCAATCATTAAGCATCTGGCTTCGACTCAGGTCATGATCCCAGGGCCCTGGGATCGAGCCCCACATAAGGCTCCCTGGTTAGTGGAGAGCCTGCTTCTCCCTCTCCCACTGCTGCTCCCCCTTTCTCTCTCTCGCTCACTCTCTGTCAAATAAATAAAATCTCTTTAAAAAATAAATATAATTAACACATTAGGTAATATATCGTGTTATATATTTTAGCAACTCTAGGTACTCATTTTCCCACCCTGCTTTCTGAGCATTCATGATCTGTGGCCCCCAATCAATCCCAGAGTCTTTCTTGTTTTATTTTACAGTTGGCTAATATGGTGATATTGTCTTACACCCTTTAAAAGGGATGAGCATAAAGTATTCAGGGCCACTTTTCATAAGGGGTCATGCCACAGGGTTCCATGAGTGTTTTTCTTCTGTTACTGAGGATCAGAATCTGTTTTGCAGAGGCATAGGCAGCAGCACTGGCAAAGGTATTTTGTATGATCTTGACCATCTGGTTTTAAAAGGAGTATAGCTTTATAGCATGCTACATGGTGACTGCTTTTCTTTCACAGAAACAATCACCCAGTGGTCCTGAATATTGCACAGGGTATCTATCTTTCTCCTGCATGCACTTTAGAATGAGTGTCAATGCCTGGTTGAAATACACAAGTAATTGTCCCAGGGTAAGTAAGAGTCATTTCCCTGAGCCTAGCTAGTATCAGTAATGACTTTGCTGGAATTGAGACATAAGATTCAATCTGAGATCAAGATTTGGGGAAAGACACATGAACGAGGGCTACTTTAAGGAGGACCTCAATGTCATGCCTGTAAATACCAATTATCAAAATTTCTGATTTAAGTCAGTTAAATCTATAATGGACGTTTGATAGGACCCAGAAAATATAGCATCGTGCTGTACAGCAAAGCTCAAAGCACAAACTCTCCAGACAGCAGCACAGATCAAACAGCATGCTTTCCAGTAGACAACGAGTCAAAATGCATAGTTGCTAAAAGGCAATAGAGCTTGTTAGGAAACCAAAGCATGAAAAGACAGACCCCTGTAGTGGTAGCTATTGCTTAGACACTCTACTCACTGTTATAATTTTTGCAGCCACCCTAAAGATGTGGGATAGATCCCCAACTCAAAATTTGTTTGTGTGTCAAGACTGATAGTACCACACATGCAGCAACAGGGTATGGAGAAGTTTATTGCATAGTGATTTTCTGGGGAGAAGAAGGAAGGATTCCAAGCAGGTCTCAGAATGGATTGAGAGGTAAGGGAGGGGAGAGTAGCTTGGGTTTTTTATTGCATTTACTGGTGGGGCTCTGTAAAGGTTCCCATGAAGAGGCTGGGGTTTGTGTAGTTTGAACTTACCTGCTTGCACTAAAGGGATACACCCTTTAGGATGGAATCATACCCTTTATTACACTATTAGCTGTTACTTTGTAACAAGCTACCACAAACTTAGCAGCTTAGAGCAACACATAGTCATTATTTCACAGTTTCTGAGGTTTATGAGTCTGACTACAACCTTTGTCCTCTACTTCAAGGTCTTTTATAAGGCTGCAGTCAAGGGCTACCTGGCTAGCTCAGTTGGAAGAGCATGTGACTCTTGATCTCAGGATTGTGAGTTCAAACACCATTTTCGGTGTAGAGATTACTTAAATAAGTATAACTTAAAAAGTCTACAGTCAAGGTATGGGTCAGGTTTTACCTGAAGGCACATCTGGGGAAGGATGACTTCCAAGCTCACACTGTTATTGCAGGATTTAGTTCCTTACAGATTGTTAGACTAAGGACATTAGTTTCATTCTGGTTTTTGGCCAGAATCCAATTTCAGTTCCATTTGCTTCTTCAGTATGGCATCTTGCTTCATCAAAGCCAGCAAGACGGTCAATAGCCTTCTAGCAAGAAAGAAGTTCTTTTTTGTAACTTTAATCATGTAAGTGACTTCCTATGATCTTTGCCTTATTTGTTGATTAGAAATAACTTGACAAGTCAGCCCACTCTCCAGGGAAGGGGATTACACAAAGGCATGTATATCAGGAGTCAGAGATCATTGAGGGACATCTTAACCTTTCTGCCACAGGGACCTATGGCCATTTACTTGAGCAACTACACGTTGGAAAAAGGAAAATACCCAGACATCTTGAAATCTCCCATACCGGGGTCTGAGTTGACAATGATATCCAGAGACCTAAAAGCATATATTATGGTCCATATGTAAAATAGATGCGTGGGTCGGGTAATTGGATTCCTGACCAATGTCTAGCTTACAATAGATCTGTTGGATTCACAGACCATCTCGTGGTTATTTTGTGTATCCCTACATTCATTTGCTGTGAAATGAGCCCTTTAATCAGAAGCAAATATTCTTTGAAGTACCACAATGATGTATAAGGTGCTCTGTAAGTCCACAGATGGTAGCGTGGTAGAAGCACTGAATGCTATATCAAATGCCATGCCAATGAAAAGCCATATCACCCAGGGAATGAGGCCATTTTGATGACTCGGTGTTGGTCTCTCCTACTGGCAGACTGGGCCCTCAGCAGTAGCTATAACTAGGACATTTTTGGTGAGTGAAAGTCCATATTGCTGAGCCTGTGCCTAACACTCATCATTGGGACCATGGCCACTTTGGTTTTTTTTTTTTTTTAAGATTTTATTTATTTATTTGATAGAGAGAGAGACAGTGAGAGCAGGAACACAAGCAAGGGGAGTAAGAGAGGGAGAGGCAGGCTTCCTGCCGAGCAGGGAGCCCGACGTGGGGCTCAGTCCCAGGACTCTGGGATCGTGACCTGAGCTGAAGGCAGACGCTTAACGACTGAGCCACCCAAGCGCCCCATGGGTATAATGAGCCCACTGGGTAATGACATGAGTGGCTGAGAAAAGAAGCTGACTGATATCCTCAGAATTGGTCGTTCTATGCTTGTATTAAGATCCTCCTCTGCTGAGATAAGCATTCACATGGGACACAAATATCTTCAAATCATTTCCCATTCAGAGAAGTCTGTTCACATACCACTTCCCCAGACTTCCTTATCACACATTTCCCAGTCATGTTGCTTCTAAGTCCCTGACCATCCAACTGCGGCTATTGGCCACAGCCTATAGACTCTTGCTTCTGGCCATTTCTCCTAAGCTACAAAAACAACCAGATGCCCTCCTCACATTTTTTTCCCATTGGGAAGACTTCATCATTGTCCTTCAAGCATGTCCCAGAAAGGGGCTGTACTGCTACAGCTGTCCTTATTTGGGTGGTATTTGCATGTCATACAGAACCATCTAAACCATGTTCATATTTTTCTCTTCCTTAGCCAGCTGGTTGTAGGGACCTCCCCATGAGACCATAGCATGAGCTGGGAGTGGTAATGTCTTAGGAGTAGGGGTCATGTGTATTTAGTCCACTTAATCTTTTTTTTTTTAAGATCTGTGGGGAGAGGAGCAAAAGGGAGACAGAATCTTAAGCAGATTCCATGCCCCACGCAGAGCCTAACATGGGGCTTAGTCTCATGACCCTGAGATCATGACCTGAGCTGAAATCAAGAGTTGTACGCCCAATTGACCAAGCCACCCAGGTGCCCCTTTAGTCCACTTCTAATGCAACTTTGCCTTCAGGGCCTGCTTGAGCCAAATCTCCAATATACTACTCTCATTTGAGATAGTATAAATAGCCTGGACCTGTTGAAGAGCGCTCTCTCATTCTGGGCCCACCTCAAACTAGCGGTTTTTCAGTTCATTAAGTAAATGGGCCATAATGGTATATCCAAATTACTTTTTTTTAACATGTCTAAAATCTAAAGAATCCACTATGTGTCATGCTCTGTTTTTATTCTAGGAAGGGATTCTTCACTTTAAGAAAGGTATCTCGGGGCACCTGGATGGCTCATTCGTTTGGTGTCTGCCTTCAACTCAGGTCATGATCCTGGGGTTCTGGGATCGAGCCCCACATCGGGCTCCCTGCTCAGCGGGAAGCCTGCTTCTCCCTCTCCCACTCCCTGCTTGTGTTCCCTCTCTCGCTGTGTCTCTCTCTCTCCAATAAATAAAATCTTAAAAAAAAAAAGAAAGAAAGATATCTCAATATGTACATTGACTCCATGGAAATTCCACCGACAGGGAAGGACCCTGAATTTTTGCCAAAGTTATTTCCCACTCTCTGATTTACAAATATCTTGGCAATATGTCTAGAGTCTTTATTACTGTAATGGCCTAGCATGATGACTTGTGCAAGGGAAATGTGATCGAGGTGTGGGTGGACTAAATTATGACCTAGAGCTGAAGAGTTGATATACACTTGTGATGGTTAATTTTATGTGTCAATTTGGCTAGGCCACAGTACCTACATATTTGGTCAAACATTATTTTAGATGTTTCTTTGAAGGTATTTATTAGACAAGATTAACATTTCAATCAGTAGACTTTGTAAAGCAGATTGCCTTCCATAATGTGCATGGGCTGCATCCAATCAGTTGAAGGATTTAATAGAAAAAATTGACTTCTCTTGAAGAAGAGGAAATTCTGTCAGCAGACTCCCTTTAGGCTTGAACTGCAGCATCTATTCATACCTGGTTTTCCAGGCTGCGTGTCTATCCTACAGATTTTTGACTTCCCAGCTTCCACAATTGCATCATCCAATTCTTTTCTTTTTTGAAAAGATTTTATTTATTTGAGAGAGAGAGAATGAGTTGGGAGAGGGACAGAGGAAGAAGCAGCAGGCAGGGAGCCCAATGTGGGGCTCAATCCCAGAACCCTGGGATCATGAACTGAGCCGAAGGTAGACACTTAACCAACTGAGCCACACAGGTGCCCCAACCTGATTCAATTTTTTAAATAAATCTTTTTCTCATCTACCTTTTGTTTCTTTATATATGTGTGCATGTATATGTGTTTGTATACATATGTTACACAATACATATATGCATGTGTGTACAACACATACACGCATGTATATGTATACACATACGTTATCTCTGTGTGTATCACTTAGGGGTTTGTGTGCGTGCACGCGCACACACACACACACACACACACACACACAGATATGTATATGTGTGTATAAACCCCTGAGTGGGCTCTCTGGAGAACCCAGATGAACACAGCTTTTGAGGTAGAACAGTGAAGGTGTATTGCTGGCCTGAAAAAACAGTACTTCTGGTAGTCTTTACTAAAAGATATCTAGAAAAAAGTTTTTCTAGGTCAATAGTTATATACCCCATACCAGAGGGTGTGTTAATTTGCTCAAGCAACAAAACCACATCTGGAATGCAATTAGGATTCACACCTGATTAAATTTAAGAGAGCACGTATGGAGGGGATCATGAGGAGGGTTAGAGGGAGAGGAAGAGAGAAATTCCAAGCAGGTTCCTGAGGGTGGAGCCTGACGTGGAGCTTGATCTCACGACCCTGAGACCATGGCCTAGGCCAAAATCAAGAGTCGGATGCTCAACTGACTGAGCCACCCAGGCACCCCTTATGATCATTTCATTTGAAGAGTTCCAATCCAATGTGAATTCCCTGGTGTTATGTATGATTTGAACTATGACCATAAACTTTTCCATATTCATCATTTTTATACACCCAGCAAGATATAGACCATAGGTAAAAGCTATTATCCCCTGTTCCCTTTACTGTACTCATAGGATTTTTCTCCAGTTAGAACTGTCTAATGCAAGGAAGCACGCTAGGAGCCTTCCTTTCCTTAGTATGACTTTTGGATTTCAAATATGGCATTTTTGTGGCTAGAGGCAATCTCACATTTATTACATTTGTTTGGTATTATATTACAGTTTGGGCTGTGGCTAAAAGCCTTTGTACATGCATTATAATTGGATTCTCAGTTTTCATATTTGTAGAGTTTTCCTCTAGCATGAATTGTCTGGTTGGAACCATCACCATATCGCTAATATTCAGTTGTTTTCCTTCAGAGTGAATTATATCATGATGTGAAAGTTCTGAGTCATTTGGTAGTATCTACCAAACTGACCAAACATACATATGCTCCAGGACCCAGCAATTCCATTTCTAGTATATACACAGGAGAAATGAATGTATACACACCGAAATATGTTCCCAGAAGCATTATTTATTATGACCCTAAGCTGTAAACAATGAAAAAGTCCATCAACAGTAGATTAGATAAATTGTAATTTAATCATATGATGGAATTCTATATAGAATAGAAATAAATGAACTTCTGCCGCATGCACTAATGATGAGTTTTACAAACATAATGATGAATGAAACAAGCCATATATAAAAGAATACATGATGTATAATCCAATTTATATAAAGGTTCATAATATGCAAAACCTAATTTATGTTATAAGTCAGACTGGTAAATTTTGAGGAGGTAACAACTAATTTTTATTTCATATTTGCAATGAGAAATATATACTTCCTTTCTTTTAAACCTTCTTATGAACACTTATACTTCCTTTCTTTTAAAACACTTCTGCTAACAGTGTGGTCCACAGACCCTCAGTTAGTCAACTGCTTATTACTGGGTCACAACAAGGTATGTATTGAAATTGAAAACAAGCAATTTTAAATGTTTGTAGAAACTTTACAGAGGAAGTTTATGCCTGCTGAATCTAGTAATAAAAAATTTAGGGTTGTATTTTCAATGACTACTGTCATTTGTCTAGTCATTCTTTGTGCTATATAGGCTCACAAACATTAGGTAATTTTGTGGAATAGTACCTTAAACTGTTGAATATTATATTTGCAAGCTACATCATGTACAGTGTTTACTGGGACTTCAAAGTTTTTACCAAAAAAGTCATATCCTTTACTGAATTCCCATGGTTTCTACCTTGTGAGTTTTTTGATGTACAATGAGGTTTGACTTACAACTGAAGAACTTCCCACATTCTTTACATTCATATGGTTTCTCTCCTGTGTGAGTCTTCTGGTGGCGAATGAGGTTTGATTTCCTACTAAAGGCTTTTCCACACTGAGGACATCCATTGGATTTCTCTCCTGTATGTATTCTCTGATGAACAGTGAGGATTGCCTTCTGGCGGAAGGACTTCCCACATTCATTACAAATATAGGGTTTTTCACCAGTATGAATTCTTTGATGGAGAGTGAGGGTTGTCTTTTGGCAGAAGGACTTCCCACATTCACTGCATATATAGGGTTTCTCTCCTGTGTGAGTTCTCTGATGTACAGTGAGGGTTGTCTTCTGGATAAATGCCTTCCCACATTCATTACATTGATATGGTTTCTCTCCTGTGTGAGTTCTCTGATGATCAATGAGGTATGACTTCTTTCTAAAAGCACTTCCACACTGAGTACATTCATAGGCTTTCTCCCCTGTATGTGTTTTGTGATGTCTAGTAAGGGTTGCCTTCTGGCGGAAGGACTTCCCACAATCCATACAGAGGTAGGGCTTCCCCTCTATATGTGTTTTCTCATGAAGAGTGAGGGCTGTCTTTTGACGGAAAGCTTTTCCACATTGATTGCAAACATAAGGTTTCTCACCTGTGTGAATTCGTTGATGTTCAATGAGATATGACTTCCTTCTAAAGCTATTCCCACAGTAAGGACACTGAAAGGGTTTCTCTTCTGTTTGAGATCTCTGATGCATGATAAAAATAGACTTCCTGCAGAGGAACTTACCATATTTGCTGTATGCATGGGTTTTCTTCTCAATAAGAGTTTGTGAATGGGCACTGAGATTTGACTTTTCGATTAAGGCTATTCCATCTTTATTGTATTCATAAGGTTTTTCTCCTCTGTGAGCTCTAGTATGTGTAAATAACATTCCTTTCATAAGGAAGGATTTTTCACATTCATTATGATCTAATGATTGCTCAGGAGTGTGAACCTTCTGATGTTGAATAAGCTCTTGTTTACCACTCTGACTCCTTTCTGTTTGTTTACAGAGATTCACTGTAGTATGAATTTTCTCATTTTTAGTACTGAGGAATGATTTCTCCCATCCATTACTCTCACCAAACTTTTCTCTTACAGGGCTTATATTTCTACTGACTAATTCTGAAATATTTTTTAAAACCTTTCCATCAGGCTTATATTCACGTAGCATTGTTTTTGAAATAATATGGTTCTTGCCTACAGTAAATGTTTTCTCAAAAATATTACTTCTTTCCTTAATTAGTCTTTTGTGGTTGATGAATATGACTGATCTAGAGTGCCTGTCTTGGTATTCTTTGAACTTCACTAAAACATCTTCAGCTTTTCCATCTTCTTCTAGAAAAGAAAAACAACACTGTAAGTTTTCACATAAATGTTATGGATTGGATGTATATACAAGCAACCCATTCTGCAACTGTCTGCCTCACTATTGTGGTCTACACAAAGCCCAAAATAAATTACCTCTTGGTAGGGAAAATTCATATGATATAAACACAAAGCCTGCTACACCTTAAAATGAGGAAAAATTGGCATAAGAAAAGAACACTCATATCTTTGGCATATTGTAAATATAAGGTACCTTGAGCAGCAGGTATAATAAACACAAGGACAAGTAAACAGAAGACAAAGGATGATAAAAGCAGGATTGTTGGGGTGCCTGGGTGGCTCAGTCATTTAGCATCTGCCTTCTGCTCAGGTCATCATCCCAGAGTCCTGGGATCAAGCCCCACATCAGGCTCCCTGCTCAGTGGGAGGCCTGCTTCTCCCTCTCCCACTCCCCCTGCTTGTGTTCCCACTCTCACTGTCTCTCTCTCTGTCAAAAAATAAAGTCTTAAAAAAAAAAAGAAAAGAAAGTGGGATTGTTCTTGGAATGGGCAGATTCAGAAATAATGGAGTGAGGTTATTAAGGGTACTAAGCCAGTAAGCAAGGAAAATGTTCAGGTAGAAATGAAAGCCTAAATATTATTTCCTTATGCCTAAATATGTGTTATAAAATACTTCCATTTGTTTCTTCCTTACTTGCATGTAACCCATCCATGGCAAATGGCAAATGAACTTTCTCAAGCACTCATTTCCTATTGTTGAGAGAAACACTGTTTATAGCCTAGGCCCTAAATTTGCACACAACTTATTTTCTCTTGAAAGGGGAGACTTTGGGAAGCCTATTTCCATGAGGAATTGTAAAATAAACCAGAGAACAAAGCATACTTAAAACATGAATATAATCACTGTTGTATTCTGACTGCTGTTACCATCAATTTATTCTTCCAGAGATGGTCAATAACTAAATTCTCCTGACCTCCAGTTCTAACTTTTCCTCCTTTCATTTGCTGAATTACTTTTTCAGTTTTCAGGAAGGATGGGTTTAAGTTTTCCTCCCAATACAGTAATATAATTTAACTCCATTATTCCCTGTGGGGGGCTGAAGGCCTAGATTCTTCAACTGTATGCTTACGGCACTAAATGATTCTATTATTTTTCTTTCTCTCCTTTATTTTAAAAAATCTATTATTTTTCTTATAATTCTTGGCTGTATCTGATTATTGTTACCTTACTACCACCCATGTCTAGTAGGGTAATTTTAAATATGGATTCATCTTACCATTGACTCGTGTCTTATTTACAATAGCCCTTAACTGGTAACTGCCTAAGTATCCATCAAAAGGTAAATGGTAATGTTGTGTCATGTATATATAGTGCAATACTACTCACCAGTAAAAAAGAAAAAAAAATCTACTGATACACAATGGAAAGAGATGAGTCTCATTTTTCAGAGTGAAAGCTTTATGCAAAAGAGTATATATTATACAATTCCATTTATGTGCAGTTCTAGAACACACTTAAACTAATCTGTTTTAGTAACTGGACTTACATCACCTTTCTAAGAACCTCAACCACCTTCAGAGACATTCTACTATTCATTTATCCAAAAGCCTTCATATATTATTTGTATCCTTTAATGTATTATTTGTCTGAAGTTAGATTATAATTATAGCCTGGACCATCCATTTCAATAACTCTTTCAACATTCTGGTATTTTAATATGAATATTATACATAGAATGCTCAATTTGATAACATTGCTTTCCCAACTAAAACTTATGCTCTTGGATGTCAATAGTTTATTGACTATCTTCTTAGTATACATTAATACCCGGTTATCTGAGATAAAGGGATGTCATCTTGGCATATATATTTAAAAGAACTTATCATTAAATGATTTCTGAATGGATGAGAAAGATGTTTTCCTTGTATGGTTTCAAAGAGAGGTAACTGGGGTGCCTGGGTGGCTCAGTTGTTAAGCGTCTGCCTTCGGTTTAGGTCAGGATCCCAGGGTGTTGGGATCGAGCCCCACATCAGGCTCCCAGCTTAGTGGAGAGCCTGCTTCTCCCTCTCCCTCTGCCTGCTGCTCTGCCTACTTGTGCGCTCTCTCTCTCTGTCAAATAAATAAGTAAAAATCTTAAAAGAGAGAGAGGTAACTGTTGAACATCTAGCCTCTATTACTACAGTAAGGAAAAGTAAAAGAGAGAACCTTATTTGGGGGAACTGTTAACTGGATGGGGAAAGAAGTTTGATCATAACAGAGGATTCATCTGTTTATAATATTCAGACATGAGTAGAATGTTAATGTAGCAAAAAAGGAATTGAAGTGGTCTGGAGTAGTCAAGGAACATTTCAAGGAGGGAGCGAAACTTGATCTTTTAACTAAATGATATGTAATATTGTATAGTAAAGAATATAAACTTGCCCAAAGAGACATCTGACATTTGCCTTTGGCTTCTGGGAAGTAATCACTAAGCTCCTGGAATATGTACTTGTTTGACAGGGAGCCTTTGGCCAGCCAGAAAATCACAATGTAATTTAGGGAGGTCTTTGACCCACCCCATCAGTGTGATTTAGGGTGGGTGTTTCGGGTCACACAGCATCAGCTTGACCTCTTAAGGAGCTGAAAACTGAGATTGGCTACATGTACAGTTAATCTATACCTTGTCATGGAGCCCCAATATAAACTCTAGACAATGGACTGAGGTGGTGCTTCCCTGGTTGGCAATATTCTGTATGTATAGTCACACCAGCAAGGTAATGCTGTTCATGATTCCACAGAGAGAGGTCTACTAGAAGCTTCATGTTTGGTATTTTCCTGGACTCTGCCCTTTGTGCTTAGCTAATTCTAATCCGTATTTTTTCTTCTGTAATAAACCGTAATTGTATTATATCTTTCAGTAAGTTCCTTAAGTCCTTATAGCATATTATTGATACTAGTGCTAGGTTTGGGGACTCCCGAACTTACAGTTGGTGTCAGAAGTGAGGGTGGTCTTGTGTATACTACTGTACCCTCTACCTTATAGTTGGCTAACTTTACAAGTATCTACATGGGGGCGCCTGGGTGGCTCAGTGGGTTAAAGCCTCTGCTTTCGGCTCAAGTCATGATCTCAGGGTCCTGGGGTCGAGGCCAGCATCAGGCTCCCTGCTCAGCGGGGAGCCTGCTTCCCCCCCCCCTGCCTGCCTCTCTGCCTCCTGTGATCTCTCTCCCTCTGTGAAATAAATAAATAAAATCTTTAAAAAAAAAAAACAAGTATCTACATGGGTATGTAGCAGCTATCATTACAGCGAAAGGTCCAGTTGTGAGGAATAAAATCAATTGTATGGAGTATATCTGGGAGACTAAAACAAAGAGAGATGAATAGAATTCTCAGTCACAGAGAGAAATAAATTTGGAATGATCAGATGGGATATTTTTCTGTCAGAAGGGACTTAAATTTCATATAATAAGTGATATCTTTTTGTTATATCGACAATATAAACTGAAATAACTGGGTAAAAATCATGGCAAATCCAAATAGTAATTACAGCAGTTGCTGAAATAATATGCTCTCATTTTGGAAGAGGTCAGTAGCAAATGAGAATATGAGAGGAGATGTAAAGATATTTCACAAAGTGAAGTAACACAAATTGTGGAGAGATCATTAAGTATAGCAAAGATGATGGAAGCAACTTGATACTACAAGGGGCTGACTATGGGGGGAAAAGGAAATAGAAATAAATAAGGACAGGATAAAGACAATGACTATTATTTCTGATAAATCAATAATCAAAAGGATAACACAACTGATTGTTGCATTGTTGTAGGAAGATCAAAATATACACTAGAGTTCAAGTGGGAGAAGTAGGGTGAAAATGTCTATTCGAAAGCCATTCACATAAAACAAGAAAACCACAACTTGAGAATGGGTTAGATTATTACAGTTTATAGGACTTTTTTTAAGAGAGAGAATGCACGGAGGTGCAAGTGGGCGGGGGGGATATGCAGAGGGAGAAGTTGAGAATCCCAAACACTCTGTGCTGAGTGCAGAGCCTGATACAAGGCTTGACCCCACAACTGGAGACCAAAACCTGAGTGAACAGAGTGAGTTAGATGCTTAATCAACTGTACCACCCAGGTGCCCCAAATTATAGGACTTTTATAAAGGCAAGGACTGAAGATGAAGAGCGAGCCTTTAAGGATACCAAAGAGAGATCACTGAAATAAAATAAACTTATTCAATAAATATTTATTTTCCTAGGCAATAATGATGGAGGGAGGAAAAGCAATGAAGATATGAAAAGGCACTCAGGGAACTAGGATTAAAATGTTAGTGTTTTATACCCAAATCAAGGTGGGTAGGTATCAGGCATCTGAGCGCTATGCTATGGAATAGAGAAACTTACTGGAAATAAGTTTATTGAAAAAAAAGTTATACTAATATTATCGTAGGTCCACAGTATATGGATTTTGAAATTTGATGGCAAGTGTCATGATGAAAATAGGATGTGAGTCTGACTGCAAGAAACAGTTAAGACATTGCACAGGTAAAGAAAGGGAAGAAAATGAAAACTAAGGGGAAGAAATATTAGACAATGATTTCTGTTTGTTGGTTTATTTATTTATTTATTTATTGGATAGATTTAGGAATACCTATAAATAGGAGACTAAATAAAAGAAAAAAGAAAAAGAACTGAAATGTTAAAGACACAAAAAACAAGAAGAAAGCCCTAAACCTAAAAGTAAATCCCAAAATGTGATTCATGGACCTTAGTACATGGGATCCTTATGTGAGAGGCAGGGAGGGGGAAAGGCAGTCCATAAAATCAAAACGATTTTTGTTAATAACAACACTCCACTTGTCTTTTTAAGGTGGGTGTCTCATTTGTACTTACGGAATTTTAATTTGTGAAGGGGACTGCTGATGTAGGCTAATGCCATTGAAAGATTTTCATTACATTTCCTGAGAGGAGGCAATGTACCATACTTTGTAGGGCCACATGTAGGAGCAACAGGCATGGTCAGGAAGCAGAAAGGAGAGGGGGAAAGTCTAGCCAGAGCGTTTTTGGGACTTGCATGCATGGGAAAGGCAAAGCAGAGCAGGGGAAACAGTCTAGGATTGCCTTTTGTGAATAGTGTTGGAGGCTATGGGTTACAGGGGTGGTCTAGAGTTGTAAGTTACCTGACCCTGGGTGATTTAGGGCATGGGAAGTGTTGGCTTGGTGTGTGAGAGTTAGGTAAAGGAGGTAGTTGAGGGTATAGACTTGGGATTGATTGGTTTTTACATGAAATGTGAGCTTACCAACAGGCTGTTTACTGTGTCTACGAATTAGCTAGCTCTGGGAGGGCAATCTCTCCCCAGCCAGCAAGGCCCTGCAAAGTTGTCAAACCATCATAAAATATAAAAGATAAAAAAACACGATTAATACAGAGGGTAAAATGCTGGCACATCAGCATAAATGAAAACACTGGCACCAATCTATAAGAGTAATCACTACATTTCTAATCCGTAAGAAAAAAGGTTTCGAGTAAGACTATTTTTGATAGAGCAGGAAAAAATCATTAATTTTATTAGATCTCCATCCTTGAATATACATATTTTCAATATTCTATAAGATGATTAAAGACATGTATGCATGAAGCACTTCTGTTGCATACCAGAGTATGCAACCCCCTCCCGCTGCATCCAAAACCAGAATGTTCCTGTGAAACCTTTCATAAGCTGAAATGGCATAAAATGAAGCAGCAATTACCATTAATTTATACAGAAAATTTGGGGGGCATTCCCAGATCCAAAAAATAACCTTTCTTCAGCTTTTCTGATACATCTTGCTAATCAATGTACAAAATAAATTGAGATAAAGCACAAATGCTCAAAGCTATGGCAGATTGATGCTGAGACGCTCAGTGTAGTTCCAGGGAAGGAGCTTGGCTGTGCTTCTACAGCTCTCTGCAAAACAAACACTAAGTGCTGTTTTTGGTTTTCACCTTGTTTTATAAAAGCAAACATCCTCTTCGGATTTCTTTTGGTTAGTGAAAACAGGTACTAATGGAGGTCTTTAGTAAAACCAAAGTTGGCATAACAAACTTTCAAAAAGCAGGAGATATCTATATCTACTTTTTTTTTTAAGATTTTATTTATTTATTTGACAGAGAGAGAGAGAGAGATCACAAGTAGGCAGAGAGGCAGGCAGAGGGAGAGGGGGAAGCAGGCTCCCTGCTGAGCAGAGAGCCAGATGCAGGGCTCCATCCCAGGACCCTGAGATCATGACCTGAGCTGAAGGCAGAAGCTTAACCCACTGAGCCACCCAGGCACCCCTATATCTACTTTTTATGGAACAGCATTTATTTGAGAGTACAACTGATTATTATTCAGGCGTGGATATCTGGTAGACATTTTTTTTTTTAAGATTTTATTTATTTGTCAGAGAGAGAGCACAAGCAGGGGGAATGGCAGGCAGAGGGAGGAGCAGGCTCCCCACTGAGCAAGGAGCCCAATGCAGGACCCTGGGATCATGACTTAAGCCAAATATAGACACTTAACCAACTGAGCCCACCCAGGCGTCCCTCTGGTAGGAAAACATATGCTAATATTTGTAGCCAATGATTCAATGATTCAAGCTTTCAAATAAAGGTCATTACGTTGGAAAGCTTGTATTTGCTACTGTGAGCTTGTCAGCTTCCTAATTTTTAGACTTTTCTGATGACATTTATGATGATATTAACAAATGTGGCCTTTGGTGTTTTTTTAACATTAATATTGTTTATAGTAATATGTCAAAATTTGGAAGATGTTAGATGTCACTGAACCATTACTTTCCAAATGATTAATGCATAATATTACCAAAAATGCATAGGTAAAATACCATTTAAGTAGACCATTGGATTTAACAGTGTATAAAAATTCATTATTATGGTTTCAGATTCTATATTGCAACTAACTGTTCAGGAACTACCAATTGTTACATTTGGGTGTAGTATTAATGAAGAACATCTATGACAATCTAAAAAGATTCTTAAAATATTTCTCATTCAGGGACACCTGGGTGGCTCAGTCAGTTAAGTGTCTGCCTTTGGCTCAGGTCATGACCCCAGGGTTCTGGGATTGAGTCTCATACAGCATCTGGCTCCTCTGCCTGCCAGTCCCCCTGCTGGTGCTTGCTATTTCTCTTTCGCTCTCTGACAAATAAAATCTTTAAAAAAAAAAAAAATTCTCATTCAACCTACGTATAACGCATGAAAGAGGCTTTCTTCATATATTTCGATTCAAACAATATTTTGCAACAAATTGAATACAGAATCATATGTGAAAATCAGCTATTTATTAAATAAATTTCAATCATGTAGCAATTCTACTTTTGTCACGATTGTTTTTCTTTTGGGAAATAGTTACTGTTTGTAAAAATATGATTTTAAGTCAACATGTAATAAGTTTATTATTTTCATATTGTTTTAAAGTAATAAAAATTTTTTGTTTTAATTTCTCACATATTTCTGGTAAAAGTTTAAAATGGTACAGTAACTTTTAAAAGCTGGTAGTTTCTAAAAAAGTGAAATATACATCTGCCTAGGGCGCCTGGGTGGCTCAGTGGGTTAAAGCCTCTGCTTTCGGCCCAGGTCATGATCTCAGGGTCCTGGGATCGAGGCCCGCATCGGGCTCTCTGCTTGGCAGCGAGCCTGCTTCCCCCGCCCCCCTCTGCCTGCCTCTCTGCCTCCTTGTGATCTCTCTCCCTCTGTGAAATAAATAAATAAAATCTTTAAAAAAAAAAAAAAGAAATATACATCTGCCTAATGAATGAGTGATACCACCTGCGAGGTGTTTACTGAGGAGAAATAAAAACGTATGTCCACAAAAAGATGTGTACAAGACTGTTCACAATAGCTTTATTCATAATGGCCCCAAACTGGAACATTTCAAATATCTATGAACTGGAGATGTATAAACAAAGTGGTATATTCATACAACTGAATACTATTCTGTAATTAAAAGAAACTACTTACACTACTGCAAAAACATGTATATATGTCTCACATATTAAACTGAGTTAAAGAAAATAGATACGAAAAAGGTCTAGGAGAGACAAAACTGATCTATGCTGGTAAGAAATCACAAGTGTGATTGTCCTAGTAGAAGGGACTAACTTGGAAGAGGCCTGAAGGAACTTATGGGTTAATGGATATGTTCTTTGTATTGGGTATGGCATACATGGGTTTATGCTTCTGTCAGAACTCAAAGGACTTCACACTTAAGATCTCCACATATATTATATCTACAAAGCATGGAGTAGAGTCTTGGTAGGGTAATAGCAGTCAATATCTCTATAAACAATAAGGCAGGGCGCCTGGGTGGCTCAGTGGGTTAAAGCCTCTGCTTTCAGCTCAGGTCATGATCTCAGGGTCCTGGGATCGAGGCCCGCATCGGGGCTCTCTGCTCAGCAGGGAGCCTGCTTCCCCTCTCTCTCTGCCTGCCTCTCTGCCTCCTTGTGATCTCTCTCCCGCTGTGAAATAAATAAAATCTTTAAAAAAAAAAACAATAAGGCAAACAAGGGAAGAACTTTCATGAGGAGTAATAGTCAAAATCAAAATTTAGATTTTAGAGGCATGGAAGTCAGTCATGTATAGCTGCCTCTCTGCCTCCTTGTGATCTCTCTCCTGCTGTGAAATAAATAAAATCTTTAAAAAAAAACCAATAAGGCAAACAAGGGAAGAACTTTCATGAGGAGCGATAGTCAAAATCAAAATTTAGATTTTAGAGGCATGGAAGTCAGTCATGTATAGGCATGTCGAAGATCTCAGGCCTTTAAAAACAGATCCCTAATAAGACTACAACTATTAAAAAAAAACAACCCAAAACCCAAAATAAAAAAGAAAAGGTGTTGGTGAGGATGTGGAGAAACTGAAACTCTTGTGCATGTTACTGGGAATGTAAAATGGTGTAGCCATGGTGTAAAATGGAAAACATCTTATGTTTTCCATAAGTATGGCAGTTTCCAAAGTATGGCAGTTCCTCAAAACATTAAACAGAATTACATACGTTCCAGCAATCATCTTTGTGGGTATATACCAAAAAAGCTGAAAGCAAAGACTCAAGTAGATATTTGTACACTCATGTTCACAGCAGCATTATTCATAGTAGCCAAAAGGTAGAAGCAACTCAAGTGTCCACTGGATAAGCAAAATATGATATATACGTGCAATTGGAATATTACTCAGTCTTAAAAAGGAAAGAAATTCTGATATACTACAATATGGGTAGACCTTGAGGATATTATGTTAAATGAAAAAAGCTAATCACAAAAAAGACAAATACCACATGACTTCACTTATATGAAGTACCTAGGCAGATAAATTCATAGGGATAGAAAGTAGAATGGTGGTTGCCAGAGGCTAGAGGGAGAAGGTAATGGAGAGTTATTTTTTAATGAGTACACTTTTAGTCCTACAACATGAAAAGAGTTCTGGAGATGGATGGTGGTGATAGTTGCACAATGTAAATGTACTTAATGCCACTGAACTATATGCTTAAAAATGGTTAAGATAATAAGTTTTATGTTATGTGTATTTTACCACAATTAAAAAAATAGATCCCTCAAAACATTTGAAGGCGTCAACTACCTGAGTCCACTGGATTTTATCTGTACAGACTCACCAAGGTAGCTCTGACTTGGAAAAATTCTCTCTGCTGTCCATAGTTCTTCTCCTTGTTCCAACTTGCGGATCATATCGGGCTTAGTCATGTGAAACCCTGGTAACAAAAAACGAGACTTGGTATAAGCTGCTTGGGCTTCAGAACTTTTGAAGGAAGAGAAAGATATAGGTCTAAGGTGACAGACAAGGTACACATTAACATCTTACCAAGTTAATACCTTGCACTAGGCAAGTGAGGACATAATCACACTGTCTGCTAACAAAAAGGGATTCATCACCTCTGATCTCTGAAATTCAAAGTTCCATATGCTTTAGAAATTCCTGAAAGGAGATGTATGATATTGAAAGATTCAAGGAATTTTCCTTACCAACAGAGATGAGATGGCAGTAGTTTTCCAACATGACATCCCTGTAGAGGGCCTTCTGTGCAGGATCCAGTTGCTGCCATTCCTCCTGGTTGAAGTCCACAGTCACATCCTTGAATGACACTGATCCCTGTAAGGGCATACTCTAGTTCATCCTAAAGTGATTGGAACTAGTGAGAACTAGATATTGGAGACCGTGTTCAGTGGTCAGACTAGTTTTCTTATTTTGTGTTTTCTACTGTAAAATTTCTCTCTGATAATATATTCTGTATTTACCTATTATCTCATGCTAAAAATATATAAGATCATACTATTTGTCTCAAATGTGACTGGTTACCTGGTAGACCAAAATGAATAAAACCCTGGCCTTGCTCATGAGAAGTTACAGGTTAAGTGAGAGGCATACACATAAATACATATACTCAACAGGTATTACAGATGAATGACAGAAATATGTACAATGGAAAGGGCTATGAAGTGAAGAAAAATTTCATTTTTTATTCCAAGGCTTCATTGAGGACATCAAAATTTTGTCCTCACAATGAATTTGTTTTGTTTAGGATATCAGCTTTTAAAATTCATGGGGAGAGGAAAATTAGTAAATTGAGGAAATAGCAAAAGGCACAGTATATTAGGAAAGAGTCTTTGAGCTCTAAGAAGAAAAACAAATATCAAGGTGGGCAGTGGGAATGTTTATGGAATAATACTAGATTTTTTTCCTACAGAGCAGTGGTCTTAAAAATGTACTGAGTACACTCTCAACATATTTATATTTATAAGGCATCAGAAAGCATTAATGGCAATCTATCGAGTTGATGGTCTGCTCCTGAATGCAATCTGTTAGTATTTTCCTCCCTTTCAATATACAGTCTTGTACATTCCATTCTGATGCATACCCCACTTTGCTTGGTCTGCTACTTTGTGGAGCATAAATGCTAAATAGCATGTATGTTATCTGATAAAATTTGTACTTCACAGGCAATATTCTTGAAGACTGGAGAAGGCTTGAGGTGTGTTAAGTGGGAAAGACAATTAAGTAACCATTGTTAGAGATGTTTCCTAGATGAAGGTGGTGTTAGTGGTCTAGAGAGGGGAAAACTAGTTAGTGCATAATGGGTTGCAACAGAATTGGTCATAAATTGGTTGCAGAGTGGGAAAAAAAATCAGCATAGCTCTTGGGTTACCTGTATAAGCAAGTGGGGAGGTGCTGAGACTAGAAAATGGAAATGGAAAACAGAAGGAAGAATAAGCTGGACCAAAGGAGGTAATGAAGTAGACATTGGAAACGTACTTGAAGTGTCTATGGGACATTCAGGTGGTCATAACTTTTGGAGATTGGATATATGATTCTGACACTCTGAATGGAAGTTTAGGATGGAGAGAGGTATTTGAGAGTCACTAGAATTAGATCAGTATAACCTTTAGAGTGGATCTGTGCACAGAGAAAAAGAGACAGTGAAGAGAAGAGAACCAGTTGGCATCTGGGGAAAATCAATATTTTGAAGATGGGTAGATGAAGAGGAATTTTCTGAAAGACATGAAAACAGGAAAAAGTACCACCTTTG
>LNAC01000324.1:0-46440 GCA_002007465.1 Ailurus styani | reverse complement strand
CTGCCTGCCTCTCTGCCTCCTTGTGATCTCTCTCCCTCTGTGAAATAAATAAATAAAATCTTTAAAAAAAAAAAAAAGAAATATACATCTGCCTAATGAATGAGTGATACCACCTGCGAGGTGTTTACTGAGGAGAAATAAAAACGTATGTCCACAAAAAGATGTGTACAAGACTGTTCACAATAGCTTTATTCATAATGGCCCCAAACTGGAACATTTCAAATATCTATGAACTGGAGATGTATAAACAAAGTGGTATATTCATACAACTGAATACTATTCTGTAATTAAAAGAAACTACTTACACTACTGCAAAAACATGTATATATGTCTCACATATTAAACTGAGTTAAAGAAAATAGATACGAAAAAGGTCTAGGAGAGACAAAACTGATCTATGCTGGTAAGAAATCACAAGTGTGATTGTCCTAGTAGAAGGGACTAACTTGGAAGAGGCCTGAAGGAACTTATGGGTTAATGGATATGTTCTTTGTATTGGGTATGGCATACATGGGTTTATGCTTCTGTCAGAACTCAAAGGACTTCACACTTAAGATCTCCACATATATTATATCTACAAAGCATGGAGTAGAGTCTTGGTAGGGTAATAGCAGTCAATATCTCTATAAACAATAAGGCAGGGCGCCTGGGTGGCTCAGTGGGTTAAAGCCTCTGCTTTCAGCTCAGGTCATGATCTCAGGGTCCTGGGATCGAGGCCCGCATCGGGGCTCTCTGCTCAGCAGGGAGCCTGCTTCCCCTCTCTCTCTGCCTGCCTCTCTGCCTCCTTGTGATCTCTCTCCCGCTGTGAAATAAATAAAATCTTTAAAAAAAAAAACAATAAGGCAAACAAGGGAAGAACTTTCATGAGGAGTAATAGTCAAAATCAAAATTTAGATTTTAGAGGCATGGAAGTCAGTCATGTATAGCNGCCTCTCTGCCTCCTTGTGATCTCTCTCCTGCTGTGAAATAAATAAAATCTTTAAAAAAAAACCAATAAGGCAAACAAGGGAAGAACTTTCATGAGGAGCGATAGTCAAAATCAAAATTTAGATTTTAGAGGCATGGAAGTCAGTCATGTATAGCCATGTCGAAGATCTCAGGCCTTTAAAAACAGATCCCTAATAAGACTACAACTATTAAAAAAAAACAACCCAAAACCCAAAATAAAAAATAAAAGGTGTTGGTGAGGATGTGGAGAAACTGAAACTCTTGTGCATGTTACTGGGAATGTAAAATGGTGTAGCCATGGTGTAAAATGGAAAACATCTTATGTTTTCCATAAGTATGGCAGTTTCCAAAGTATGGCAGTTCCTCAAAACATTAAACAGAATTACATACGTTCCAGCAATCATCTTTGTGGGTATATACCAAAAAAGCTGAAAGCAAAGACTCAAGTAGATATTTGTACACTCATGTTCACAGCAGCATTATTCATAGTAGCCAAAAGGTAGAAGCAACTCAAGTGTCCACTGGATAAGCAAAATATGATATATACGTGCAATTGGAATATTACTCAGTCTTAAAAAGGAAAGAAATTCTGATATACTACAATATGGGTAGACCTTGAGGATATTATGTTAAATGAAAAAAGCTAATCACAAAAAAGACAAATACCACATGACTTCACTTATATGAAGTACCTAGGCAGATAAATTCATAGGGATAGAAAGTAGAATGGTGGTTGCCAGAGGCTAGAGGGAGAAGGTAATGGAGAGTTATTTTTTAATGAGTACACTTTTAGTCCTACAACATGAAAAGAGTTCTGGAGATGGATGGTGGTGATAGTTGCACAATGTAAATGTACTTAATGCCACTGAACTATATGCTTAAAAATGGTTAAGATAATAAGTTTTATGTTATGTGTATTTTACCACAATTAAAAAAATAGATCCCTCAAAACATTTGAAGGCGTCAACTACCTGAGTCCACTGGATTTTATCTGTACAGACTCACCAAGGTAGCTCTGACTTGGAAAAATTCTCTCTGCTGTCCATAGTTCTTCTCCTTGTTCCAACTTGCGGATCATATCGGGCTTAGTCATGTGAAACCCTGGTAACAAAAAACGAGACTTGGTATAAGCTGCTTGGGCTTCAGAACTTTTGAAGGAAGAGAAAGATATAGGTCTAAGGTGACAGACAAGGTACACATTAACATCTTACCAAGTTAATACCTTGCACTAGGCAAGTGAGGACATAATCACACTGTCTGCTAACAAAAAGGGATTCATCACCTCTGATCTCTGAAATTCAAAGTTCCATATGCTTTAGAAATTCCTGAAAGGAGATGTATGATATTGAAAGATTCAAGGAATTTTCCTTACCAACAGAGATGAGATGGCAGTAGTTTTCCAACATGACATCCCTGTAGAGGGCCTTCTGTGCAGGATCCAGTTGCTGCCATTCCTCCTGGTTGAAGTCCACAGTCACATCCTTGAATGACACTGATCCCTGTAAGGGCATACTCTAGTTCATCCTAAAGTGATTGGAACTAGTGAGAACTAGATATTGGAGACCGTGTTCAGTGGTCAGACTAGTTTTCTTATTTTGTGTTTTCTACTGTAAAATTTCTCTCTGATAATATATTCTGTATTTACCTATTATCTCATGCTAAAAATATATAAGATCATACTATTTGTCTCAAATGTGACTGGTTACCTGGTAGACCAAAATGAATAAAACCCTGGCCTTGCTCATGAGAAGTTACAGGTTAAGTGAGAGGCATACACATAAATACATATACTCAACAGGTATTACAGATGAATGACAGAAATATGTACAATGGAAAGGGCTATGAAGTGAAGAAAAATTTCATTTTTTATTCCAAGGCTTCATTGAGGACATCAAAATTTTGTCCTCACAATGAATTTGTTTTGTTTAGGATATCAGCTTTTAAAATTCATGGGGAGAGGAAAATTAGTAAATTGAGGAAATAGCAAAAGGCACAGTATATTAGGAAAGAGTCTTTGAGCTCTAAGAAGAAAAACAAATATCAAGGTGGGCAGTGGGAATGTTTATGGAATAATACTAGATTTTTTTCCTACAGAGCAGTGGTCTTAAAAATGTACTGAGTACACTCTCAACATATTTATATTTATAAGGCATCAGAAAGCATTAATGGCAATCTATCGAGTTGATGGTCTGCTCCTGAATGCAATCTGTTAGTATTTTCCTCCCTTTCAATATACAGTCTTGTACATTCCATTCTGATGCATACCCCACTTTGCTTGGTCTGCTACTTTGTGGAGCATAAATGCTAAATAGCATGTATGTTATCTGATAAAATTTGTACTTCACAGGCAATATTCTTGAAGACTGGAGAAGGCTTGAGGTGTGTTAAGTGGGAAAGACAATTAAGTAACCATTGTTAGAGATGTTTCCTAGATGAAGGTGGTATTAGTGGTCTAGAGATGGGAAAACTAGTTAGTGCATAATGGGTTGCAACAGAATTGGTCATAAATTGGTTGCAGAGTGGGAAAAAAAATCAGCATAGCTCTTGGGTTACCTGTATAAGCAAGTGGGGAGGTGCTGAGACTAGAAAATGGAAATGGAAAACAGAAGGAAGAATAAGCTGGACCAAAGGAGGTAATGAAGTAGACATTGGAAACGTACTTGAAGTGTCTATGGGACATTCAGGTGGTCATAACTTTTGGAGATTGGATATATGATTCTGACACTCTGAATGGAAGTTTAGGATGGAGAGAGGTATTTGAGAGTCACTAGAATTAGATCAGTATAACCTTTAGAGTGGATCTGTGCACAGAGAAAAAGAGACAGTGAAGAGAAGAGAACCAGTTGGCATCTGGGGAAAATCAATATTTTGAAGATGGGTAGATGAAGAGGAATTTTCTGAAAGACATGAAAACAGGAAAAAGTACCACCTTTGATTCAAAGTAGAATGTTTCAAGAATGGACTAGCATATGCATTTCATTCTGCTGCACCCACATATAAAAAATTAGAAGAAACTAAAAAGATAAGAATAAATCTGTAACAGCATTGAAATACNTTCCTTCTCTCTCCTCTCTCTCTGCCTGCCTCTCTGCCTACTTGTAATCTCTTTCTCTGTGTCAAATAAATAAATAAAATATTTAAAAAATTAAAAAAAAAAAGTACCACCTTTGATTCAAAGTAGAATGTTTCAAGAATGGACTAGCATATGCATTTCATTCTGCTGCACCCACATATAAAAAATTAGAAGAAACTAAAAAGATAAGAATAAATCTGTAACAGCATTGAAATACTGGAAAGGTTTTCACTGGCCTGCCACCGTTTGTATGAACTGGATAAAAAGGACAGGAGGATCACAGAGGGAGAATGCAAAATCACAGTTTTCTGTACAAGCTTGCAAGCAAATCTCTGTCTTGGAAACCTCACACAATAAGACATCTTACCACAAACTAATAAGGTGATTTTACCAACTCTACCTCCCATTGTATCATTGCAAAACCTAGGTTAGTGGAGATGATCAAAGGTTTTCCATGTCTGCTCCTTGACTCCTCACAACTTAGATCTCAAATCAGTGTCTAGACAAGGTAGATTCATTAAAGATGGATAGATTCAGTAAAGTAATATATTCCCTTTTAAGTAAAAATAATACATTTCTGTTCCAGCAGTACTTTTGTGAGAAGACTAAGAAAGGAGATGATGAATAATATACCAAGTCAATATGTAAACATAGGCTACAACTAGAAGGTACATGTGGGAAAGGCTTTATGTTTATCTGGTTGGAATAAGAAAAACTGGGAAGAGCTCTGCAACTAGGTGGGGAAGGTGAGGAACGCAGGATGCAAAATTTAGGGGTGTGAAACCCTAAAAGCACTCCTTCCATTTTGCACTTAGGCCACTTGCTTGCCCTACTGGAGATCAGTTTCATGGAAGCAATTGCCAACATTCGGAAATTTAAGGATAGGGAAGCAAATGTTTATATCACCTGAAAACAACTTATTTCAGAAAGAGAGGAAACATCATCTCACCTGAGGCATGGCTTTGAGATTTGCAAGAGATGAAACTTCTCTTTTGAGCCTTTCTTTTGGAAAAGGGAAGAATCCTGAGAAGGCAGAGATGGGAGGATACAAACAGCCGTGTGAAACCATATTTGTCTGAGATCTCCCAGAATAATTCAGTTAAATCTGCATCAGTTTTCACTGTTTCAGCACTTGCCCGCTCTGTGTACCCTCAAGTATCCAGGGCAGTGTTTAGTGGGGGAAAAGGGCAAATCCTGCTCCCTTACCACCAGAAACCTAGTCTCTTTGTGAATTAGAATGGATCTGGGCAATCTTTCGTTGCTGGAGAGAGAGGGGAAACATTGTGCTTTTCCCTCCGCAGCTCTACCTTCCATCTTCTGTGGTTTGCCATATATTTCCAAATAGTTCTTCATGGACTTTCTACCAATTTACACTGTTAGTATCAGCACAGGAGAATACCTCCCCACACCCTGATGAATGCAGTTGATAATAAAATTTTAATCTCTGTCTATCAGATGTATATTGTAGTTCTAGCTTACACATTTCTTACTATGAGAGGATAAGCTTTTATTTCTTTTCTATTTCTATAATGGCATCTTCTTATAGTATGTCTATTTTTCTCATATGTTTTAATTTCCTAATTGGTATTATCTTTTTTATTTAGTAAACTAACCCTTTATTTTAAATTGGAAATTATTTTTCTTAGTTACTCACATAACTATTAGTTTTTACCTTGTGAAACTTTTTTTGTTGCATGTTTTCTTGTTTAGCAATACTACATATTAAGTAATCCATATTTTTTCAAGTAATGTAAAATGCCATCTCTGTCATACATTACATATCCCTATATGCTTCAGACTATCTGAACTTTAAGTTCCTCTACTTAATCTTTATTCACTTGTATCATACTAATAAGCGTAATTAATTATTGAAGATTAACTTATTATTAGTTTACTAATAGCTAATTTAAGGATTAACTATTGAACAACACATTTTAGTAGTACAGGTATGGAACTAGAAAAGAAATTGATCTTTCTATTCTATAGGCTTCCTGGGGAGAGGATGATACTATGTTAAATGAAGTCTAAAGTACTGACTGCTACAATGAATGTTTTTTTTTTAAAGATTTTATTTATTTATTTCACAGAGGGAGAGAGATCACAAGGAGGCAGAGAGGCAGGCAGAGGGGGGGGGNAAGCAGGCTCCCCGCTGAGCAGGGAGCCCGATGCGGGCCTCGATCCCAGGACCCTGAGATCATGACCTGAGCCGAAAGCAGAGGCTTTAAACCACTGAGCCACCCAGGCGCCCTACAATGAATGTTTTAATTAGCAAACTATTTTAACTATTAAAATGAGACTGGCCTTGTGATTAAAAGTATACCAAATACTTTTTTATTATTGGAATGCCTGAAGAACCTACTGACCCTGCCACTGATTTCATCGAGAAACAGGAAACCTCACTCATATATCAGTGTTAAAAGTACTAGTTATGGGCAAAAATTGTTTTTTACTGCTTGCTATTCATGGAACACTATTAATTTCAACACGTTGGTTTTAGTTCACATAGTGTTTCCCTGTAATGAATATTACCATCTGGGAAATGAAATGTTACCTCTTGTCTTCCAATACTTATACCTCTATTTGCTAAATTGCTATTGAGGTACAATTTTGGAGGCAGGCTTAATGACCACTCTTCAGATAATCAAATCTTAAATACCCAACTAGACAGTGGTCATGGAGAGTTTCTCAATCACAAAACCATCATAAATAATAACAGTAGATTATACAAACACATGCACAGTTACATTCAACCAAACTTACTTCAGAAAACCATCTCACAGTAGCCATATGTCACAGCCTCAGCACACTGCATAATTCCAGGCAAAGTCACAAAATCACTTTTTGCTTTTCCATAGTCACCTATAGTATCAAGCAGGACTCACACCTACTCTAAAATTAGACACATAAGGAGAAAACCCAAGTCAACTACACAACTCCGTCCACTTTTCACACATTCGGTCCTAACATCTCACAGACTAGCAGACACCCAAAACGCAGCAGGTTGGGCACAGGAGGCCGCCTCAATTCGGTACACACACACAGCGCCCGCTGTTTGAGGCCCCGCTCCCAGCGATCGAGCTACCTCCAGGTCAAAACAGACAAACCCCTCCCCGCGCGGAGCTCGCTTCAGGTCACACTCGATTGTCACCCTCAGGGTCACGCCCACGGACCACGCCCGAGGCCCCGCTCGCACAGCCGAGTGTCTGGTTACCGTGGGCTCGGTTCCGGTGCCCTCCTCAGAATTACCAGGCCCGGCTTGAACTCCCTGTTTCCTCCCTGGCCTCCCCTCCGGAACCGGCTCGCTATCCTGGCCTCTCGGTCCGACCTCCGCGTTCCCGCCTCCTCAAGAGCCCCTAGGACCTACGAACCTCACCCCCCGCCAAGGATCAGTCGTCTGCGCCTGCGCACTCCCGCGTGGGCCGGCGCTCCCAGGAGTCCACGGGGCGGCGCGTTAGCAACCCAGCTGCCCAAGCTACCGGCTCTCGGGACTGTTTGTGTCAACGTCCGCGCTCTTCCAGAGTGGACTACGTTTCTCACAGGTTAGTGAGTTAGTGAACCTCATCCTCCAGTTCATTTTCCTCTAGGTTGCGGTCACCGTTTTCTCTATGGTGAGTTGAAGTGACCCCGGTCTGGGTGCGGGAGGAGATCACCGCGACTTTCCCAGGCGCGTAATGAGCAGGTGGAGCAGGAGCGTCAGGCCTGTGTGGAGGTGATTGTGTGTGTGTGTGTGTGCGTGTGCGTGTGCGCGCGCGCGTAGGTGATTGTGTGTGTGCGCGCGGTTGTGTCACCGAGTCGGTGTGGGATGTGATCATGAGTGTGTGTGTGTCAGAGTGTGTGTATGTGTGTTCGCGCGCGCGCGGTGGGGAGGCCCTGAGTGGTCCAGGTTAGGCTCCTGGGAACTATGTAGGGGCGGAACCTTTTTTATGACCATGGTCAGTTTTGACTGTGAGGTGTGTTGTACTGTGATTGAGTGATTCCATGACAGTGCTACTGTGACCAACCGGAGGCTAATCACAATTGGCCTAGTGTAGCTTTTTTATTTTTAGATAAGGTACAGCTTCATTTTTGCAATTCTGGTGCTGAGGAATCTGTGGACGAGATCCCCGTGTGACAAAATCTGTGCCTGTGAAAGACTTCGAAGCCTTAGTTAACCACAGGGGCCCCCTGTTCTAAGAATAGCCTTTGTTGTCTTCATGCCTTCATCAGTGTGCACAGTATGTACTGTCCGTCCAGCCTAGTGCTTAATGTATAGAAGGAATAGAGTACATTAAGTGTAGCCTCTTCTTGACCCAATTTTAAGTTCCACTTGGAATTTTTTGTCTGGCGTTTTCTTTGACTGCTGCTGTCATTTCATCTTAAAACCACACTGCACAGAAATGCTAGTTGCACAAAAATGGCTGTCAAAAGGAAGTTGAACATTTGAGACCTAGAATGAAGGTTACAATTAAAAAAGCACAGCCCTGTGTTTATTGTGGTGATTTTAGAGCTGGAATTGCCCTCAAGGCAGGGTCTTGGGAGACATGATACTGAGGCACCAAGAGTAGGATTCCTTCCTTTGAATCTTCCCCTTGGCAGCTCTGTGGGGTCAGATTGCATATTGCAGATCCATGGCATTTTTATAGCTCTGTTGACAGAAAACTGCTGTGAACATAGAAATAGATTCCGGTCCCAGGTTTCAGTGAATCTGAATTTTCTTTATGACACAGGGAAGAGTCAACCGTATTCCAGTCTTTCTCATATTTCCAGTAGCGTGTGTTTAATACATATCATGGGGGCTTGTTAGTGAGGAGGAGGTGTGTTCTTGTTTAGCCTGTCTGGGCTCCAGGAAAGGCCCACTATGTTGTGCTTCCCTTTTCTTTCCATTTTTTGCCGTATTCCAAAAGAAGAGCAATGAGAGGAGAACATTGTTAGAGTTACACATCTCAAAGCCAAGCTACAAGTCGTTTTGAGCTTTCTCTTTGTTTTATGAAATTTCGTTTTTGTTTTTCAGGATATAGAATAATTTCATCTGAAATGCCCTGCCAAATAGTGACTTATACATTTACCTGGCATCTAGGCCTTCTCTTCCCAGTTAATGATGGTATGATGAGGATGGATCTCCTTCCCCAGTTCCTCATCAAATGCACTTCCTACAGTTAACTTTCATATAGCCTCTTGCTAACACCACCCTTTGTATGCTTTTTGTCGTGAGTGTTCTCATGATGCGGAAATAGTCCTTTTTACTCCACACAGTGATTTGTTAAGGAAAAGACCAATATTTAGGTAGAATTATACATTTGATACTTTAGATATTCTTCAGACACGTGAGTGGAAAAATGGCAAGGTAGATAGTTTGATTGATTTCAGTGTACTATATAATGATTCCTGAGTCTTGAGCAGGCGTCAGCCAATTTTGACCCAGCAGGCCAAATCCAGCTTATATCCTATTTTTTTTGGCTTGTAAACTAAGACTGGTTTTAACATTTTTCAATAATTANTGAGCAGGCGTCAGCCAATTTTGACCCAGCAGGCCAAATCCAGCTTATATCCTATTTTTTTTGGCTTGTAAACTAAGACTGGTTTTAACATTTTTCAATAATTAAAAACATATCAAAAGGAGAGATGTATTTCATGACATGTGAAAATTGCATGAATTTTAAATTTCATTGTCTACAAATAAAGTTTTGAATTTGGTCAATTAAAAAGTCTGTGGAAATTTGTTAACTCTTTTGTTAAATAGGCACCTACATANCCTACTTGTAATCTCTCTCTGTGTGTCAAATGAATAAATAAAATCTTTAAAAAAAAAAAATTAAAAACATATCAAAAGGAGAGATGTATTTCATGACGTGAAAATTGCATGAATTTTAAATTTCATTGTCTACAAATAAAGTTTTGAATTTGGTCAATTAAAAAGTCTGTGGAAATTTGTTAACTCTTTTGTTAAATAGGCACCTACATAATATCCTTGATTTTGCCTTTAGACCCACAAAGCCTAGCATATTTACTATCCTTTACAGAAGTTGCTCCTAATCTAGAGTTTCTAAATTAAAATCTTAGTTTTGCTGTTTAGTATTTGTGAGTTTGGATATTACGTTCAATATCTTTCTATTCCATAATTTGTTTGCAAAATGCAAATAATAGTATGAATTTCAAAGGGTTTTATGAGGATTAGGAGAGTTAATATTAATAGGGCCCTGAACAGTGACTGACAATAATAAATACTTAAGTTAAAAACTTGTTATTATGTGGATAATCTAAGTCTTTCCACATTCATAGACAAGGAGTGATGAAATGAGAAGTTAGTTGTAATAGGCACTTGTAAGAAAATGGGCTATATGTTCAGGTGGTCTAGAACAGGAATCCTTCACCTTAAATGATTTGCCTTGGAATTGTATACCCAATTATTGCATATTTATTTTATTAATGCATAGTTTTCTTGGGGAAAAGTCTATAATTTTATGATACTATCTAAGGTGTACATGACCCAAACAAGTTTGGAACCACTAACTTAGTTATAATAATTTATACCTGGAAGTTGACTTTAGGAGTAGTTTGTCTAAAAATAATTTCCTATATTATGTAAGTATTGTTTATCATATTAAATTAATATTATATAAAGAGATATTCTAATATCAAAAATATAAAATGTAGGGCGCCTGGGTGGCTCAGTGGGTTAAAGCCTCTGCTTTCGGCTCAGGTCATGATCTCAGCATCCTGGGATCGAGGCCCGCATCGGGCTCTCTGCTCAGCAGGGAGCCTGCTTCCTCCTCTCCCTGTCTCTCTGCCTGCCTCACTGCCTACTTGTAATTTCTCTCTCTCTGTCAAATAAATAAATAAATAGATCTTTNTAAATAAATCTTAAAAAAAATATATATATATATAAAATGTAATGCTATTTAGTATTCATGTTTATGAACAAAAATACTCAAGAAGTTGCTAAATTATAAAGTTTAACTATTAGATACATTTCTTAGCAATTTTTTAAGGATTATATCTAATATGATACATTAACCAGGCATTCAGGGGAGAAAGGCAATGATAAAGCCACATTTATTAAGGCTCTACTATGAACCAAACAGTTTAGTCTGAAAATGTCACCTGAGGAGTCTTAACATGAAAGTGTCTCATATTGATGAAATAAAGTAAAAGAGGGAATGAGACTTGGTAGATTTATTAAGTCACACTGATTTTAGTGCTGTTACCAGTTATTTTGTCAGCCTGTTTGCTTGTAGTTCTCATAATAAGTAAAAGATAGCACATCCTACAATTCTTTTTAGAACAATGTTTTAAATGGAAATTGTTGTTCTATATTCCTGATTATGAAATTCACATAGTCTTCTTGAAAACATTATTAATCCAAGATGAACTTATAAAATAGAAAGTTAAAAGTACTCATAATTTTAGGGGTGCCTGGCTGGCTCAGTCAGAAGAGCATGTTACTCTTGATCTTGAGGTTGTGAGTTTGAGCCCCACATTGGGTGTATAGATTACTAAAAAATAAACTTTTAAAAAAGCACTCATAATTTTAGCATCTAGAAATAGTCACATTTTGGTATACGTTCTTCTAAAGTTTTCCTTGTGTGTATGTTTATGATTTTTTGTTTTTATTTTTTATTTTTATTTTTTTAATTTTTTTAAATTTTTTTTAATTTTTTTTTTAAGATTTTATTTATTTATTTGACACAGAGAGAGAGATTACAAGTAGGCAGAGAGGCAGGCAGAGAGAGAGGAGGAAGCAGGATCCCTGCTGAGCAGAGAGCCCGATGCGGGCCTCGATCCCAGGACCCCGAGATCATGACCTGAGCCGAAAGCAGAGGCTTTAACCCACTGAGCCACCCAGGCGCCCTGATTTTTTGTTTTTAGAAAAATTTACAAGAAGTAGTCATTAAAATAAGACCGCTTAGATTGCAGGAGGAATTCGGTCCAATCACTGGTTTTGTTTTACCTCCATGTCCGTAGTGTCAAATGACAAAATTAAAACAATTTAATGGTGAGTTTGATTTTTTTTATTCAAAGGAAAACAATCCATGGATTGGGGGAGTACTGTGCCTCACACGCAATGGAACACCTCTAGAGGGATTTTGGGCATGAGAGAGTTTTCCAGAATGTTAGAAGAGGCAACACAGAAATGGTATGATTGGCTAAGAGGTCAGGGATTTCTTTAAAAGGCTAGTAGATCCTATTTTTTAGCGTAAGGTAAGCTGGCTAAAGCTGAGATGACAGATTGTGATAGGTACACGTTAGGATTCCTTGACAGGTGTTTCCTTTAAGTGCAGACGGACTGAGATTTAGATTTGTGATGTGGGCCAGGTCAGCAGGGTGACCTCCATTTTGTGGGTTTTGATATATAAATCAACCTTATCAGTTGGTATAAGAAGGAAGTGACAATGATGCCCAACTGATATGACAAACCTTTTGACTATTTGCAACTTTTGGAATTATATAGATACTAATTTATGCATAATTCCAAGAGGACAAATTATCACGTAAGGGTACTTAGAATTAAGTATTCTTTTTTCCTTCTTTCTTTTTTTGTTTCATGAGACAGCACTAATATCTCAAGAGCAAGTGTCTTAGGAGTCTCCATTATAATTATGCTGACAAGGTTGGGTTTATAATTTCAGATAACAGAATTAGATGTTAGTAGTTATAAATATACATAAAAGTCTGGGTTAGACAGGGAACAAGATTGAGTTTTTGTTAATATTTTCAGTTTGTTACCTAAGTGGGTCAGATTCTCTGAGTTAGTTTTAGGAAACAGAGTGGTGACTCTGTAGCTGCTGTCCTTTTTTTTCTGAACATCTTGTGGTAATGTCGTTAGTGAAGACTATTTTCAAGCTGTGCTCTGTAATATATTAGCATTATAAGGAAAAGGAGCCTAAGAAGCTCAAATTTTCACTCTCAAAAACTGGTAAGAACTGAAGAGAATTTCCTTTAATAGTGATTATAGGACATGAAATAGTTTCTTCATCATCAATAAAAAATAGATAATATTTTGTTTGTTTTCAGTTAATCCTGACAACTTGCTGAGGTGCCAGTTACTATTGTTTTTCTCATTTTAGAAGGAAATCTAGGCAGAGCAGGTAAAGTACTTACTAAGTCACATAGTAACTTTCAGAGCTAAGATTGACAAACTGAAGGTTTAACCACAGAGCTTGTTCTTATTTAGGACTGTATATAACGTCTCAATTTTTAACCTGCCTTCTCAGTCATTAATTCATTACAAATGACTTTCCTCAACATTTAATATGAATTAAGATAATTTTTAAAAATTAACATATTTATAATAGCTACCGATAATTTATTTCACTTTTTCCCTACCTTGAGATATTTATAGTTACTAAAATTACTCTGTGATGAATATCGTTGGGATAAATCTTTGTCTACTTTTGTATCTAGTTTCTGCTCACAGAACTTATTCTAATACTTGAGGGGACACCACTAAACAGAGGTAATTTGCTCATTATTAAACAAAGAAGATCAAATATATATGGGAATAAATGTAAGGTAGACTGTGATAAAGGCTTTAAAGAAACAAATGTTGGGAATCCATATGGAAGAGACATTCTGATGACAGCATTCTCAGGTTATAACCAGATTGTACTGATGACATAAGAGCTCTGTGGAGATAAGATATGTTTTATTCAAAATTTATGCCTTACAATTTTTTAAAGATTTTATTTATTTGAGATGAGAGAGCATGAGTGGGGTGAGGGGGAGGGCAAGGGAGAGGAGAATCAGACTCCCCAGAACCCTAAGATCATGACCTGAGCTGAAGGCAGACACTTAACTGACTGAGCCACCCTGGTGGCCCTATGCCTTATAGTTTTTTAGGAAGCTTAGATGTGAAGTGAGACTAATAGAACAAGATTAAATAGGGATTTGGGAGGCATCAGGGCTAAAAGGAATGAATTGGAAGCAAATTAAACCCACGTATCAGAGAGACATGAAAGCAGCATTTAGAGCATCAGAAATACCTGAGACTTCTCATATGCACTTTTAACCATTCTTTTCCAGGCAAAACTTCACCTTCCATGGCCATATGTAAAAGTCAAAGTGTTAAATTAGGTTTTGGGATCTAAATGAAACAAAAGCCATTCTGAGTTGATACCTATTTATCCTGAGCATTTTCTCAAAGTCAAGGGAAGACTGTTTAAGACTCCTTTTTAATAGTGGCCATGTATCAATATTACTATCTTTTTAAAAAATAGCTTCTTTTTTACTGAACTTTATTTTATTTAAAGATTTATTTATTTGAGAGAGAAAGCATGTGCCCGCATAGTGGAGGGGATGCAGAGGGAGAGGGAGAGAGAATCTTCTGAGCAGACACACACTGCTGAGCACAGAGCCTGAGGCAGAGCTTATCTCACGACACTGACATCATGACCTGAGCTTAACCAACTGAATCACCCAGGTACCTCCCCTTTTTATAGAATTTCAAAATACATATTTATATTAATACATGGCTGCTAAGCTAACTAGCCTTAAATAGAAAGTCACAGAGAACACAGAGGAGCAATGCTGCATAGGACTGCATAACTGCCCAGAACATTTTTCTTTTTCTATATGTTTATATTACATATTTAAAAGCAAAATGACATTGCATATATGCACTTTATTTTTTTACTATTGGACATTTTGAACATTTTTATGTTTTTCCAATTTTATTAGATATAATTAATCATTTTTATTTATAAATATTTTTTATAACTTTGCATTTAATGAATACCTTAGTAGTAAAGAATGCCAATAATGTAATTTATTTTAAACCAATCAGCTATTGTTAAAGCTGAATCTTAACTGGGCAGTTTCTTCTACTTGATGTGTAGCTCCTGTGTCTTGACCAACTCTACTTCTTCTTCCAGTACCCTCTGGAAATATTTGTCTGTTTCTTTTTTTTTTTTTAAGATTTTATTTATTTATTTGACAGAGAGAGATTACAAGTAGACAGAGAGAGAGGATGAAGCAGGCTCCCTGCTGAGCAGAGAGCCCGATGCGGGCCTCTATCCCAGGACTCTGAGATCATGACCTGAGCTGAAGGCAGAGGCTTTAAGCCACTGAGCCACCCAGGCGCCCTATTTGTCTGTTTCATTTCAAGTGTACAGTATGTTCAGGAATGTGGCATTGGTTTCTACTGGGTGGAATGCAGATGATAGCAACCTGCACAGATGTAATTATTCAGGGGAATAATATAGGAACTGGAGCGTTTACCCTGTTAGCTGGATCTCACTGAATAAAAATGTCTTCTCTGTGCACCTCCCCATTTAAAATCTCTTTTGAATTTCACATAAGTAAAATTATATTTTTTTCAACATCTTTGTGAGATTTATTCATGTTGCTGCATGTAACAGGCACCTTTGTTTTTGCTATGTATTCCATTATAGGATGTGGCACAGATTATCTCTTCTGTTACTGGAAATTTGGGTTGTTTCTAATTTTTTCTTTAGAGATACGGCTGCTGTAAATGTTATTGTACATGTACTTTGTGGACATAAGCATTCATTTTTGTGATGGAGATCCCTTGGGGTAGAATTACTGGGTTATAATAATATATCTATGTTTAGCTTTATGAACATTGCTGAACAGATTTCCAGTGTGTCATGTTCTCACAAGCACTGCTAACCACTAAAAGAATAATGTATGACAGTATAAATTAGTGGGGAAAACTAAAATAATAAAATTATTTGACTAATACAACAGAAACTAAGGATGGTGGAATAAAAGAACAAATAAGCAAAGGGGGACACAGAAAAGTAAACATCAATGTACTCAATATTAGTAGTAATTTAATCTAATTAAAGTGGACTAAACACTCCAATAAAAAGAAAGCTGTTGTCAGACTGAATGAAAAAAACAAAATCAACCACACTATATGATTTTAGCAGCTGACACACTTTAAGTATAATGACAAAAAAGTTGAAAATAGAAATATGAAAGATAATAATGCAAATACTAACTAAAGGGAAGTTGGTGTCTCTATATTAAAAGACTTTAAGGCAAGAAATATTAGGAGAGGTAACAGGGAGACATTTCATAATGATGAATGTTAAAATCTAAAAAGATGTAGTAATCACAAATTTGTAAATACCTAATAGCAGCTTCAGGATATACAAATCAAAGATTAACAGAAGTAAAAGTATGAATTAGGGACAATCACATGTAGAAGCTCACAGTCATTGTTTTAGATTTTAGCATACATTTCAATAGCTGTTAGAACAAGGAGACTAAAAATCATTAATGAGGGCGCCTGGGTGGCTCAGTGGGTTAAAGCCTCTGCCTTCGGCACAGGTCATGATCTCAGGGTCCTGGGATCGAGGCCCGCATCGGGCTCTCTGCTCAGCAGGGAGCCTGCTTCCTCCTCACTCTGCCTGCCTCTCTGCCTACTTGTGGTCTCTCTGTGTCAAATAAATAAATAAATAAAATCTTAAAAAAAAAATAAAAATCATTAATGATATGGGGCATCTGGATGGCTTAGTCAGTTAGGCATCTGCCTTTAGCTTGGGTCATGATCCCACGGTCCTGGGATCAAGTCCCATGTCGGGCTCTCTATTCAGTGGGGAGCCTGCTTCTCCCCCTCCCTCTGCCTGCCACTCTGCCTGCTTGTGATCTCTCTCTGTCAAATAAATAAATAAAATCTTTTAAAAAAATCATTAAGGATAGTGGTTAGCAAATGACCTAACTGACATATATAGTGTATCCAACAATGGGAGAATACATATACAGCCACCCCCACTTACTGAAATGGCAAATTGCTTCACTCTTTACCTTTTGTGTTCTGTTGAATAGAGAGACTAAAATTGAGCATTGATGAGACTTATGTGGCTAGATTTACAAAGCACCTATCACATAGCGTTCTCAGTAAATATTTTTTTTTTCATGTTGCAAGGGGCATGAATTAACTTTTCTGGAGAAAAATAAAAGTGGTGAATGATGTTACTGAAAGAATACAGTGTAGTTGATTGGGATTAAGAAGTAGGAAGTGCTGGGTGCCTGGGTGGCTCCATAGGTTAAGTATCTTTCTTCAGCCCAGGTCATGACCTGAAGTCCTGGGATCGAGTCCTATGTTGGGCTTCTCCCTCTGCCTGCCACCCCCCTGCTTGTGGTCTCTCTCTCTGACGAATAAATAAATAAAATCTTAAAAAAAAAAGTCTATTCTCACTACTTTTACTCAACAGTCTAGTGGAAATCTGAGCAATTACAATAAGGCAATGAAGATAAATGAAGGATATAAACACTCCCTAAGAAGAAAAATTTATTTATAGATGGCAATTGTTTGCTTACAAAATCCTAAAGAATCCACAAAACAGGAACTAGCACTTATAGGCAAATTTAGCAAAATTTCTGGATACAAAGTTATTATAAAATAATTAGCAGCAAACAATTGAAAAGTGAAGTTTAAAAAACAGCATAAGAGATGTAGAGTTCCCTGCCTGATCAGCCCTCACTCAACTGAGCTTTGTCTTCTTGACAACCCTCCCTGCCTTCTTCCTTTGTTTCAGTAAGAGTCATTATCTCTGACAGATAAATGAATAAAATCTTACCAAAAAAGTGTCAGGCCTAGGCAATTAGAATGAATTCAAGATTAAAAAAAAAAAAAAAAGTCAGTGGCTTTTCTTTGGCAGCAGAAAAAGCCTAGACTGCTTGTTTTGTCAATCATAGAGTCTAAATTGGCCCACTCAAAAAATTGCACATTAACCCAAATGTCCATCAGATGATGAATGGATAAGTAAAATGTTGTATATCCGTACAATGGAATATTATTCAGCCATGAAAAAGAAAGTACTGATTCATTCTACGACATAGATGAACCTTGAAAATATCCTAAGTGAAAGAAGCCAGACACAAAAGGCCACATACTGTATGATTTCATTTATATGAAGTATTCAGAATAGGTAAAACCACAGACACAGAAAGTAGATTAGTGGTTATAAGGGGCTGGGGAGAGGGAAGAATGGGGAGTGACTGCTAATGTTTATAGTGTTTATTTCTGGGATGGTGAAAATGTTCTGAAATTAGTGGTAATAATTGTACAACTTTGTGAATATACTAAAAACTACTGAATTTTAAGCTTAAAGGGGTAAATTCTATGGTTCCATGAGTTATATCTCAGTTTTTAAAAAAAAGGACAAAAAAATATGCTGGAAGAGCATCACCTTGTAATAGTCAGGCATTTCATTTCCACAGAGCATTTATTAGCAAGATAACTGCTTTCTAAAACCACAAAAGTATATTTCCAGCTGGTTAGGAAAACTATTAATACAAGTAATCGGTAGGGCTTTGGGGTTTAGTAGAAACTTTAAAGATCATTAAAGAATTCACTGTTGAGAAACCGCATGAACGTAAGTAATGCAGGAAGAGCTTTAGAGAATTTAGAGAATTCATATTGGTGGTAAAGTCCCACGAATATATATGTGGTAAGGCCTTTACTTGGAAGATACTTTTGAGTATATCAGAAAAGGTTTCCTGATGAGAAATAAGACACTATGAAATAGATGGAAATTTGGGTAATGGTAAGATTTTATTCACACATTAATGACAGTCAGAACTTATATGTTCAGAAAACATAAGTATAAAAATGTATTAAGGCTTTTTATAACAACATTCCCAACTTTGTCAAAATCAGAGAATTTTTAATGTATTGAACTAATATTAATGACTTTCATTCATTCCTCTTGTTGAATATTAGGATATTCTTATTAGAGAAAAATTCTGTAAATTTGAAAATTACTTTCTTTCTATCACAGTAATAAATCATAAGCTATTTCATATTATTCATGTTACTTTCAATTCATCTTATACTTAAATTCATGCCAAAAAATACCCGTTAATATAATAAATGTGAGAATAGAAATCTAACTCACTTATATATGAATATATTTTTCCCATTCTTCAAGATTTAATTTGTTGATACATTTTTTGTTATTACAAAATTTTTGTCATTATTATATGTGTCCTTCTCTTTTATGTAAGTAGAATTTTCTCTAAGGTATGTACATAAGGTAGCCATAAATCTGGAAACATGTGAATATACATAGTAAATGGTTTACTGATAACACAATAAAATATATATTTGATGATAGAACATATATTTAATGAGTTATGTTTTATTACCAATATATAGTTCCAGGTGCTGTACAAAACTATACTATAACTTAATAGCAGCATTTCCATCAATCCCTTCATGTACATCTGTGGTGTTTGTTACATTGTCATGGATGATTTGTGTATCTAATTTTCACTGAGCAAACCTGCACCGTTAGCATATCACAAAAGTAAAGGATGCAGTTCAGTTTCCAAAAATTATCTGTATTTTTTTCCTTGTTGCCATTCTTTACACAGACATGGAGTTACCTAGTGATAGGGAATAGATACATTAGACTGCATCTGTCTGTATCATTGGACTGCTGGTTGGGGCTGTGGTTTCATCTGGAGGTAGAGACCAAGCTTGCTAGGGTAGTTAGCACAATTCAGTTCCCTGAAGGTGTGTGACTGAGATCCCATTTTCTGGCTTGCTGTTGGCTGAGGGTCACCTTCATCTCCTAGAGGCCACCTTCCCATACTAGCTGCAACACCCCAACCCTAGTTCACAACATGGTTGTGTGCTTTTTTGAGGACAGCAGGCATGTGTCTGCTGCTGCTGCTTGTCTCTTTTTAAAAACCTCCCCAGTTAGGAGAGAGCCACTGGGATAGTGTTGACATGGTTGGATTCATGTCTGCCATTGTTCATTTGGTTTTCTTTTCTTTTTTTTTTTTTTTAAGATTTTATTTATTTGACACAAAGAGAGAGAGAGAGCAGATCACAAGTAGGCAGAGAGGCAGGCAGAGAGAGAGGGGGAAGCAGGCTCCCTGCTGAGCAGAGAGCCCGATGTGGGCCTCGATCCCAGGACCCTGAGATCACGACCTGAGCCGAAAGCAGAGGCTTTAACCCACTGAGCCACCCAGGCGCCCGGTTGTGTGCTTTTTTGAGGACAGCAGGCATGTGTCTGCTGCTGCTGCTTGTCTCTTTTTAAAAACCTCCCCAGTTAGGAGAGAGCCACTGGGATAGTGTTGACATGGTTGGATTCATGTCTGCCATTGTTCATTTGGTTTTCTTTTCTTTTTTTTTTTTTTTAAGATTTTATTTATTTGACACAAAGAGAGAGAGAGAGGAGATCACAAGTAGGCAGAGAGGCAGGCAGAGAGAGAGGAGGAAGCAGGCTCCCTGCCGAGCAGAGAGCCCGATGCGGGCCTCGATCCCAGGACCCTGGGATCATGACCTGAGCCGAAGGCAGCGGCTTTAACCCACTGAGCCACCCAGGCGCCCTGTACATTTGGTTTTCTATGTGTATCATGTCCTTTTTCTTCCTCTATTCCTAATTTACCACATTCTTTAATGCGAATATTTTCTAATATTTTAATGTATCTAATGACTTCTTGCTACATTGTTATAGTTATTTGAGTTATTTCCTTAAATCTTGTTCTGGGGCTTATCAGAAATAGCTTCAGATTTGTGCTAACTTAAATCCAATAAGAGAAATGTTACGCCTATGTGTTTATTCCCTTTTCTTCATTTTTGAGGTATTATTATTATACATGCTCCATCTATGTTATAAACTCTACAGTACTTTCTGTGATTATTTCTATAACTATACATGTTTTAAAGCTAATAGAAGAATAAGTATATATTTACAGATTTTGCGATATTAATTTTCTTATTATTCTGGTTCTCATTTGTTTCTACGGTTTTTGAGTAAACCATCTGGAGGTCACAGGATCTTATTATACCTTTATGCATAAAGAAAGTAAACAATTCCCTTTCCATAAAATCTTGTAAGTATTCATGGCATTCAGTAAAACACCAGTGACAGTTTAAACATTATTAACATTATAAACATTATTAACAGTGAAATAAACAACTAATTAGGTTTACAGGTTTAGAAGGTAAGGGAAAGGAGAATGAGGCCAATATTCATTTATTTTTCTCAATTCAACACCTTATTATATCAGGTTCTTTGAAATAAATTAAGCCTTAGGCTAAGATGTTTACTTTGTAAGACAAAACAGAACTTAAAATCTCAAAATATAAGAAAATGGAAAATGCAGAAGATAATTTTTAAAGACACAATATAATGTAGAGCATATAATGTTCTGTAGTCAGGATGAGATTTCATGTTCCATCTTGCACAATCCTGTCTTTGCCTGATTTCTATTTCATCTTCTGCCTTATGATTAGTATCTGAGCCACCTAAACAATGCCGCATGTAAATCAAGAAACCATATATACTCATACTCACAAAACATGAGAGTAAAGGTAAGATGTTGCTTACAGATCTACAGTTACTGACCCATTTGGGAACTGGATTGTATGTATCATTAACCATCACGAGCCAGTGAAGGATTCAGTAAGGATCCAGGCCGTCATTACCTCCTGTCCCACCAAAACTCAGCCTCCCATGTTGCCACTGCTGAAGAATAAAGGAAAGAGGGCATATCAATGTGATTTACTTAAAGTAGTTAATCAATTAACAAGAATTCATAGCAATCTCTTTTGGTGTGCATAGTGCCTTATGTTATACAATTTTCCAGCTATTTTTTAGTTTTGTGACATACAGGTAGAAAAACACTAATTTACTAAATGACTACACTGCAGGCACTTTATGTTCTTTATAAATACCCTTTCATTTACAGAGAATGGGCAGAGCAGCAGCACATCTATCTTCATTTTTTATCTGAAGAGAATAAGTCTCAGTGATATTAAAGGATATATTAATGAAAAGTGGTGCAGTGGAGACTGGAATCTAGATCTGTTTGACCCCAGAACTCATGGACCTTACATAACATTTGTAACACCACTAAGCCCATCTCATGATTCCATACAATACCAAATCTTTGAAACCACTAGTAAGCATAGACACATTGAGCCTCAAACACAAGTCACTAACAACTAATCATTCTGCAAGGTTTATCAACTTCTTAGAAAGTTAAACATAAACTGACCTATTACCCAGCATTTTCTTCTTGGTACTTACCCAGGAGAAAAGGAAACATGCCAGTTTTATTCGTAATATATAAAACCTGGAAATGCAACAAACGTTCACCAAGAGAAAAATGAATAAACAAACTGTGGCATATTCACACAATTGAACGCTGTCCATAAATAAAAAGAATGAACCACACAACATTAATAAACCGTACAACACTAGGATGTGCAAAAAAGGAGACATATGTAATTGCAGAACTGACAAAACTAAATTACAACGACTTATCTGAGAACTATGGCTGTTTCTGATGTGAGACTGACTGGAAAAGGACACCAGCGAACTTCCTGGCAATGATGGTATAAAACCCGCACCAGGGCAGGCACACAGACACTGAGCGTCCGCTGGGTGCCCGATGCCATCCTGGGTGCTGGGGCTTTCTCAAGGGGCAAAACTGACAACAAAACTCGTCACCCTCTGGTTCACGACCACGGACTGGAGTCCCGCACATACAGGCCTGAGTGAAGAGAAACCTCGACAGGCACCGGCTCCCAGTTCTCGCCTCTGCCATTTCCGCCCAAACTGCGGTACCCGCTCCGGCCCTTCTTGGCCGGATCGCCCTCAGCACGCATTCCCGACTCCCTCCCTGGTCATCCTCCGGCAGGTTCCTCATTCCTTCCTTTCCCCTCGACGCGCCGGGTCTGGGGATTTCGGTTCTGTCCCGGTCCTCCCAGACACAGGTTTCTCGCATCTTCCTCCCCGCCCCGCCTCCGCCGGGCTGCCGCTTCCCTTTTCCTTCTTTCCCCGCCCAGGTTTCCAGTTACTTCCTCGGCTGGGGCTCTAGTTCAACCCAGGACCCTTCGCTCCCAAAAAAATCACCGGGCCCTTCGGCGTCTGCAGAACCGCCAGCGGCCACCGTCCCGCGCCCAGGAGGAGCGACCCGCGCTCCCTGTAACTCCCAGGACTCTCCGGGCCGTGGCGCGGGCTTTGCGACCGCGGCCCTCCCCGCAGCGCCCCCAAACCTGGACCTTTTCAGTGTTGGACTACGTTTCCCACAGGCCCCAGGGCCACGAGCGAACTTCGACTGTTGGTTCCCCTTCCGGTATCGTCGTGGTTGTTGGGGTCCGCTTGGTGAGTTGAGCTGACCCAGGTCGCGTGGCGGGAGGGGCTCGCGGTGTGGAGGCCCTAAGCGCCGGGGGCGCAGCGTGGGGCAGGTGGACAAGCGCCACAGGGCTTGTCCCGGTGTTTGCGTGAACCCCGGAGGACGTTGGGTTCCGGTGCTGTTGTCTGTGACGAGTTCATTGTGGGGTGTTAGTGCACGCGCGTGCATGCGTGTGAGCGTGTGCGACGGGCCCTGAAATGCCCAGATGGGTAGACGATTGGGCTAGTGGGACTATCAGTACATAGTCTGCGGTGATGTGGGTACCTGATAGTGTGACCGAGTGGTCCTGTCACAGCTCGGTTATACTAAATTTGAACGAAGTGTGTGTGGGGTTTTGTTTTCCCCAGTAAACCTGTAGGAGTTTGAAGTTTTGGGTTTTTTTCGATGAGCTTATAAGAGTGTGTAAAATAAAGTTTTTTTACATATAAATATATATATATATTACCTTGTCCCCAGTACCCAGCCTGGTGCTTAACACAGAGGGGACATAAGTTCCATGGTTCCTTGGACTTCGAGACAGACTTCTAGGAAGACGGAAGGGCACAGGGTAAAGAATTTCTTCCTGGGCGAACCTCTTTTGGATACACACCTGAGGGCGTTTACTTGTTTCAGAAGAACACCTGTGCCCCCTAGAAACTGCTGTGAACTTAGATTCCAGCTGATTATAGGTCGTGTTGATCTTTAAAAGTCAGCAGTATCCTAGTTACCTCTTACTTCCACCTGGATGTATGTGTGATGGGTAATGGGTTATGTCTGTTGGTAGACAGTGTTTTCTTACTTAGCCTGTCCAGGGTCTCAAGAGTTTCTTCTTGGTCCTGTAGTTCTGCAAGAGAAGCCCCCTGAAGTGGAGGAGAGCATTGCTACTTAAAAGCCCATTCAAGGTCAGTTCATGTTTACTTTTCTGTCATGTATATTTATTTTACAGAACATTAAATATTTGCTGTCGTTCTAAATTGTAAGATCTAATTGTGAGCTGTCCATTTACCTGGTCCCTAGGTTGCCCCTTCCCAATTAATAACACAACCATAGGGATGGGTCTCTTTCTCTTCCAGTGCCTTTCCAAATACCCTTTTCCTTCCCAGTTAATATTGACATTGCTATTGGAAATTATTCAGTTTCCCCATTGTGCTCTTTTCTTTCCAAAGGATGGTACAGAAATAGAACTAGTTGAACTCTTCAAGGATAAACTAAGGACTTATTTTAGAATGTATTTTGTCAAGGAAGAGACTCATGGTTAGGTAGAATAAAATACCAGACACCTNAACTAAGGACTTATTTTAGAATGTATTTTGTCAAGGAAGAGACTCATGGTTAGGTAGAATAAAATACCAGATACCTTTGTTGTTGTTGTTGTTTTTAAGATTTGTATTTATTTGTTAGAGAGAGGGAGAGACAGAGAGAGAGAGGGAGAGAGCGTGCACACTCAAGCTGGGGGAGCAGCAGGCAGAGGGAGAAGTAGGCTCCCCACCGAGGAAGGAGCCTGATGCCTGACTCCATCCCAGGACGTTGGGATCATGACCTGAACTAAAGACAGACTCTTCACTGACTAAGCCACCTAAGCATCCCAACCTTTGATTTTAGTCATAGACTTGATTTTCAAAATCAGGAAGACACTTTAAGAATAGGAATATGATTGGAGTTTTGTGAGGAGAGGTCTGTGCGAACAAGGGCAGGGAGTTTTTCCTGTGAGTCCATGAGGACATTTCAGTGGTGACAGTTAAGTCTTGAGATTTGGCAGCATGACTCTCTTTCAGACCACATAGTGGTATAGACTGTGAGACGCAGCATGATATATTGGTATTTGAGTCTGAAGCCGCATCCTCTGATGGAAATACAATGCAGGCCACTTGTGTAATTTAAAAATTTCTTTTGCACACATTTTATAAAGTTAAACAGTTGAAATTAAGTTGGATAATACAACTTAATTTTAAGCAATATATCTAAAATTTCTTTTGCACACATTTTATAAAGTTAAACAGTTGAAATTAAGTTGGATAATACAACTTAATTTTAAGCAATATATCTAAAATATCATTTCAACATTTAATGTAAATAAGTGGAACTACTTTAAATTCCTATCTTCATACTAAGTTTTCAAGATCTGATGCATATTTTATTGTTATAGCACCTCTCAGTTTGAATGCTAAATTTTCAGTGGTTATGAAGTGTAGTTATATCAAAACAAAGTGTTTAATTGAAAAACATTTTATACTGCTTTTGTATTTGAATTAAAAATTAAAATAAAATTGAAAATTCAGTTCCTTGTTCACTGTAGCCACATCTCAAGGAGGTCAGTAGTTATTAATCTTTACATTTTACAATTTTATGTTGTAAACAATGTAAATAATGATCATATTAATGCCTTACAGTTTTTATACGGATTGGATACATTAATCTGGCACAGCCCTAGAACACTTAATAACAGCCTTGCACTTAACAAGTCCTCAAGAAACAAAACTGTTATGTGAAGATTCTAAGTATTCATCATAAATTTTCTATAAATCAAGAACAATGAAAATATTAATTTTGATGAGTGTTTATTTTGAAAGATTTTATTTATTTGTTTGGCAGAGACAGCGAGAGCAGGAACACAGGCAGTGGGAGTGGGAGAGGGAGAGGGAGAAGCAGGAGCAGGCGCAGGAGCAGGCGCAGGAGCAGGCGCAGGAGCAGGCGCAGGCGCAGGCTTCACGCCAAGCAGGGAGCCTGATGTCGGGCTCAATCCCAGGACCCTGGGATCATGACCTGAGCTGAAAGTAGACACTTAATGACTGAGCCACTAAGGCGCCCATTGATGAGCATTTAAAGGGAAGCTTTGAAAATCAGATTTGCTGATGTCCTACAGTAGAACTTCTTAACTTAGGGACACCTGGGTGGCTCAGGTCATATCCCAGGGAGCATGGGACTCCCTGCTCAGCGGGGAGTCTGCTTCTCCCTCTGCATCTGCCTCTCCCTCCCAGCTCCTGTTTGCTCGCTCTCTCTCTCTCAAAAATAAATTGGGGGAAAAAAAACATAAAAACTTTCTAACCTAAAGCAAATTGATTCCATTTTACTTCTCACAGGGACCATGAATCTCTTGAAATTCTATTCATAATCATTCTATATAATGCCTAACATTTATTTATTTGGTTTTGTTTTATTTGCAGAATATCTTTAATTTCATGGGGTTACATGAAACATATATGAAAGCTTAAAAACTAAGTTAATCACATTACTTAAATGTGATACAATACCATATAGGTAAGAGAAACTATGTAGTCTTAAAAAGGAAAATGACTGATATTAATATTATACAATATATTTACATAGGAAGAATACTCCAAATTGTTAATATTGTATATGAATCAATTTTACTAAGATTGTATTTGTAAGCAATCTTGTAAGAATATATCTGAAATGTTACTCACTGAATAATAAAGGAATGGAGGCATGTGTAATAAGCACACACTTTGTACGAAACATACTTCTGCCTCATTTATTCATGTTTTCTTAGTCTTTTTAACAAAATTCAGGAAAATTGAACCAAAATTCAGGTAAATTTGAAGATCTAATTGGCTTTATTTTCTGATTTCATGAATCAGAATCCCATCCCATCTAACAAATATTAGGGTGCTCCCCTGAGCTAAACAAAGGGAAGGTTTTAAAAGGCAGAGAGGGCATTAAAAACAAGGAATGCATTGTTTAAGCAGGGTTAACCTCCTAAAGGGAGCTGACGGGGTCTATCAGTAAATTTCCTAGTTTTGACCACAAAATTCCACATTAACTGGTTAAAGGTTACATTCTTTGGGGGTTGAAACTGCAGTTAGGTTAGGTATTAAGTTTCAGTTTACTGATTTGGGGCCTTAACCTATGTGATGCTATTTTGGGTCTGTGGTTTTCTTTTTAACAATTCCCCTGCTTTGATCAGCTTAACTGAGAGATCAAAATTTAACTCATTAGCACAACTCAGCTACTACTGGTTAGTTCTTGCAGCTTTTGTTGATTCTTTGTGCAGCATTCACAGGTCATGACTTTTGGCTTTATCTCTGTAATATTCACAGGTTACAACTTCAGGTTCAGTTTTTTAAGTCAGTCATCCTCTTTTTTCCTTTCTGACATTCCAGTCTTAGAGAAATCATTTGATTAGTGGGTAGCGGCTACAAACATGCACCTAATGCTTTTGAGAGAATATAAAGCATTAGGGAGATTATTCTGATGACTATAAGCAGGGTAATTTTCAATATTTGGGGTGCACTTTGAAGCCATGGTCCCCAAGACCCAAACAAATCAAACTCAAATAAGTCAAAGACTCCTGTGGAAGGCATCATCTTTTTTTTTTTTTTTAAAGATTTTATTTATTTATTTGACAGAGAGCACAAGTAGGCAGAGTGGCAGGCAGAGGGAGAAGCAGGCTGTCCGTGGAGCAGGGAGCCTGAAGGCATCATCTTTTTAAGTGGCTTTTTTGGTGATCCTATGTAATTGATTTTCTACTTCCCCAGGAGTGTTAATTCAGGTGTAGCAGGTGGTGTTGTACGTAACACAGATACCTAAAAACAACAACAACAACAAAAACACAGATACCTCCTTGCTCCGCTAAAAGATAATTAAGAGTTACGCTATTATTAAGAACCACTTTCTCCAGAGCAACACTCTCAGGTCCCCTCCCTCTTTGGGAGCTTTGTACTGTCACTTTGCTAGCCCTCAATAAACCTTGCTTTACTGNCCCCCCCCCCCCCCCCCCCCCAAAAAAAAAAAAAAAAAAAAAAAAAAAAGAACTTGAGAGTCTAACAGTCTTTGTTGGACAGTCATTGCTTTAGCAGCAGATTCTGCAAAAATTGCAAGGACTAAGAAGTTAGGTTCATTTACATTGATCCCTAACCTCTAAGGATAGGGACCTGCCAAAACAAGTGAATCTTGAATCATGAATGCCTCCTTGTAGATCCTTTATAATTTGATGATGTAAATTTAAAGTTTTTTGTGTTTTTTTTAAAGATTTTTTTTTAATTTATTTTTTTGACAGAGAGAGAGAGAGAGAGAGAGAGAGAGAGAGAGAGATTACAAGCAGGCAGAGAGAGAGGAAGAAGCAGGCTCCCTGCCGAGCAGAGAGCCCGATGCGGGCCTCGATCTCAGGACCCTGAGACCATGACCTGAGCCGAAGGCAGAGGCATTAACCCACTGAGCCACCCAGGCGCCCTGATGATGTAAATTTAGATGTCAACCAATGAGATATCTTATTTTGCTTATTAAAAGTTAGGGGCACAGTTAGATTTTCTCTTCACCTGAAATAAAGGGTTCTAAATTCCAAAGGTTACCCCCTTCCCCACCCCACCCCCGCCCCCAGTAACGGCCTGGGAGCAAAGATGAGGGTGTTATCTTTCTAGGCCGATGTCAAAGGAAAGAAAAGGAACAGAAGGAGAAGGGGTTTCATGTGTAGTTAAAAGTATGGAGTATTGATCCATAGCCTTGGGTGAAAGCAGTCTACCTTGATGTCAGCTACTTCTCATCCTTGTCAATATGATTTATAAATCTCCAGCATCTGTATGAGATCAGGTGTCATGTGGAACCTTCTTTAGTTGTGTGATGTGTAGCCAAGGCTCAATACCTTCTAGTTTTGCGGCAGTGTCTGTGGTCAGGAGCACTTGGTAAGGCAGGCCCTCTTTAGAGCTGGCTCCTGGGCTGTCTTTTTCTCATGATTGTCGCAGGATACCCAGTTGCCAGGCTCTATACTGACAAACTGAACTGGGATCCAAGAAGTCTTCTTTAAGCTACTGATGAGAAGTTTGAGCATAAGACATTAGAGACAGTGGAGTAGCTGGTCATGCTAGCGTGAGACGATAAAGGGTCAGCAAAAAGTTATATTCTGATAGGATTTCAAGAAGTTTATAAGGTCTTTGTTAAGGCTCGTATGATTTGTCCAGTGAAGTGGGTGCCTCAATCGCTGCAGATCGTGGATTGTATATACCCCAAGTGGGAAACACACCTGTTAATAATATTTTTCTTTGCCACTTTGAAGCCTTGTGACGTGTGAAGGCTTTAAGAGAAAACATACTTACAGTAACAATCCATACCGAGGGGCAGCTGAATGAAATTTAATTGCAGGTGTTCAGAGGGTCCAGAGGGAGATGATCTGAGGCCTCTGGGGACAAGAAGAATTTTTCCAGGATTATGGACCTGACAGATCAAGGCATTGACAGACTGTTTTTGCAGTTTTACAGATGTGTCCCCACCAGTGTCTTATTCATAATGAGTCATCCTGAATGCCCTGTGGTAGGTAAAGGAAAGCAAAAGACAAAATACAGGGTTTGTCAAGGAGTGTGGGGGAAAAACCAAGCAGCTGTTTGGGTTTCCCATACCACTAACTGTTCCTTTGGTTTATAGCCATTCTTTACCCATCTTGATTTCTTTGATTTAGGAGGAAACTGTTGCTGTGTTACAAGTACCTCAGGATGGCAAAAGTATGGCAGTGAGGGGCCATTTTTGCAAAAGCAGAATTGACTTTATCCAAATGTGTCTCAATCTTTATGATAAAGCCAGCTGGATCACATATTAAAATTTCTTTCCAAAGATTCTTTTCCGATAAATCTTTTACCACTTTGTTTTTTACATTTGGATTTTGCCTTATGTTTTCCTTCTTTAAATAACTGGCCTCACTTGAGGACAAAATTACTTTCCTTTCCTTAACAAAAGTGTATTTCCATTCCTCATGCTTTTTCTTAGCAAAAACATATATCTTACTTTCTTTGCATACAGAGTTGTTTCCCTTACTCTTTCCAGTAGTCTTAATTACATTTGTTAGCATTCTTCGCTCTTAGAAACTTTAATTTATAGTGAAAATTAAGTAGTAAGCAAATGTGAACTGTCTGATATACCGGCAGTTTTTAGATTTGCAAATTTATGAACATATTACATAAGTTCTAGAGGACTATGCCTTTTTAAATTTTCCAGTGTAGCATTAACACATCCATATATCTCTTAGTTTCCCTGTAATAAGTAGCCAAAAGTAGCTAAATCTATGTTCAGTGATTAATATTTCAGTATTTTATCTTATTTAGAAATGATCTGGGGGCGCCTGGGTGGCTCAGTGGGTTAAAGCCTCTGCCTTCGGCTCAGGTCATGATCTCAGGGTCCTGGGATCAAGGCCCATATCGGGCTCTCTCCTCAGCAGGGAGCCTGCTTCCCCCTCTCTCTCTCTGCCTGCCTCTCTGCCTACTTGTGATCTCTCTCTCTCTCTGTGTCAAATAAATAAAATCTAAAAAACAAAAAACAAAAAAAACAAAAAAAGAAATGATCTGGATAGTTAGTGAATTTAACTTCACTCATCATTTAACCTAACTAAGCAAAACTTTAGTTTTTAGGTTACCAGGAAGATTTGTGGAAACTAAATAGACATTAATATTGTTGAAAATTGCATTTACAAAGTTTATCTTGCTAATATGTGTAATTCACTTGTTCTTAACTATTATGTTTGGCTTATCTACAAAAACTTCATTAAACATTAGACAGAGCCACTGTCTCAAGCTATTATTATTTTTTAAGTTTTTTATTTTACTTCCGGTATAGTTAACATAGTTAACTATAGTTAAAGTGATATATTAGTTTCAGGTGTACAATATAGTGATTCAACAATTTTGTACATTGCTCAGTGCTCATAATGGCAAGTGGTACTCTTCAATCCCCATCACCTATTTCACCCACCCCTTCCCCCAAACCTCTCCTCTCGTAACCATCAGTTTGTTCTCTGTAGTAAAGGGTCTGTTTCTTGGTTTGTCTCCTAATCTTTTTTTTTTTATTCCTTTGCTCATTTGTTTCTTAAATTCCACATATGAGTGAAATCATATAGTATTTGTCTTTTTCTGACTTATTTCTTTATCCATTCATCTATTGATGAACACGTGGGCTGCTTTCATTGTAAATACTATTGGAATAAACATTGGGGTGCATGGATCCCTTTGAATTAGTGTTTTTATATTTCGGGGGTAAATACCCAGTAGTGTGTTCACCGGATTGTAGGGTACTTCTGGTTTTAATCTTGAGGAACCTCCATATAGTTTTCTACAGTGGCTGTACCACTCTGCACTCCCAGCAACAGTGCAAGAGGGAGGATTCCTTTTTTCTCCACATCCTCCCCAACACTTACTGTGTCTTTGATTTTAGCTATGCTGACCAGTATGAGTTGATATCCCATTGTAATTGATTTGATTTACATTTCCCTGATGATCAGTGATGTTGAGCATCCTTTCATGTGTCTGTTGGCCATCTGTAAGTCTTTGGAGAAATGTCTGTTCATGTCTTCTGCCATTTTTAAATTGGATTATTTGTTTTTTGGGTATTGAGTTGTATAAGTTCTTTATATTTTTGGGATACTAACCTTTTATAGGCACGTCATGTGCAAATATCTTCTCCCATTCAGTTGTCTTTTAGTTTTATTGATTATTTCCTTTGCTGTGCAGAAGCTTTCTATTTTGATGGAGTATATGCCTCAGGAGACATATCTAGAAAAATGTTGCTACAGCAAATGTCAGAGAAATTACTGCCTGTGCTCTTTTCTAGGATTTTTATGGTTTCAGGTGTCACATTTAGATCTTTAATCCATTTTGAGTTTAGTTTTTGTATGGTGAAGAAAGTGGCCCAGTTTCATTCTTCTGCATGTTGCTGTCCAGTTTCCCAACACCATTTGTTGAAGAGACTGCCTTTGTCTCATTGGATAGTCTTTTTTCTTTTGTCAGAGATTAACTGATCATATAGTTGTGGGTTTATTTCTGGGCTTTCTGTTCCGTTTCATTGATCATTGTTTGTTTTTAAGCCAGACCATACTATTTTGAATACTATAGCTTTATAATATAAATTGATGTTTGGAATTGTGATACCTCCAAGTCTGTTGTTCTTTTTCAAGATTACTTTGGCTATTTGTGGTCTTTTGTGCTTCCATTCAAATTTTAGGATTGTTCTAGTTCTGTGAAAAACGCTGTTGGTACTTTGGATAAGGATTACATTAAATCTGTAAATTCCTTTGGGTAGTATAGACATTTTAACAGTAATTGTTCTTCCATCATGAGCATGGAATGTCTTTACATTTCTTTGTGTCATCTTCAGTTTCTTTTATCAATGTTTTCTACTTTTCAGAGTATAGGTATTTCACCTCTATACTTAAGTTTATTCCTAGTATTTTTCTTCTTTTCACTGCAGTTGTAAATAGGATTATTTTTAAAATTTCTCTTTCTGCTGCTTCATTATTAGTGTATAGAAAAGCATTAGATCTGTCCATTGATTGTGTATCCTGCAATTTCACTGAATTCATTTTCAGTTCTGGTAGTTTTTTGGTGGAGTCTTTAGGGTTTTCTATATATGGTATGTGATCTGCAAATAGTGAAAGTTGTGCTCTTTTCCTTACTGATTTGGATGCTTTTTATTTCTTTTTTTTTGTCTGATTGCTATGCTAAGATTTTTGTACTATGTTGAATAAAAGTGGTGAGAATGGGCATCCTTGTCTTATTCCTGATCTTAGAAAAGCTTGCAGTTTTTCACCATTGAATGCGATGTTAGCTATGAGTTTTTCATGGCCTTTATTATGTTAAAGTATTTTCCCTAAAGCTAATTTATTGAAGGTTTTTAAAATCATGAATGGATATTGTACTCTGTCAGGTGCTTCTTCTGGATCTATTGAAATGATCATATGGTTTGTATTCTTTCTCTTATTGATATGATGTATCACACTTATTGATTTGCAAATATTGAACCACCTTTGCAGCCCAGGAATAAATCCCCCTTCATCATGGTGAATTTTCTGTAATGTATTGGAGTTGGTTTGTTAATATTTCGTTGATGATTTTTGCATGTATGTTCATCAGAAATAATTGGCCTGTAGTCCTCTTTTTTTGTGGTGTCTGTCTGGTTTTGATATCAGGGTAATTCTAGCCTTGTAGAAGGAATGTGGTTGTTTTCTTTCCTTGTCCATGTTTTGGAATAGTTTGAGAAGAGTATTAAGTCTTCTTTAAATGTTTGGTCGAATTTGCCTATGAAGCCATCTGGCCCTGGACTTTTGTTTTTTGGGAGTTTTTTTCATTCCTGATCCAATTTCATTGCTAGTAATTGGTTTGTTCAAATTTTCTATTTCCTTCTGCTTCAGTTTTAGTAGGTTATATGTTTCTAGGAATTTATCAATTTCTTGCAGGTTGTCCAATTTGTTGGCATGTAATTTATCATAATATTCTGTTACAATTGCTTGTATTTCTGTGCTGTTGGTTATTTCTCTTCTTTCATTTGTGATTTTTTATTTTGAGTCCCTTTTTTTTGGATGATTGTTCTTAGAGGCTTAGCAGTTTTATTGATCTTTTTAAAGAAACAGCTTCTGGTTTCACTAATCTGTTCTTTTGTTTTGTTTCTGATTTTAGTTTCTAGATCACTCATTTCTGCCCTGATCTTCATTTCTTCATTATTCTTTCCTTCTGTGGGTTTTGGATTTTGTTTGTTTGGTTTTTTTTCCTAGCACCTTTCGGGGTAAGGTTAAGTTATTATTTGATATTTTTCTTACTTCTCAAGGTAGGCTTGTATTGCCTTAAACTTCCCTCTTAAAACTGCTTTTCCTGCATCCCCCACATTTTGGACCATTGCATTTTCCTTTTCATTTGTTCCTATGTAATTTTGATTTCTTTGGTTTCTTGCTTGACCCATTCATTATTCAGTAGCATGTTATTCAGCCTTCGTGTATTTGTGTTCTTTCCTGATTTTTTTTTCTTGTGGTTGATTTCCAGTTACATAGTATTGTGGTCAGAAAAGATGCATGGTATGACTTGAGTCTTCTTGACTTTGTTGAGATATGTTCTGTGTCCTAATATGTGATCTATTCTGGCAATTGTTCCACTTGCACTTGAATATGTATTCTGGTGTTTTAGGGTGGAATGTTCTGAATATTTCTGTTAAAAATCATCCAATATCCAGTGTATCATTTAAAGCCATGTTTCCTTTTTGATTTTCTGCTTGGATGATCTGTCCATTGATGTAAATGGGGTGTTAAAGTTTCTTTTATTATTATATTATTATCAATTAGTTCCTTTATGTTTGTTTTTAACTGTTTTATGTATTTAGAGGCTAACATGTTGGGTGCATAAATATTTACAATTGTTATATCCTCTTGCTGAATGGTTCCCTTTATTTGTCCTTCTTTGTCTCTTGTTGCAGTCTTTATTTTAAAGTCTGTTTTGTCTGATATAAGTATTTCTACCTCGGCTTTCTTTTGACATCCATTTACGTGATAAATATTTCTCCATCCCCTCACTTTCAATCTTCAGGTGACTTTAGATCTGAAATGAGTCTTGTAGGGAGCATAAAAATGGGCCTTTTTAAAAAATCCATTCCATTACCCTTTGTCTTTTGATTGGGGCATTTACTCCATTTACATTCAAAGTAATTACTGATAGATGTGTATTTGTTGCTGTTTGTTACTTGTTTTGTGGTTATTTTTGTAGATTTTCTCTGATCCTTCTCTTGCTCTCTTTCATGGTTTGCTGGCTTTCTTTAATGATATACTTAGGTTCCTTTCTCTTTTTTCTTTGCCTATCTATTACTGGTTTTTGATTTGTGGTTATCATTTGGTTTGTATATAACATCTTTCTGCAAAAAGCAGTCTATTTAAAGTTGATGGTCACTTGGGCGCCTGGGTGGCTCAGTGGGTTAAAGCCTCTGCTTTCGGCTCGGGTCATGATCTCAGGGTCCTGGGATCGAGGCCCGCATCGGGCTCTCTCCTCAGCAGGGAGCCTGCTTCCTCCTCTCCCTGTCTCTCTGACTGCCTCTCTGCCTACTTGTAATCTCTCTCTCTGTGTCAAATAAATAAAATCTAAAAAAATAAATAAATAAAGTTGATGGTCACTTAAGTTTGAATCTATTTATTCCTCTCCTCCCTACCCCCACATTTTAGGCATATGATGTAATATTTTCCATTCTTTTATTTTGTAAATTCATTTACTTATTTTTACAGATACACTTATTTTTACAGCTTTTGTGTTTCATACTTTTCATACTCTTACTTATGGTCTTCCTTTCCACTCAAAAATTCCCTGTAGTATTTCTTGCAGGGCTGGTTTAGTGGTCATGAATTCCTTTAGTTTTCATTTGTCTGAGAAACTCTTTATCTCTCCTTCTATTCTGAATGATAGCCTTGCTAAGTAGAGAATTCTTGGCTGCAGATTTTTTCCCTTTCTGCACTTTGAATGTTATTATGCCAGTCCCCTCTGGCCTGCAAAGTTTCTGCTGAAAAATCCACTGATAGCCTTATAGGGTTTCTCTTGTATGTAGTTGTCGTCTTTTCTCTTGCTGCTTTAAAATTTTTTTCTTCATTACTACTTTTTTGCCATTTTAATTACTTTGTGTCTTGGCGTGAATATTCTTGTGGTGATTTTGTTGGGGGATCTCTGTGCCTCCTGGATCTGAATATCTGTTTCCTTTCTGAGATTAGGAAAGTTTTCAGCTATTGTTTCTTCACATAAATTTTCTGTTCCCTTTTCTCTTTTTCTGGGATTCCTATACTGTGAATTATTATACTTTGTGCAGTTGCTGAGTTCCCTTGTCTATTCTCATTTTGCACTAATTTTTCTCTCATTTGCTTAGCTTGATTTCTTTTCATTACCCTGTCTTCCAGGTCATTAATTCATATCTCTGCTTCCTCTAGCCTACTATTTATTCCATCAAGTGTATTTTTTTAAATTTATTTGACAGAGAGAGATTATAAGTAGAAAGAGAAGCAGGCAGAGGGAGAGGAGGAAGCAGGCTCCCTGCTGAGCAGGCCAGCCCGACGTGGGGCTCAATCCCAGGACCCTGAGATCATAACCTGAGCCGAAGGCAGAGGCTTTAACCCACTGAGCCACCCAGGTGCCTTGATCAAGTGTATTTTTAATTTCAATTATTTTGTTTTTCATCTCCGATTGTTTCTTTTTTATCTCTGTATTAGGAGTCTTGTTGAGGTCCTGGATTCTTCTCAAGTGCAGTGAGTCTTTATGATCCTTACATTAAATTTTCTATCAGGCATATTATGTATCTCCATTTTGCTTGGGTTTACTGCTATACTTTTTTGTTGTTGTTGTTCTTTCATTTGGGACATATTCCTCTGTGTGCTCATTTTGCCTAACTCTCTGTGTCTGTTTTATGTGTTACAAAAGTCAGTTATGTTGCTTTCTCTTGAAAGTAGTGGGCGAAGCATGGATTTTTAACAAAGTGGTGCTGGTTCTCTTCTAGAGGGTACTTGGAGCCACCGTAGAGACCAGGGCAGCTGGACTACCCTGCAAAGTCACTCAGGTCAGGGGTGCAGTTGTACCAAGGTGCCCACATCCTCCGTAAGAGGTCAGAAGATGCTGTATTGGCAAGGTTTGTGCCAGACTTCTTGGGGAGGGAACCCACAGCACAGGGACTGAGAGAGGCCCAGGTGGAGGGGGCAATGACATGGTGTAAGCAAATTAGGTAGTGAATGCTTGGACTGCCTGGGTTTCCACAATGCTGGGGTCAGGGGAGGGAAATAGTATCTGCCAGCTCCTTTGTTCCTCGAAAAGTCCCTCAGTGAAGTGAACTCTGAGATTAGTAACTTACTCTCCCTAATGTATTGCCCAGGCCTTTCTCAAACTGCTGCTTCTAGGGTGCACCTCAGTGGGCTGTCTGTTATACTGATTCTTTAGAGGCAGGGGCTCAGCTTCACATCACCCTCTGGCCTTTCCCAGTGCTGAGCTTGCTGATTTTTGAAGTTCCAGGCTTTAAGTACTACTGGGTGTAAGAACTCATGAAATTTGGCCCCTCTGACTCTCAAAGCCAGATGTTGTGGGGATTCATCTTCCCCGTGCAGGCTCCCTGGTGTGATAGTCTGTTTCTTGCCCTTCTCTGCATCTGCAGCTCCCTCCGTCCAGCATCTGTCCTGCGGGGTTTAGGCTTCCCACTGCATCTCTGCCTTTTCTGCCCTCTTCGATGTGGCCTCTTCTCTACATTTAGTTGTGAAGTTTATTGTGCCAATCTTCAGGTCGTTTTCTGGGTTATTTGCACTCTGTTACCTAGTTGTATCCGTGGGCTGAGGTGACATTAGGATCCTCCCGCTCCACGATCTTTCCTGGAAGTCTTCCCCAAGCTGTTACTTTTTTGTTGACAGATTTTATGAGATAACATGAACTTACTTGGCTAGTAAACTCAGGTAGAATTGAAGTTTTATATTTAATGCTAACTCTAAAGACATGCCTATTTTAACTAAACAGCAACCTTAAATTAGCTTTCATATAGACTATTTCCCCAGATAACATAAACTTGAAAAAACATTTGGGTTAGTTTCTGTCTTTTTGAGAGTTACAGAATGGCCAGTACTTTCAAGTGCTTCACTTGAATAGGGCTTTTACAAATTAATTTTAGTAATACCATCTGGAGGTAGATTATCTCATATACGTCCATATACATTTACAACTGTATATGGACATAGACATACACAGATGCAAAGACTGTATAGTTAATATTTGTGAAGATTTTTAAGATTTGTTTTTGTCCCTGGAATTCATCTTAAAGAGGTTGTGCTAAAGTTTGGGTACAAGAGCCCTTTTAGCAGTATGTATTTTTAAAAGGCTTCTTGCCCTTTTTCATTCTTTCAATCTCAGGTTTACATTTCGAAAACATAATAGATGTAACTTCTAGGGACAGAGAAAGAATTTAAGTGCTTCCAAGAAGGCCTTTGGTTTCCTGAGGCCAATAATTTACAAGCCTTTTGAGATAAACAAGGGAAGTTTTGGAATTGGTAAAGGATTAGGTGAATTCTGAATTACCTTTAAAGTTGACTTTTGGGGCGCCAGGGTGGCTCAGTCAGTTAAGCATCTGCCTTCGGCTCAGGTCATGATCCCAGGGTCCTGGGATCGAGCCCTGCATCGGGCTCCTTCCTCCCTCTACCCCTCTCCTGTGCTCATGCTCTCTCTTGCTCGTGCTCTCTCTCAAATAAATAAAATCTTTAAAAAAAAAACTGACTTTTGCTGTGCAAAGGATTTGTAAGGATAGTTGCTCTCAGTTCCTCAGAGAATTGGGTTGTAACTTACATTGACATTATAGGTTGATCCACCTATCCAACTATATTATCCTCCACTTGCTTCTTTCTTTATAGGTAAATAGTTCTAATTTTAAATATTCCTGGCAGTATTGAATAACCTGCCTTGGGTTTAAGGTGGTCCCCAAAGACCATGTAAAGGATATTACCTTCCCAAAATCCAGAGTTACTCCCAAAGATAGCCAATAGTAAGAACCAACAACCTGCTTATCCTGGGCAGGCAGAAAGCCAAGCCCAGTCATACACAACTAGATAAGCAAGAAGAGAGTAGCTCTCCTTGGGAGACAAAGAATCAGTACAGGGATTTGGTTTTGGAAAGAAGGAGACAGTGTGAAGTTTTATTTTCCTTTCAACTGGGCATTACAGATAGAGATTCAGAAGAACTGGTTCTGGTAAGAATTTTCCTCCTTTACTGGCTTCTGTAGTTTTTCTAGGATCAACTCTGTAGGCTCTGATATCTACCAGAGTTTCCCCTTAACTGTTTGAAGGAAAGTTTACTAGAAAAATCCCTCAGTTTTGTCAACTCTGGGAGGGGCCTCCTTTGAAGGTGGTAATGGGGTGCTTGTAAGGACACTAACTTGGGCAACTTTTATTTACAGTTATGTAGTCTTTAGAATGGATAAACAGTTCAGAGGATTAGTAGAATGAGCACTCAAACGAGAATAGAGGGGAGCAGTGTAAGTTAAGTCTTACAGTCTTTTGTTGTAGATACCTCTTATATATTTAATTTTTTCTAGTCTTCTTCAGCCTAATCTTTTAATGACACTATTTTGGAATTTTTAAACCTTTGGGAGGCTTCTGCTTGCCAATTCTGTTTAACTAGAGAAGGCTTGCTTTCAAGTGCACGTAAATGATCTTACACAATTGGATTATTTGCTGTCATGACAACTATATTTCTACATTGTATTTCCCATGAAGGCTGGCAGCAGTTTGATTGGACCCTGACCACAAACGGAATTAACCCACATTTCTGCCCAACCACGTCTAGATGCAGATGAGGTACAATTCACATTTCTGTCCAGCCTCATTCTGGCACCCCCAACTTGGTCGTTACCAAGCCAAGTTCTGTAGGACACAAAACAAGCAGGTAGATTTTTATAGCTTCCAGGACCATAGATCTTAGCTACAGAATAAGCAAGTGTGCCAGGAGGTGGAATGCTGAACTTTTTGGAATTTATTTTTTTTTAAGGACCATAGATCTTAGCTACAGAATAAGCAAGTGTGCCAGGAGGTGGAATGCTGAACTTTTTGGAATTTATTTTTTTTTAATTTTTTTTAAAAGATTTTATTTATTCATTTGACACAGAGAGAGAGAGAGATTACAAGTAGGCAGAGAGGCAGGCAGAGAGAGAGGAGAGAGGAGGAAGCAGGCTCCCCGCTGAGCAGAGAGCCTGATGTGGGCCTCGATCCCAGGACCCTGGGATCATGACCTGAGCCGAAGGCAGTGGCCTTAACCCACTGAGCCACCCAGGCGCCCCAACTTTTTGGAATTTAAAGATCCTGTTAGCTAAGTCTTTACTTCCATAAACAAGACAAACAAGTGTGCACCTTAACATACCAACAATAAGCAAGAAATGTCATGTGGGCTGGCCAAGAGAAAGTTTTGTGTACCACCGGCAATTTCCAGCGTGGACTAACCTAGCAGACACCATATTAGAAATGGAGAAAGGGGGCTCCTGGGTGGCTCAGTTGGTTAAGCGACTACCTTTGGCTCAGGTCATGATCCCAGAGTCCCAGGATCGAGTCCCACATTGGGCTCCCACATTGGGCTCCCACCTTCATGGGGAGTCTGCTTCTCCCTCTGACCTTCTCCCCTCTCATGCGCTTTCTCTCAAATAAATAAATTAAAAAAAAAATCTTAAAAAAAAAAAAAAGAAATGGAGAAAGGTAGTAAATGGGGATTGTGGACTGGAACTGGGGAAGGGATTCCAACGTGGAATTGCAGACTGAACCAAGGACTAAGGAATAGCACTGTTAGAGCCTTTTGTCAGTCTAGACTGACCTGTTCAACCTGAATTAAAAGCCAATTAGATTGGTTGCTGAAATGAAAAAGAGCAGAGCTCAAACTAAGAGGGGACTTACCAGCAGGCATTGGAAATGGCAAGACAGTGAATTTAGAAGACTTCAAGGGCTGCCACACCTGTGTTCCTCGTTTTCCCCAAATGCCAGTAGTTCTATTTGGACTCTACTGCTGCCACCAAATGTGTTGAAAAAAAAAACCCCAAAATTCAAACAAGTAAACCTGAAGATTTAATTGGCTTTGTTGAACAATCCATGAATCCGGCAGCAAGTAGAGGGGAGCTCTGCTGAGCTAAACAAAATTTTTAAAGGCCAAGAGAGAGTGAGTTAAAAAAAATAAAGGAATTAAATCAGGTTTGTGAATAGTGAATGTGTCCTATTGCATTGCTGAGATACAGCAAGGAGACTAATATGGGACTTGATCCCAGGACCCTAGGATCATGACCTGAGCCAAAGGCAGATGCTTAACAGAGTGAGCCACCCAGACACCCCTGTAGTCTAGATATTTTAACAATATTAATTATTCTGGGGCACCTGGGTGGCTCAGTCAGTTAAGCATCTATCTTCCACTCAGGTCATGATCTCCGGGTCCTGGGATCAACCCCCACATCGGGTTCTCTGCTCAGCAGGGAGTCTGCTTCTCCTTCTCACTCTCCCTCAGTTTTTTCTCTCGCAAATAAATAAAATCTAAAAAAAAAATCCGTAAACCTTATTAATTCTTCCAATCTGTGAGCATGGATTACTTTTCCATTTATCTGTTGTGTCTTTCTCAATTTCTTTCATCAATATCTTATAGTTTTCAGTGTACAGTTCCTTCACCTTTTTGGTTAACTTTATTCTTAGGTATTTTTTTTTAAGATTTTATGTATTTATGTCAGTGAGATAGCGAGAGAGGGAACACAAGCATGAGGGAGTTAGAGAGGGAGAAGCAGGCTCCTTGCTGAGCAGGGAGCCCAACATGGGGGCTCCATCTCAGGACGTCAGAATCATGACCTGAGCCGAAGACAGCCGCTTAATGACTGAACCACCCAGGCGCCTGGTATTTTATTATTTCTGATGCAATTGTAAATAGGGTTGTTTTTAAAATTTCTTCCTGATCATTATTAGCATATAAAAATGCAACTGATTTATGTATATTAATTTTGTATTCTGCACCTTTACTGAATTTGTTTATTCTAAGAGTTTTATTTTATTTTTGGTGTAGTCTTTAGAGTTTTCTTTATATAATAGCATGTCTCTAGCAAATAGTGACAGTTTGTCCTCCTTTCTGATTTGGATGCCTTTAATATTTTTTCTTACCTAATTCCTCTGGCTAGAACTTCTAATACTAAATAAAAGTGGTAAGAATGGGCATCCTTTCTTGTTCCTGATCTTGAAGGAAAAGCTTTCAGATTTTCACCACTGAGTGTGATCTTAGCTGTGTGTTTGTCATATATGACATTTATGTTTATGTATGTTTCCTCAGTACCCACTTTGTTGCATTTTTAACAAATTGATGTTGAATTTTGTCAAATGCTTTTTCTGCATCTATTGAGATGATCATGTGTCTTTTATCCTTAATTTTTTGTTCTTTTACCCTCCGTTTTGTTAATCCTTCATTGTGTGTCAATCCATTAATTTGTAGATATGGAAGCATCCTAGCACTGTTGGAGTAAATCTCATTTGATCATGGTATATGATCCTTTTAATATATTATTGAATTCATTTTGCTATTTTGGTGAGGGTATTTGCATCTGGGTATGTTTTTTGTTTTGTTTCTGCCAACAGGAAATTTGGCACATGGATTTTCCACATAAAAGAGACAAAGTTACAGTTTTATCATATATTTTTTTAAGATTTTATTTATTTATTTGACAGAGATCACAAGTAGGCAGAGAGACAGGGAGAGGGGGAAACAGGCTCCCCACTGAGCAGAGAGCCCGATGCGGGGCTCGATCCCAGGACCCTGAAATCACGACCTGAGCCGAAGGCAGAGGCTTAACCCACTGAGCCACCCAGGAGCCCCAAGTTTTATTATATTTCTAGGCATGTAGTTATAAGTAGATACTGGCAGTGGTCACCATGTGATTTGACACATCTAAGTATTCAAAACTTTGGGAATTTCAGTTACTGGGGGAACAAAATATGAATTAAGACTGCTATTCAGAATTCTTTAAATTTTTTAAAGATTGTGGTTTCTTTCATAGGACATAAGAATGATCTGGGAGATCGAAGCGTCACACATATATCATTATACACATTATACTTGAAAGGACAGATTTATAAGAACAGAGATAAGTATGCAGTAACTCCTGTGTTGGACATAGGAACAAGATTGAGCCTTTTATTATTATGCTCAAGTTGTCACTCATTACGTCAGATTCTTTGAGCTGGTTATGTGTGTGCAGCTTTATGTGGAGGGCAAGAATATATGTTTTCCTTTGCTTTTTGAGAATCTTTGTGACAAATAATAATGAGGAAGAACTGAAATCTGAAGATTGGACACTGAAATGAGTTATGACATGGAAGCACAGACTTAAGAATTTCAAATTTTACTGTAAGAAAAAAGCTCAAAGGGAATTTTTAAAAATAATGAAACAAGGGACATGAAATGTTCTTTACAAGTTCATTAATAGGCAGCTTGGTGTAATTTGGTGTTTATTATATGCCACTGAAAGTGCTTTATGTTTTATTTCATTTGATACATACAGGAACACTTTGAGGGTAGGTCTCTGTTGCTTTTCCCATTTTGCTGATGAGGAAATAAAGTCAGTTAAGTAATGTAGTAAAAAGTTACACAGTGGGCGCCTGGGTGGCTCAGTGGGTTAAAGCCGCTGCCTTCGGCTCAGGTCGTGATTTCAGGGTCCTGGGATCGAGGCCCGCATCGGGCTCTCTGCTCAGCGGGGAGCCTGCTTCCTCCTCTCTCTCTGCCTGCCTCTCTGCCTACTTGTGATCTCTCTCTGTCAAATAAATAAAATCTTTAAAAAAAAAAAAAAGTTACACAGTAACAACCAAAGATAAAGTTAACAATCTGAATTTTGGATGATGGATCCTATGTTCTTTATTATGACAGTATCCAATCTCCAATCAACTTTTTAAGTCTGATTGTCTCACTAATTCATCAAAAAATGTTTTTTATCACATTTAATATAAGGTCAATATCAAACACTGCAGATAATGATAACATACAGCTCACCATACTTTATTTAACTTATTGCCTACTCTTAGATATTTAGAATTATCATAAATTATCATATGTAATATACATAGATCTTTATAACAGAATTTTATCTGTTAAGAATTTCTGTATTAAGATTTCTGACATTTATAAGTCAAACATCAGGTATTTATTAAGTGCCTACATTAAAGAGACATAGCTTCTATCCCTTAACTTGTTTATACTTGATCATATAAACTATGAATAGGACTAAAACTGTGGTAGGGTATGGTAAGAACTATTTAAAAAATGAGACAGTGCACCTTTGTAGTTGTTGAGGAGAGATATCATGGAAACAAACCCAAAGCTACAAGGTTTTGACCAGTTTACACTAAAGCCATGGTTTGTCAGAGTTCCCCCAAAAACCGTCCTTAAATTTGATGATGTGCTAGGACTTACAAAATTAGGAAAAATGGTGGTTATGGAAGGATATAGTTTAATATCAGCGAGGAGAAAATTCACATAGGGTGAAGAGTAGGAAAAACTAGATGTGAGCTTCCACTGCAGTCACACAGTAGTGCTTAATTCTCCCAGAAACAATTTCTAAGAATACATGTGAAGTAAGTCATGGAATCTCACCTAAGCTTTGGTGTCCCTGGGTTTTGTTGTTTTTTTGTTTGTTTGTTTGTTTTTGTTTAGATTTTATTTATTTATTTGACACAGAGATCAGATCACAAGTAGGTAGAGAGGCAGGCAGAGAGAGAGGAGGAAGCAGGCTCCCCGCTGAGCAGGGAGCCCGTTGCGGGCCTCGATCCCAGGACCCTGAGATCATGACCTGAGCCAAAGGCAGAGGCTTTAACCCACTGAGCCACCCAGGCGCCCTGTGTCCCTTGTTTTTATCGAGGGTCAGAAACATAGGCAGGGAGCACCTATGTGGTTTAATTTAGGTACTCACTTTCAAGCCCCTCCAGAGGTCAGATTGATACAATGGGGCCCAGGGCCCCTGGCAAACTTTTTTCCCCTATTGCCCTCCGGAGGAAACATCTTTAGACACTTCTTTTTCCTAATTGAGTACCCCCATGACAATTTAGAACCACAGATATATCCTGTGTATCTCTTTATGTGCTGTGTGTATATTTGTACTTTGTTCATAAAAGGAGTAAGACTCCCCCCCTCTGCCATCAATTTTCACTTATTTGGGGCAATTTTATTCGATTGAGAATACATGCTTGAGTGTAAGTAACCACCCAAAAGATGGGGCGCCTGGGTGGCTCAGTGGGTTAAAGCCTCTGCCTTTGGCTCGGGTCATGATCTCAGGGTCCTGGGATCAAGCCCCGCACTGGGCTCTCTGCTCAGCAGGAAGCCTGCTTCCTCCTTTCTCTGTCAAATAAACAAACAAACAAATAAATAAATCTATTTATCTTAAAAAAAATAATTATATTAGGATGTGTAGTAGAAATTTTAGTAGTGGAATAGGATAATAAATGTGATTAATCCAAAAAAGTTGAGAAAAGATGAAAAGAGTACTAAGTACAGATGGGACAGATAGAAAACCAAAAGGGTAACAGGCTTATTACGTCCTATAAAAAGTACTCTAAAGGTGACAAACCATAAGAGAGTCTTAATCTCATGAAACAAACTGAGGGTTACTGGGGGGTGGGAGGGTAGGGATAGGGTGGCTGGGTTATAGACATTGGGGAGGGTTTGTGCTATGGTGAGTGCTATGAAAAGTGTAAGCCTGATGATTCACAGACCTGTACCCCTGGGGCAAAAAAAAAAGAAAAAAAAAGTACTCTAAAGGTAAAAGGACTAAATATATCAAACTAAAGACAGTGTCAGATTGGAATTAAAGAAAAAAGCCATTTGCTACTTACAGTAAGAGATGTGTTTTTAATTAAAGGATTCTGCTATATTGAAGTTTAAAAAATAGAAAGGGGGCACCTGGGTGACTCAGGTGTCTGCCTTTGGTTCAGGTCATGATCTCAGGGTCCTGGGATTGAAACACAAGAGTGTCTTTTCTCTTGCTGCTTTTAATATTCTCTGTTTTTCAACAGAGAGTCCACATTGGGCTCTCTGCTCATGGGGGAGTCTGCTTCACCCTCTCACTCTTCCTCTGTGCTCTCTCTCAAATAAAATCTTTAAAAATAAAAAATAGAAAGACTATATAGTATGCTAATACTGTGAGAAAGTTGATAAAAGTATATTGGTATCTCCAGAGTACATTTTGAAACCAGAGTGTTATGAATGATAAAGGAGCATATTTCATAATAATAAAAGCATTTTTGTTTTTAAAATTTTTTTAAATTTTTCCCCCAAGATTTATTTATTTATTTGACAGAGAAAGACACAGCGAGAGAGAGAACACAAGCAGGGGGAGTGGGAGAGGGAGAAGCAGACCCTGCTGAGCAGGGAGCCCGATGCGGGGCTTGATCCCAGGACCCTGGAATCATGACCTTAGCCGAAGGCAGATGCTTAACGACTGAGCCACCCAGGCGCCCCCTAAAGGCATTATTTTTAGAGGAAGATAAAAAGATATTTTGTTTTGACAGAAACATAACTTCAAAGTATATAAAACAAACATTAATAAAATTAAGAAGAAAAAAATACAAATCCATTATCATACTTGAAGACTGATCACCCCTCTTACAGGAATATATACAACAAGGAGTCCAAGAGTCTGTGTGGGTAGGTTTAAATAGAGGTATCGGTGTAGGGACTTGCTAGACTTCGTTAGTTCTGTTTCCTACTTTCTGTGTGTGGTAGCCAGGCAAGAGGTTCTAGTGTGGATGATGTCATTCCTTCTCAGCTCTATGACGTGTTGGACGAGGGAGGAAGATCTCCCCAGGTTCTTGGATCTGTAAATCCTTGTCTTTCCTCACACTTGGGAAGTTTTTCCTATTATTTCTTCAAATAATCACACTGTTCTTTCTCTCTTTCTTTTCCTTTTGTGGGTCCCATAATGCAGGTATTAATCTGCAAGGTCCCATAAGTCCCTGATGCTTAAGTGACTTTTATTCATTTTTTTCTTTCCTTTTCAGTCCTCAGACTTGGTAATTTCCAATGAGCTGTTTTCAAGTGTGCCAATTCGTTCATCAACTTTTTTATTTAATTTTATTTTTTAAATTAACATATAAT
>LNAC01000323.1:1857975-1978753 GCA_002007465.1 Ailurus styani | reverse complement strand
AATTCCTGGGACCTGATGATAATCGGTCTCCTACTCCTCCGCCATCTTGCCGCTCTCCCTTCTCTGACACTATTCTTATGCGTGGTCTTATCTCATCACATCTGCATGCCTCTTACCAAAGAGCAGTAACAGGAAAGCGCTGGAATCCTCAGGGCCTGTTCCTTATGTCCCTTCTGTTAACGTGTGGTATAGGATTTTGCATGCTTTTGAAACACTTTTCAGTCCAGGAATTCAGCTTTTTTTAGGCCTTATTCAACTCTTTTGTTAGTCTTTGCTTCTTTCCTGTTACTAACTTGAAGAATTTCTGTGACTTTTTTATTCTAAAAAAATTATAAAGTTAGTATTTTTATGCTTTAGTTGATCTAAAAGTTTGTCTTTGTTTTAGCTCAGTTATCCCAGATCATCTTTATGGTATGGGGATTGTGGTTTGTAATTGCTGTCTCAGGGTCCAAAAATACATTCATTATTTCCTGTTTTTAAACAATTTTGTACATGCTATCAATATGCATGTTATATACTATTTAATATAATACATACTCTAGAAAGTACTCTTAATATTGATAAGATTTAAGCCAGACTAGAAATCCAATCTCTTCTGGACATGTTACTTATTGTATCCAAACTAAGATTAAACTTTATGTTTTTGAGTAGAGAGTTTAGGAGCTGTCTTGATTTTGAAGCTAAAGATGATTCCCTGGAATTCCATGTTGTTTTCAAATCTCAAGTTCGCTTAAACCTAATATATGTAAGATTGTTATCAGTATCATAGAAAAAATGGATAGAAACTCAGTCTTGGGCGCCTGGGTGGCTCAGTGGGTTAAAGCCTCTGCCTTTGGGTCAGGTCATGATATCAGCGTCCTGGGATGGAGGCCCGCATCGGGCTCTCTGCTCAGCAGGGAGCCTGCTTCCTCCTCTCCCTGTCTCTATGCCTGCCTCTCTGCCTACTTGTAATCTTTCTCTCTGTGTCAAATAAATAAATAAAATCTTTAAAAAAAAAAAAAGAAAAAGAAACTCAGTCTTTTTTTTTACTGGGATCTTAGAACAGTTTTGTCAAAAACCAATGCTTGGCATTCAAGTGCCTATGTTCTTGAATATTTGTCAGAAATACATTAAGATATATACTTAACTAGACAAGTGTTCCTGTCTCAATGAAGGACTTTATGCATAGGCTTGCTAATTCCAGAAAGCAGTGACATTGTCATCTTGACTATTAGCTTATCTCCAATCACACTCTCCTTCCAAATGATGTTTTATTTTGCTGAACAAGTTTTCTCACAGGAGATAAAAAATTAAATGTAAGAGAAGTATTATTCGATTGCAAAATCAAAATTAGGGTCTTGGTCTCCAACATTTCTACTATAATGTTAGAAAAGTTCCATATCTATCACACAGTCTTTTTTCTCTTTCTAGAAAATAGCTTTCACTTACATTTCTAAAAATAAAATAAAAACTTAGGTGTTTATTTGAGTAAATGTTTCAGTACTTCCCACTTTTCCCTTGCTGTTATAGTTGCAGCGATGACTTAATTAAAGATTTAGGTGCTATTCTTTGGCAACAGAGGATGAAAAATGAGGTCACGAGTGGCAAATAAATCAGAAAAATGTGAAGCAAGTACATTTTTTTAAGAAAGAGAACTACAATTTAAGTTGTAAGATTTTTTTAAAGATTTTATTTGTTCACTTGACAGAGAGAGAGAGAGAGAGATTGTAAATAGGCAGAGAGAGGAGGAAGCAGGCTCCCCGCTGAGCAGGGAGCCCGATGCGGGGCTCGATGCGGGGCTCGATGCGGGGCTCGATCCCCAGACCCTGAGACCTGAGCCGAAGGCAGAGGCTTTAACCCACTGAGCCACCCAGGCGCACCTTAAGTTGAAAGATTTTAAGACATTTTGACTCTCATTTCATTTGTCGTTTTAATGGGAAAAGAATATTCTCACTTCTACTACTTCGGGAAGAAAAGTAAAAGCAAAAAATAATTTTCAGTCAAGAGAGATGCTATAGATGAAAAAAAACAAAAAAACCCAAAAAAACCCTAAACAGAAATAGAGACTCAAGCTAAACGTAGGAAAGAGTGGCCACATTTTTCATCCTTGACTTCTGGTAAGTTTAGAAGACCTGGAGGAACTGCATTTCACTGTCTAAAATAGAAAACACTTATTCTAAAGTAAATCTGACAAAGCACATTGGAAATTGCCTTTGCTCAACACCAGCATGAAGTTGCTTGTGACGTTTTATTTTACATTATGTGACAAAGTAGATAACTAAGAATGCAGTTGTGGGGAGATTCTGGAAGGCTTTTCGAGTCACACACAGGAAGCGACTCATGAGCCACAGAACATCATAAACTCCTTCGTATAAACACTGCCCAGTGCAATTCAGTGTCCTAACAAAGCAAGTTTGTCACTGTGGTTCCCCAGAGGCAGGGGAAGGAGTTGGGAGAGGCAGCAAACGGGGCAGAAAGCCTGTCTGAGAGGGAAGCCATGAAGCAGGGTCAACCGGAGAGACATTTCCCAGAAAGCATGAAGGACTTCCTACTGAGGTCCTGAATTCTCTCACATTTTCTATCTCGACGCCCCAACATGGTACAGAGGAAAGAGCCCGTCTGAAGGGAAAGGTCATGTTGTTAGGGTTGGTCAGGATGCATTTAAGGTGAGGGCAGGGAATTCCCATGGAAGTGCCCGGGTAATTGTTGGAGAGCGTGTGGCAATCAGTAGACTCTGCGGTGACGTCGTGCTGGGACAATGAAGGAATGCTGGAAGTCTCTCAGACCATGCAGTTACCCTCCTCTAGCACCTGGCAGTTGTATGGCTTTGATTCCATGATATGAACTGCAGGAGCTTTTTCTCATTTGTGTTTTTCTCAAATCCACAAATATTTTTGAGTGACTACTAAGTATTTTGCGTGGTGCGATGTTCTAGAGATGCTAAGAGAAAACAGAGGTTCCTTCTGGGGTAGGCAGTTTATTGGAACATATAACCAAGTAAAAGCCAGTAAGACCTGAGGGGGCAGTTCACCATCAAACATAATACATACCCCACCTAGACTGGGCAGGGAGGAGGTGCTCAGAAGAAAATATTACTGAAGTGGATAATTAGGGTGAGACCTGGTGTAGGGGAGGGTGGAAGAGCTTGCACAAAGGGATAGAGGTGGGAAAGGAGACGATTTCATGGGGGACCTAAGAGAAATCCAGTCTTGCCACAGAATTAAAAGAGGGCATAACTAGGCAGAGAGAAAGGGAGTTCAGCGAGGGTGCAAAATAAAGCTAAAAACCTCTAAGTCGGGGCGCATCATCAGTCTCATTAAGGAACTAGTTCATTACACCGGGGCAATGAGGAGAGGAAAGGATTTGCATTTCGAGATGATTCAGACGGTCCTGAGGAAAGTGGATTCCGGGAGGCCAGCTGGAGGCCCCACGCCTAATTAGAAAGCAATCAGAATGTTCCAGGACAGCCAGGATGAGGGCCCTTGTCGGGATGATGGCTCGAGACAGGGGAGCAGATCCGAGAGTTATTTAGAAGATGCTCAGACCCCGTAAATTACGAAGACTCACAGGTGATTCACAGGTGTTTTCCCGTCTTCTTTCATCACTCTAATTTTGTTTTAGAGTTAATTTAGGTTGTGGTTATGATTAGTCTTTTCCATCTGGAAACTCACGTCTTAAAGGCTGGAAAATACATTTACATTACTTTTTAAGAAAATCTGGTCCCTTCTTATCTGCGTTCTATTTCATTGCTCCTTTAATGCCTATGCTCCAGCCTGCTCTTGGCCATTTCTCTATTTCCCTTCTTTTATTTTTTTCTTTGTTTCTTTCTAGAGATTTCCTACTTTTATTCTTTAAACGTTGTTTTGAGCTTTTGTTATCTCAGCTCTTATATTTTAAATTTCTAAGAGGTCTTACCGTTCCCATTCATTCCTATTTATAGTACTTAATCCATTTGTCATGAATGCAGTTTTTTTCTTTTATCTCGAGAATATAATTTTTGTAGTACGGGAGTTTCTTCCTCTCTCGGTATTATGATGATCTCCCAAGTTCTCGCTCCTGATTTACTTTAGTTCCAGTCTTTTTAAGTAAGGAGGTTTTCTCAAATATTTTGTGATACCCGCCCCCCCCATCATGATTAGGACTGAGACCCTTGCAAAGCCGACTGGATCATCTCTTGCTGATGGGTGGTGATTTTGGATTCCAGAGTTTTCGGCGCTCGTGCCCCAGTACCGGTGGGCACTAGAGAGTCCTTCCTCTGCTAGGTCACTTGTCACTTCTGCATTTTGTCTTTTATGGATTACAATTGTGGGTTTTCAGTGTCTCTCTCTGAGTTTCATAGAAGCTGAAGTTTGTTTTTCTGCTCTGATTCTCCTCAATTTTATTTTAATGATGTCTAAGTACAGAAAACACTTTTAGAAATGTCTGAATTTTGCCACTTTAAATTCAGAAGTCTGCCATTGATTTTTTTTTTAATGGATCACTTTTTGGGAAACTGAATTGTGGTGAATTTTCTCAAAGAGTGTCATGTTATTTAGTGAGTGATAATGTAGAGTTCAGTCTTAAGAAAACACTTTTTTGACTAATGTGCTGCAGTGCTCACTTCTAAGCCAGTAAGCCCAAGGAATGCCAAATAAGTAGATGTTTTATTAATTAGAAAGTTTATATGTTCTGAGAGATGTGTTTTAAGATCTGACAGTCTTCAGATTAAAGGAGCAGCATCAACCATTTCACTGTCCGGAGGGTTCTCTGAAAATTGACCTCCAGTTTCAATGACAGCTTAACCTTGGATGGTAAACATGTTTATCTTTTACAGAAACAGTCTGGGAGGTAACAGGAATTCTCGGTCTGTGCTAAGCCTTTTGTATAGCTCCTTTTTTCATTCAGATTGTAGATGAAATAACTTCAAGCAAAATAATACAGACAGTACGGATAGTAGAGATGAGAACAGCTGAAGAACGATCTCATTCGGTGGGGAAAAAAATGTGTTATGATGTCATTCAGGATATTTGGCTGGCTCCGAGTCATTTTCTAATCAGACTGAAACCTTTTCTTAACCCTTTGTGTTATTTTATCCATTTGTGTTGTTTTATCCTTTGTGTCTTATGATGGGGGGGAGGGTGTGTGGATATATTTACATATTTCACATAAGAAGAAAATCAGGGCTTTTTTGCTATCATTACTTCTGTGTGATTTTTCTTGTCAGGAGAGCTACGTTTTTCCTTTATATTTGATGAAATGTAATTCACGGTGATACTTTGATGTAAAGAAACATCACTGGTGAGAAGAAAAGAAAATCTGTTTGGGTTTTTTGTCAATATTAGAGAAGAAATCGCATCCTACAACCAGAAGCATGAAGACATTAAAAGCAGGGGCGCCTGGGTGGCTCAGTCGTTAAGTGTCTGCCTTTGGCTCAGGTCACGATCCCAGGGTCCTGGGATCGAGCCCTGCATCGGGCTCCCTGCTCATCAGGGAGTCTGCTTCTCCCTCTCCTTCTGCTGCTCCCCCTGCTTGTGCACGCTCTCTATTTCTCTCTGTCAAATAAATAAATAAACTCTTTAAAAAAAGACATTAAAAGCAAAACAAAAACAAAACACCTAGCGCTGCAAATGCAGGCCCCCTGGCTGGTTACTTGCTGCTGACTCAGAGGGCCGTGGGATTGAGATCCGGGGTGTTGGAGGTAATCTCTCAGGGTATTCTGCTTTTAAAGTAAATAAAATGGCTCTTCGCGCTTACTCAAGAGGAATCCTCCCCACTGTAAACTCCGAGAATGAATAAAACTGTACAAGAAACCACTTCACCACAACAAACATGAGGCTGAAATGTGAGCCACGTGATAACCTCATCCCTTACATAAGCAGGGTGTTTTCCAAGGGGAGCACACCGCATGTTCTGACTGTATTCGAGCCAGTGCCTTGGCCAAGGAAATGTTAACGGAGACCCAGAGCTGGGGGTGGTCAAGTGGACTGATTCTTTGTACGGAGCACCAGCCTGCTTGCTGAGCTCAAGCAACAATGCCCCCTAACCTAACCGAGTAGCTCAACCTTCCTCCAGCCTGACCTTCCGGCTGCCGCTCTTACTAGGGACATCGGTGCTGGGCTCTTATGGGGGTGATGCAGGTTCATTCCGTGTCAGCTCAGGCTGTCCTGACTCAGATTAAACTCTGCCTTCTCTTGACAACGTCCAATTCTTCTTTGCCCCAGGATTTCTCTCAGAGCTTTGAGAAACGTGCAGTGCAAGCGATCTTGCTCTTCAGCATTTAGAGGCAGGAGTAGTTCTGGGCATGACTTAAGCTGTGGAGAACTCTGGAAGCCAGTGGATGTGTGAGGAAAACTCTCCTCCTGGGGACCTCTTTGCTCCAGTCTGTGGTTCTTAACCTTCCGTGTCTAGAGAGAAAGCATTTCTCCGGGACAAAGAGAAATGTTTGCTCCTGCTTGTATTGTTCATTCACTCATTAACATTTTGCTGAAACTGTAAGATTTAGGCAGCGACAAAAATGAATGCAATGATGAGTCACCACAGTGAATTCCTTGGTTAGCCAAAAGGAGAGTTAAGTGATAGGCATATTTCTACGGGAACGATGCTGTTGTAAAAGACAGATATGCAAGCATCTTTGGTCTGTAGCCTAAGTGGCTTAAATTGCATTAGAAGTCGATCCAGTTTCCCACCTCGAAAAATGTATGGGAATTAAAAAATGAACAGATAAGGCAGGATTCAAGTGGGAAAAGGCTGGTGGCTCAGAAGGGGAGAGGAAGGAACATATGGAAATCTTTGGGGATTGACTTGAGGGAAACAATTTATGGGGCATCCCTTCTCTAGCACCCCACTCTTTTGCGAATGTAAACCATTTTGCAATAAGTCTGTGAGTGAATAAATATTTTTCAGATTTGGAATTGGTTTTTTTTAGCAGAGACTTCCAAAAGTCAAGCTAGTAGCTCCAAGGTATGAGCCTTAAAAATTCCCTAATATATATTGCAAATCGCTTTCCCAAAGAATATGCAGTTGACGGTCACCCATAGGATCTCAGAGGGCTGCTTTCCCCAGGACTGTGGTGGGATTGTTTGTTTATTTATTTTTGTAACTTTGTTTTGGAAAAAAAGGAGAACTCTTGGTTTCAATGTGGAAGCAATTGATGTCGAATTACTTTTCTCAGTCAACAAATGAGTGGGTGCTTGTATTTCCTTTGTTCCAAATCATCATTTCACGTCCTGCACCCAATAATTTTTGGAAACTTAGAGTGTCTCTTTATTTATGATTCATGGGAAATTGGTGGTAACATATCAAGCGATTACAAATATTTCTCAGTTCCTTTTTACAATTGTGGTTATGGCTGTTACGGCCCTTAAAGAAATAGAGCAAAGGAAAGCACAGACACAAGGTGGAGGGAAAAACAGAGGAAACGGGACACAGAGATCCAGTGCTTCCCTGGGCAAGTTATCCTGTCGAAATACAATGGCATTAAGCAGCACAATTACTGTATTTACTATCCCCCCCGTTAGTGGTATACCAAGGCTATAAAATGACATATTTCATAATACCAGCTGTGCCTCAGAAGACGAACACAGGGGGCGCCTCAGTGGCTCAGTCGTTGAGTGTCTGCCTTCGGCTTGGGTCATGGTCCCAGGGTCCTGGGATCGAGCCCCACATCGGGCTCCCTGCTCAGCGGGGAGCCTGCTTCTCCCTCTCCCACTCCCCCTGCTTGTGTTCCCTCTCTTGCTGTCTCTCTGTCAGATAAATAAATAAAATCTTAACCAAAAAAGAAGAAGAAGAAGAAGACAATCACAGTATCATTAATGATAGTTATAAATTTCATCATAGGTTACAGCGTAATGTATCACTTCCAAGTAATTAACTGCCTACCATCATTAATCACAGTGAGTTGATATGTCCACTGAAAATATTATCATAAAGCGAAGGAAGATTTATTTTCGGCCGTTAGACATAGAGCCGTTGTGTTTGTGTTAAAGAGTACCCAATTCTCCCCATGGGTCCAGGGTGAAGGGACTCTCTGTGGTGCTGCAGAGAATGAGGAAGGACGGGGGGGTCTGACGCTGAAGTCATCCACCTGCCTATTTTCTTTTCCTCGGGTTGAATGTCTGCCATCATAGCTCCAGCAGCTTTTTCTTTAAAAAAAAAAATCATGTAAATGTAATCCAAATGAATCAAACTAGCCAGGAAAAAATGATCCTCCCTTGAAGTGAATATATTCCCCCCCCCCGTTCAGGGCAGCCAAACTGAGGTTCATGCCTGATTAACTGAATCGGTTAAACTGCCACTTTCCACCTCCTCGCTCTGTCCTCCCATCTTGGTCCCAGAAACAATGCATTTTCTTAATGTAGGTAATCATTTCTGTTGTCATGGCAAACAACAGAAAACGAAACATTGTTTCTGATTAGGGAGGGAGAAAGTGGGCACAAAGCAGGACAGATACTCGAAGCTACTGGTTCTCCCACTTGGCTGCGTATTGATGTAATCTGGGGCTCTCTACCAACTCCTGGGGGCTCACCCCCTAGAGGGTCTGATTTGATGGTGTGCAGTCTGGGCACTGCGTTTCTAAGCTTCCCAGGAGGATTCTAGAGGTGGTAGAAGCTGAGAACACTGGTCTGTGGGGCGCCACCTCTCATCACCCACCTGCACGCTGGCAAGGAAAGTGACCAAGAGCTCAGATGTAGCCTGACTTTGCTAAGGGGAATGGGTGTATGTGCTTTCGAAGGAAATAGACATACATACAAATGAACAAAATCTTATGTTATTAAGAAAAAAGTATCAAGTCAGGGTTTCAGCTGAGGTTGAATATTGCAAAGTCACGGTATTCTTTAAATAGAAGTTGCTCTTAGTCCTCCTGGTGAAACTATCAGGTAAGGTGGTGTTTCCAATCAGTTCTTGATTAAAAATAAAATGTCACTCATTTTTGTTGTTGTAGTGGGGTTGGTGGTTACTCTTGTTGGCAGATCATGATCAGAGCTTTTTCCCTGAGCCTCAAAACTGATACATGATAATCCACTCAACACTGAGTATTTACAAATCATTGAAATGCCAAATTTCATTCTGGATACTAAATCATCATTGATCCTAACGATACGAAACCATTGCCATTATTCACACATGAGCACACTGTGGACCATGGTCATGAACTTTGACTTGATTCCACTGTTGCTATAGAGGTTCTCCTGTTGCAATATGGTTCACTGTTGCTACATGATTCCTCTGTTGCTGTGATTCCACTGTTGCTATATGGTATGCCTGCAGCAGATGGGAAGTGAGGAACACCATTGTGATTCATTTCTGTAACCACATTCCAATATTGATCTTCTGTCAGTGTAAGAGGTCTCACTATGGGTTTTTTGGTTTGCTTTTTATTTTCGGCCTGTCTAGTGGTTTCTCTTTATTTTCAAGGAAGTAAATCAGAAAAAAAAAAAAAACTTTTCTGAGTATACTGAATAATTACTCTGAGTAATATTTTAATCATAGTTTTTAGTTTTTAAATTTTATTTAATTTTTAATTATTTGCTATTTCATCATTTTTAAAATTTTTTAATTGTGATTTTGGAAAACCTTGAACATATACGAAGGAACAAGAATAATGTGTCACCATACACACATCACCCAACTTCAACAGTTATCAACATTTTGCCATTTTCATTTCACACTTCCCACACCCCTGCTTGCTTAATTTGTTACCGTTTTTACTATTTTTAAGGTAAAAATTACAAACATCAAAATGTATACATCTCAGCCATGCAATTTTGACAAATGGATATACTAATGTCACCTACACTTTTTCACAGCATTGAACATTTTCTCTTCTAAAATGTTTCCCTCTTATTATTCCCCAGTCAGTCCCCAGCCTCCAAAGGCAACCACTTTTTTTTATATTTTTCACATTTTATTATTTTTGACTTTTTCTAGAATTTCAGATGTAAGGAAATATGCAGTATATATTTCTTTTCTATCTGGCTTCTTGTGCTCAATATAAAGGAGGTAAGATTCATCCATGTTGTTCCTTGTATGAGTATTTTATTCTTTGTCATTGCTATTTAGTATCCAGGGAGAAAATATGGGTTGGTTGGCAACTCAATGATGCCCGCAAGGATCCAGGCTCCTTTCTATCAATTTCTCTGTGTCTGAGTTGCAATTTTTCATGGATACAATTTCTGTCTTTTCATGACAACATTTAAAGCATGAGAAGGGGATAAGCTTAAAAAACTTTGAAATTTTTAAATTTAATCAGGAATATATAAAATTAACATTTGGATAAATAAATGAAGGATATGGATATAATGTTGCTATTTGTTTTAAAAATCTCACTAACCTATAGGCAACCAGCTTTTTAATTTCATTTTTATACCTAAACAATTAATACTCTAAGATTCTGCCTAGATAAGGAACAGGTAAATATGAGATTTTGTGATTTATGACTTGCTTTTCTTAATATAATTAACCTAAAGAGAGTAAAGAAAAAACATGCTTTTTTAAAGCATGTTTGCTCCCTCAGTAGTATTCTGGACACATTGTAGAAATACAACAAGTGTTNAGAGAGAGAGAGAGAGAGAGAGAGAGAGAGAGAGAGAGAGAGAGAGCACAAGCAGGGAGAGCAACAGAGAAAGAGAGAGAGAGAAGCAGGATTTTCCACTGAGCAGGGAGCCCAATGTGGGACTCAATCCCAGGACCCTGGATTGTGACCTGAGCCCAAATCAGATGCTTAACCGACTGAGCCACCCAAGTGGCCACCAAATTTTATTTTTAAAGTTGTAATTATTATTGCTATCTTACTTGAATCATATAAGATAAGATGACGTGGTAAAAAAAAATGATTTGGCCGTAAGACACTGTGGATACATCAGAATTATTTGTAAATCTTGAATGAGAAGCTGAATCTAAAGGAACAGGCTGTGTTTTGACTTATTTTTCAAAGGATCCTGACAGTGAAAAATAAAATAAGGAAGTAAATTAAAATATAGTTACTTAAAATACAATAGCATTTAGACAATTTATCTATCTGAAGATCTCCCAGAAAGAAAGAAAAAACCTCACTCTTTTAAAAGACAGTATCTGCCACACTTTTGAGTTGCCTATTTTGAAATTCAGTTGTTCACAAGGGAAAATGTTTATTGAAGAGAACAGCTAATCCTTCTTGAATCTGGAACATCAAGAAAGGATTAGTGTGGTAATGTGTTGTGTAACTGTGTAGCAAAAAGACCACTTTNGTGTAGCAAAAAGGCCACTTTGGAAAAGGAAATTTCATTACTTCAGAGCTTGTAATACCTGAGATAGGAAATGATGTTGAGCTGAGCAGTATCACCTCTTTCAGGAACTTGAGAATCTAGACTGAAACAGGTCAGACTATGTTGATGCTAGATCTCTAATAACAAGCATCTCAAATAGGGAGAAAAGAGGAAATCAAGGTAATCCACTTGTGGCACAAACATCCTAATGTTTTTATTTGTCACTTATATATTTTTAGCTGAAATATCATATACCTACAGAAAAGTGCATAAAACACACATGTGCAGTTTGGTAAGTTTTCTCTCTTGCATTGGGTCACTTGAACTTGTCAAGCTATTTCTGTTTGAATTTTATGATAACAACTCAATATCCAGAATACAAAGAATTCCCATAACTCAACAACAAACAACAAACAAAAATAGTCAAAGGACTTGGATAGACAATTCTTCAAAGAAGATTTACAGATGGTCTGCAAGAGTATGAAAAAATCCTCACCTTGTCAGTCCTTAGGGAAGTGTGCATCAAAACCATCATGAAATCCCACTTCCCACCCACGAGGGTACCTGTAACAAAACAAGGAACAACGATAAGAAAAAAATGGAAAATCCTGAGTGTTGTCAAGGATGTGGAGTATGTTCTGTAAGTTCGGTTCTTTAAGAAAAAGAAGATCACATGAGGCTCTAGATGTGAAGTAGGCAATCTGTAGCCTGCAGCCCAGACCTGGCCCATGGCGCCATATTGGTCAATTATTCTCTGTTGTGCTCTCTTCGCGACAGTTTACGATTCAGCAAATACTTCAAGGCAAAAGCGCACAAGGAAGAAGCTGTTTTAAACACAGGGGCCACCTCTCTGTCCTTCATGTTTCTATGATTTGGAGTTCCCAAATCCTTACATCCATGGTAACTCTCTGATCACGTAAACAGAATAGATTTTCCTCCTAAATTTTCTGGTTGTTCTCAGCCATAGTGCTGATCGCTTAGAAGCTAGTCTGCCACTGCTGGGAGAATGAAAGTCTCAGGGTTTCTCTTGTCGTTGTTATCTATGAGTTTTGCTCCTTTCAACGGAGTAAAATATGTGAGAATAACTAATGTGAAGTATAAAGTGTAAGAACAGTGGTCAGAAGTTCAGAAAAGAACAAAAGAACAATCATGCCGTAACATAACTTGAAGGAAATAATTCCATTAGGAGGTCATTATGTAAGATGAGTATGTACAATGGTAAATTTATAGAAATGTAATCCCATATAATGTTCTCACCTTTGGTGGGGACAAATGCAGGCCGGTGGATAAGGGTCCCTTCCACATTCACACAGTAGTAATATCAAAGGTGAATCTAGAGCAAAAGTGTGGCTGTCTGCCTTTACAGCACCTTTGGGGGGCCAATATTTGGGGGGCCAATATTTGGAGGGTACTAACTCACGTCACTACTTGTGTCAAATTCCCATAATTTTTACATTTACTCTTACTTACTCTATTGGAAGCATTGCCTTGTATGGTTTTTACCTTTGCACTTTTTAATTCTTCACATCACAGTGCTCTGTGGTCCTTGGTTTTAAATTATTGAGTAAACAAATGACCAAACACGTGAATGACTGTCCCACAGGCCAGGACTGCAGTGCAAATCCAAGAACCGCTAAAGTAAGTTTAGGGATTAGGAGGGGTCTCAACCCAGCAGCCTCTGTTAAATTTTATGGGTAGTCTGTATACAAGGAAAAAATAGTTTACATCACAACCTGTATCTAAAAAGGAGAAGGGGGCGCCTGGGTGACTCAGTCAGTGAAGCATCCGCCTTGAGCTCAGGTGGTGATCTCCGGGTCCTGGGATTTAGCCCTGCACTGGGCTCCCTGCTCAGCAGGTGTCTGCTTCTCCCTCTCCCTGTGCTGTCTCTCTCTCTCTCCAGTAAATAAATACAACCTTTAAAAAATAAATAAATAAAGAGAAGAATTCAGAGAAATCCCAAACCTTGAATGTTGGCATGCTGTTTTATAATAGTTTAACCTTATAGATTTAAGACTATGTGAGAAACATTTGTTACATAATATGAATTAAGGTTTTTAACCTGCACCTGAATTTTGACTGCTCTGAATATTTATCCATCTAGCTTTGGGGAACTTACTGAAATAAACAAACACTGAACAGTTAATCTGTTCCTTTTGCTAAGACCATATTTTAGCTGATACATTTTAAAACTGCCCATGGAGGGTAAACCAACATGAATATTAGACACTTTAATAAGCTATTTGTTTAGTCAATTGCACTGTTTTTCGTTGACATTTAGAAGCAATATTTTCGTATTTTATTCCATGACGTGTTAATAAGAGGTGGCACCTGTTAAAATATTCAGATAACATGAAATTTTAGCCTACCGTTAAAACTTAAGATGAAAATAATGCTTTTCTATTTTTCATCATAACCAAGCATGGATACTTTATGGTAAAAAATAAAGAAAGTATACTTGTACGTTCATTTCCTGTCATTTGTAAATAATACAGATATTAATATGAATCATTCTAATTGTCCAAATGGACTTCATTAAAGCGCCAGGGTAAATAACTCACCTTGTTTAATGAAACTACAAGCACATCTGATTAGAATTTGAGCCCAAGGCTGCAAATGCAGGGAATATGTTCCTACCATGTCATTATCCTGGACTGGAATTTTCTAGATCGGTTTTAGTGCTGGCTCTCTAACTCGGTGGAGATCCAAGGCAGGGCTACAACATGAATAACCATCAGAGCAGGAACTTTGGGTAACTGGTATTTGTAATCACTTAGAATGATCGCCTTTACTAGTGTAACGCTCAGATCCCCAAACCTTGCCAGGCCGTGGGTAACAGTGGACTCCCTTGGTGTTTGTGTCCAGATGTGGGGACCTCGGCACCCCATCCTGTCCAAGCAGGACCTCCAGTTCCTGCAGACATTGTGGGGGGGAGTCCTGCGAGGGACTAAGAAACAACATGAACTAAGAAACAACACCTTTTTCCCACTGTAGGCATCTTCCTCCGCCAGTGTCCTCCGAGCCCTTGGGCCCAACCGGGTCTGCCTGGCACTTTCAGAGTGAGAAAGTGCACGAACTTAGAGAACAATTTATTTTTAAAAACTTGTAGCTCTCCTTTCCCTCTCAAGGAACTTGATAGGAATTCGTATTACAGTTGCTCTTCTGGAATGAGAATTATCATTTCCCTCCAATAACTGAAACATTTTTAAATTAGGCTGAAATCATGTTGCCTCCTGTCTGTCATAGGAGATTCACAGTCTCTGCCCCCCACCCTGCCCCCCAACACAGAGGCAGGCTGGGAGCACACACACCCATGCGTGCCTTGCTCTGTCCGCACTCCTGTGATGTGTAAATAAATAATATTCCCCTCACATCTTTTCAGTCCCAATAAAATTAGGTTTCCTGTGAGGCTCAGGTTACTTTGCTCGACGTGACCTGTATGCCGAAATCTCTCCGGCTCAGGCTGAGACTTCCACTACAGAATTATCTAGGTGTAAAAATTGCAAAGACGAGCTAATGGTATACTCATTGTTATTTAATTGATCTAATATTAACTGAAAGCACAGTTAGTATCTAATTTGAGAAAAAATTGTTCTGCAGTGTTTGGGTAAATGGGTTGCTTTTCAGCGTAAATTCCTACATTTCCAGCTCTTAGCGGTAGTCTTTTTCTAGATGCTGTTCTCTGAAAACAAGAACCAGGGTTTTGTTGAGAAACCCCTGTTTCCCAGGCAGGACACGGAACATACAGGAGGAGCCTGAAACTGGGGGCAAAAGATCACTTCCGTGGTAATCTTTCCAAACATCGCTTTCAGCATGAGAAGATATCAGGCAAAGCCAAAATGAGAGACAGTCTACAAAAAACTGACCAGTACTCTTCCAGAGTGTCAAGATCATGAAAGACGAGGGAAGAATGAACTGTCCTGGATAGAAAGAGACAGACAATACGAACAGACAATAACAAAATGCAGTGTGGGATTCTGGCTTGGGTCCTAGGGCAGAAAGAAAGACGATGGGGAAAAAAAAAAAAAGAAAACCTGGTAGGTGTAAATAAACTATCATATTTATTTAAGAATATTATTCCAAAGCGAATTACCTGGTTTTGAGAGTTGTGCTAGAATTACGTACATCATTATCATCAGGAAAACTCGGGTGAATAGAATATGAGAAATCTCTATACTCTTTTTGTAATTTTTCTGTAAGCTTCAGGTTCTTTCAGTGGAAAAAATAAATATATGTCTATGTGTGTGTGTGTGTGTATGTGTGTGTGTTTATAAATATATGTCTCTTGCCTCATAACCTGATCTGTTCAATTCGCCCAAGCTTCAGTGCATAAATATAGAGGAGGTTTGGACGACAGTTGAGGACGTGTTTGGGTGGGTAACAGATGGCTTTTACTGTAGCAAGGGCTCCCTTTAATTGTTCGATAATTCCTCAGTGAATTGGATAACATCGTCTGACCTGTGTGGATCCATGGAGATATTTATAAATGTGTCCTGTTTCTCATTTTTCTGCTAATGTATGCATAGTTCACATCCATGTGGCTATTATCTGTTCAGCAATAATTCATTAAGTCTGTTCCATGTTGCCATCTGTTAAATAACTTCAAAAGTCATTACTAAAATATAAAAATAAGCCTGATTATTAAAGTAGGGAATTATGCTCTAAATGAGTTTAACTCAAGTTTGGATTCTATCTCCCAGGCTGGACTGCTTTCAGATTTTTCATCAGTGGTGCTGATGGTCATTGCCTTTCTACAGAAGGTCTGGGATCCCTTGATTTTTCCCCCCCTTTCTCCTTGTGAATTACATCTTCCAAAATCTAGTCTTTTGGGAATCTCTGGCTATATTCTTGGATAAAATGTAAAAATAAAGTTGCCCTCTCTTTTTAATATCCTGAGGTCAGATATCCTATTTGGTAACTTTTAGATACAGAAGAAATTTCAGCAATAAACCCCATTTTAGAAATAGGGCAGTGAAGCTCAGGTAGATGAATGTACAAGACCTCAGTGATTTTACTAGTAAATTGAGAAAAACACTGTTTCTTTTCATTATCAAGATAGTCATTAAGTCATTCAGCAACCATTCATTTTGTGTTTCTAGGTCCTCAACACCGGAGGTAAGAACAATAAAAAGACATGACCCTTTTTCCCACAGAATCTCCTCCCATTTAGTGAGATAGGAAGGAGAACCAACAGTTATAATAAAGCCCAGAGGAGGTTCACACTACGATCATGGACAAGAGCTTGATTATACAGACTGAGAAGGTCAAGGATGCTCAACATTAATTTCATCTGTATTTTCTATTATAGCTCTATTAATCAATGAGAAAAATAATACTCTGGCCTAATGTGGGTTCAAAGGTGACTAATAATGCTGCAGTAGTTTTCTAACTTTTCCCCAGACACCTGTCGCCTGAGTGTGACCTGAAGATAGCATCTATCCCCAAGCGTTTACGTGGGTGGTCCCTCCTTGAACTTGGAGCAGAGCCATTGAGCTAAGGACCCCCACCTTCCCTTGAAACCTAATCTGCAAACACTTCCAATCACGTTACCTTGTTTTGATCAGCTCCTGCCGCTCTTTAAGTTTCTATCTTTACTCACTTGTTCCCTGGTAATTGTCTGTCTCCCCCTGTAAAGACCTTGAGATTTGTGCTCTACTGTGACCCAGAAGATTGTCTGACAAGTCAGTCCTTACGAAATATTCATTAAGAGAGTGAAATACGGGTATCAGCCAGATACCCTTTCTTGTCAATTTAAAGTGAAATGCTTTCTCTTAAGAAGTTCCTCAGTGTAGCTGAAACCAGTAACTTAAAGAGCTTTACTGAAATGATTTTTTCCCCAAGTTAGCAACTAAAGCACCTTCATCTTAGATCTAGTTCCCCTCCTAGTCACTCTCGAGGAACATATTATTATTATACTTTCATACAGTTTTGGTCTCACTGATGAGTATTCACCAGATAGCCTCCTGAAAGGTAGCCAGCCTCACCAAAATAAGCTATGAGCCAATTTAACTGTAAATATTTTTGTTGTTGTTGTTGTTGTTTTGTTTTGTTTTGTTTTAGAGAGAAAGACAGAGAGATTGGGGTGGGGAGGGGCAGAGAGAGAATCTTAAGCAGGCTCCACACCCAGCGTGGACCTATGATTATGACCTGAGCCAAAATCAAGAGCCAGATGCCCAAACGACCGAGCCACCTGATACCCTGAACTGTAACTACTTTTTAATAGCACCAGATCTGGGTATCTTCTAGTTGTTCTCAGACACATTCAAAGAAAATGGAAAAAAAAAAACAACACTATAATGGATTACAACTGAAAATGCAGTTGGATGCATTACAAGGACTCTACTGGCAGTGTTTCTTGGCAGAGAAAATACAGTTTGGGGGACTGTTATTAATTTGATGATATTGTGCAATTTTTTTGTTTTTTTTCATTAATTCACGTCTTATTAAATTAGATAAGAAAATGTACATAAAAATGGAAATAGAGCCAGATTGGCAATGTTTAAAAAAAATGTTTTGAATGTTCCCAGTATTTTGCTTAACAATTTTCAGAATATATTTTGGCAGGCTTTCTTCTTCAGTTCTTTAAGTTCTTGCATTTTAAAGGAATTCAAAGTTTGCTTCAGGATTTACACTGAGAGTTCAACTTGCACAGAGGAACTGAAATAACCAGTCGTTTCTGTAAGAAATTTTGAGAAACTTTTAAAACAGTGTTTCTTTAAATAATCAGATTTTGACAGATAAGGGTGAATTTCATACCCATAGAGTCTGGTTCTAAAATAAAGCAATAAAATTTGATTTTAAAAAACCAATTCTTTAGTTCAAAGTCAAAGTAATTTAATATGTATTTCCATTTTGAAGCCAAGCATCCATCCCTCCTGCTCTTCCCCCTCCAGCTCCTGTGGTCTCTCCTACCCCTCCTGTTTCAATGATCTGGGAGAGGCTTTAAGCAACCGTGCATGAGAGCCACGTCAGCATGGAGAAGGATCTCCAGTGTCTCTTACTCAGGGTGAAAATTTGGTACATTATATTGTTGGGTAAGGATACTTCCAGGGAAGTACCTGAGACCCTCATCTGCAGAGGTGGGAGACTTGAGGAGATGTCCTTGAAGAGATGCAGGGCAGAGGTGACAACAGCTTTCTGACCCCACACATGTTTCTTGATCTCTTATCTCTGTTTCCACATCTTTAAGATGGGGCTGCCCATAGTCCTGTCTAGCTAGCATTCATGCTGATTCTGTGAGTTAGAACCTGGAAAATTCTCAGACCAGTAGTCAACACACATTACCCACTAAATACATCTCTGTGAAATGAATCAATTTTTCAACAGATTTTAACTGTTATTTTGCTTGTTGTTGCCATCACCATTACTTAGCATCTCCAAAGTTCCACAGCCCGTATGTGATCCAGGTCTCAGTTTGAATTTTGGATCTGATATCTTATAACCATGTGACCATGGACAAATTGTGTAGCATGAGGTTCAGTGTGACTGTACCGAATGGGAAAAACATTACCCTCAAAGAGTATAAGGGTTAAATAAAATAATAAAAGTCAAAAGGAAGAAACAGTGCCTGGGATCTGGCTAGTTTTCCTGTCGGTAGGGTCTGTAGTGTAACCTTCCTCCTTTACTTCTTCCTTCCCCACGCTCCGTGATTGGCCCGCCCCCAGCCAGTGCAAGTCTCTTAGGTTACCTGGCAGCACATACAGCTCAGCAACCACCAGCAGACCCCGTTGGCAAATACATCTGTTAAGCTTACCCTGCAGTAAAAGAAGGCAGAACAAGTTCCTGCCAGTCCTATGTAGCTAAGGTGGTCTAACATGAGCTTAAACACTCGTTTTCTCTCTAAAATGTGTGTTAAACTTGCACCCTATGCCATAAAATATCTGTGCTTGGTTTTACATAAGATAATAAGGTCTTTTCCTCCAAGTCTTTAAACAAAACTGCCTTTCCAGCAAGATGCTTTATGTATTCTGGTTTGTTTGGGTTCGTGCCCCCTGAAGTCTTGTTTCTCTAAACAGCCTTGGGGGCTTCTTACAAATGCATATTCCCAGGCTCCATTCCAAAAATTCTGTGGGCCAGACCTAGGAATTCACTTTTTTTTTTTTTGCAAGGGTCTAAGGAAATATTAAATCAGCCCAAAATGGGGATGACTCTTTTAATTACCACTGGATGTTTGAAGTTGAGTTTTTTTCTTCTGGAAGCCTTTTGCTGGTTGTTGTGATGGAGCTCAGTCAAATCCCAGTGAGTGGGAAGTAGGGAAATGAGGACTAGAGGCTGCCAGAAAAGTCTTCATTCGCCTTCAGTTTATGGTGGAATAGCATAAAAAAACAAAATCAAAGCATGCTTTCTGAAGAATCATATTCCAATAGGGACAGAAGAGCTATATGGTGAGATACTACTTTTCATTTATAAATTTCAGTATCCTTCCATACTTAATTGAATTAAGACATTAAAATGTCTCATGATTGTGTTCTAATTGGAAATTAAATCAATTTAGAATATGTACTAATTGTGAAAGTAAAATATCTGAAACATCTAGTTGAGATCAACAGAACATTTCTTTGAAAAATATTTTCCTTGCTTTTCTAGATACCTAATTTCTAGATATCTCAAGAGATGAGTAATTGTCCATCTTTGGCTTTAAAGGTAACTTCAGGTTATCCTTTATTCATATAAATCACACAAAGGAGAAGTTTTATTTATTATCACTTAGTGCTTTTAGAAAATGTTAAATCAGATATAGTTTGTCATTTTGTTGTTCACATTGGTATAGCGAATGGGCAAAGAACGGGCTTCCAGAATAAATGTATATATTTGGGGAGAGGATTTAACATATTTGATTGTATACTTGAGCTAGTCAGTAAGCATAATCAAGCTACAAAATATGGCACAGTAGACACTGTGCCTAAGGAGAGAGAATGATAAAAGCACAATATAGCTGATTCAGGCTAAGCCTCAGCTAACCAGGACACTCACACCTTCGATTAGTAACTGTTTCCAGTAGTGTCAGTTAAGTGTGATTCTATGACCTTTTACTGACTAACATTTGAAAGATAAATTTGAAGATAAACTCAGAAATCTATGCCAGTCTATAAAAACTAGAGATGATATGTACATAAATATATAGAAGTAGTACATACTTGTTTTTTAATCTATGCCTACTTTTTAAGAGAAAAGGAAACTACCTTGCTTTCTTAAATCACTAAAACAAGTTGCATGAAATGAAATTATCCACCATAGTTTGTAACAATATGTATTTCAAGTTCCTGCTGCTACGAGAAGTGGGATGGTGAGGAAGTTTCTGAGAGAGGGGATACTTAGTAGATTCAAAAACTTAACAAAGGAATTCTATCAGTGAAGGCTACTGAAGACCAAGCATTCTGACTATACGGTAAATCTGCCATTATCTTGTCAAAACACAGAAGTGCCAGTATCCTGTTACCTGCCACCCTTGTTCTCCTGAACATTCCTGGGTAAGATCATGGTCAAAACTCTTCCACATCTGAACAGGCTCATTACTGTGGCTGCTGGTTCTAGGAAATGGCTTGAGTTTTAAATGCACTTATTCTTCATACCTATTCGTTCACACTTTGTGAGTCATGGGATGGCCATATTTCTTTAATGTTCTTTTAGTCATTGAAGCATCTATATTCCAAGCTATTCTGGTAGAGTGCTGGTGACGAATTCATCCAGGAAATAGCCTGATTTATCCCCAAATGGCTCTCAGCTGGATGACTGCAGATGGAGACTGATGGATTTGCGTGTGTACACTCAGATGTCTACACTCCCTGAAAGGATCAGTAAATTTGGATCTGATTATCTCCTAGTTCACTGGTCTTTAAACCATCAGTAAACAGTTTTGAACGCATCCCTCCAATAGGGGTGTGTGTGTGTTTGTGTGTGTGTGTGTGTGTGTGTGTGTGTATGTCATATCATAGTATTCATATGTTATAAAGGTATGCCATGATATGCCTTTATAATGCATACTTATTTTATAAAACAAAAAGAACAGAAAATACAATGTTTCTGAGAATTTATCAACTCTTTCAGTGAGTATTTACTGAGTACCAGTTTTATAGCAAGTACTATTCTAGGTGATAAGGATTCATCAGTGAACAGGACAAACTTAGATACTTCTATAGTATAGTGCCAGTGATAAGTCTCTGGAGGAAAAAACATGGTGTTTTTCAGAACATGATGGAAGGGTATTATTTTAGCTAGGGTAGTCAGGAACACTTGAGCAAAGACCTCAATAAGCAGAGGGAGGGAAAAACAGTATTTAAAGCACTGGGATTTGGAAGTACAAAGACTTGAGACAATGGGGGATGGGATGAAGATAAACATAATTTACATATTAATAGATAATGAGACACTGTTAAGGAGAACGAGGGCTCATGTATATTTCACATGGTCTTTTTAATACTTTGAATTTTTTTGAGCTAACTGCTTGTCTAATGGATTTGTCATTGTTTTAACTTCAAAATATAGCTAATGGAGAACTTGTACCAGGAATAAGGGAGAGCAGCACTTTCCCACTGTTTTCTTTTTTTTTTTTTAAGATTTTTTTTTATTTGACAGAGAGAGAGATCACAAGTAGGCAGAGAGGCAGGCGGGGGGGGGGGCGGGGGGGGCAGGCGCCCTGCTGAGCAGAGAGCCTGATTCGGGGCTCGATCCCAGGACCCTGAGATCATGACCTGAGCTGAAGGCAGAGGCTTTAACCCACTGAGCCACCCAGGCACCCCCATTGTTTTCTTTTATCCACACATAAAATACTTTCAGATCATATATTTTCCTACCAAGACATAAGACTAGTCTGCTATTAAATATGATTTTATATTGGTCAATTGAGGCATGATTTCAAATCTTTTAAATAACAGCCATGAATTTTGGTTAGACAGGATTATTTTATGATAAAAGCATTAAAATTTTACATCTGGTATTTTATTATCCCATATTAATAGAGAAAGACCTAGAAGGCAAGGATCAAGTCTTTGCGAGTATCTGTATGTCACAGTGAAATTATAGAACCAGAAACACACAGGAGCTTACATTTATTAATAATGACCTTGTATGATTTAAACAAATATCAAAAGGTCATTTAGGTTAGGATATAAATCTCATATTCGGTAATCAGAATTCCATGTAATGTAACAAACCTGTCTTTGAAAAAAGCTCTGTGAATTCTGGAAGAAATCTAAATTGCTTGCTCTTTGTTTGACCTGTTCAGAACCAAAGAGGCCCTAACCAAATAAAAACCCAAACTTCTAAGAGAGCAATTTAGAAGCATGACATACTAGTTTGCATTATGTATGATTTGTGTACATTATTGCAGAATGGGAAAAGTCTGAGCTAGAAAGTGTTTATAATGCACACTCATAAATAGAGGAGACCAGATTGATTACTCGATGGTGTTGTATTTGCTGTAATATTCCACTGACAAAGTCTGGATCTGTTTGTACCAGAATGGTTTTCTAAATAGCATGTGTTGATGGATTATAGCAGAGATGGAATGAAGACTATAGTTACCATATGTTTTTAGTCACTAACAGCTCTTATCAATTTCTACAGCAAGGTAATCATTTCACACCTTCCTAAGAATGTGATTCATGTGTCTATGGCTGTTTTTAAAATACTTCATTGAAGTGAAATTTACATAACATAAAATTAACCATTTTAAAATGAGCAATTCTGTAGCGTTTCAGTGTATTCACAAGGTTGTACAACCACTACCTCTATCTACTTCTAAAATGTTATCATCGCTCCAAATAACACCCCTCATGCATTAATCAACTTCTCTCCATTCCTTGTCCCTGGCAACCACCAATCTATGTTCTATCTCTATAGATTTATCTATTCTAGATATTTTTATATAAAATGAATCATATAATATGTGATCTTTTGTGTCTGGCTTGTTTTCCTTACCATAATGTTTTCAAGGCTCATTCGGTCTTAACATGTGTCAGTAATTTCATTCTTGTTTATGACCAAATAGTATTCCATCATGTGTATATGTGTGGGGGGAAGTGTGGGGGGTGTGGTTGTGTGTATCACAATTTGTTTATCTATTCATCAACTCATGGGCATTTGAACTCTTTCTACCTTTTGGCTAATGTCAGTAGTACTGCTGTGAATGTGTGTGTCCATGAATTAGGGTACCTGTTTCCAATTCTTTTATTGGGTGGTCATATGATAATTCTATGACAAACTTTTAGAGGAACTGCCAAACTGTTTTCCATAGCAGCTGAACTAATGTACATTCCCACCAGCAATGAATGAGATTCTCTATTTGTTTTGATTTTCAACAGTTTGATTATAAAGTGTCTCAGTGTAGATCTCTGGAGTTTATTCTACTTGGAATTCTTAGAACTTCTTAGAAGTATAGATTGATTTATGTCAACAACTTTGGGGATTCGGGCCCTTATTTCTTCAAATATTCTGTGTGTGTGTGTGTGTGTGTGTGTTTTTCTTTTCCCTATTCTTGCCTTTTGGGACTCCCATAAGGCATATATTGATTAACTTTACAATTTCCCATAAATCCTTCAAGCTCTGATCATATTTCTTCATTCCTTTTATTTTTGATTCCTGGGGTGGATACTTTCAATTGTCTCATCTTCAAATTTGCTGACTATTTTTTCTGTCTGCTCAAATATGTTGCTGAATCTCTCTAATGACATCTTCATTTCAGTTATTGCACTTTCAGTCCCTAAACTTCTATTTGGAACTATTCTATTTACCATATGACTTAACAGGCCATTATAACAAAATATCCTAGATTGAGTGGCTTACACAGAAGAAATTTCTTTTTCAGTTCCAGAGACTAGTAAGTCCAAGATCAAGGTGCCAACGAGGTGTGTTTCATCTGCAGTTGCTTCTCTTGGCTTTTAGGAGACATTCTCTCTCTCTGAAGGTACACGAGACATCTTCTTGGTGATATCATGAAGAGAAACAAAGAAAGAGGGCCCTCTGGTATCTCTCCTTATAAGGGAATAATCCCATCAAGAGGCCAGAATCACTAGGAGCCAGCTTGAAAACTGGCTACCACACCAAGTATTTGATTAGCCAGCAAGTTCACCAATTTTACCTCTAGTCCATTCCTCTGCTGTAACCCTAATCTAGGCTTCAAGTGAACATAGTATTTATCTTACTTAAAACACCCAGCACTGAACCCAGTGGCATTGGTAGCAAGCACTCAGTAACTGCTATGATTATTTACTCCATTGTTTGCCCTATAATTTAAGCCTGACCTCAAAAGGCTTGTCTGGGATAGAATACTGGTGTTGGGGTACCTGGGTGGCTCAGTTGGTTAAGCGTTCAGCTCTTGGTTTCAGCTTAGGTCATGATCTCAGGGTTGTGAGATCAAGCCCCGCATTGGGCTCCATGGACCGGGCATGGAACCTGTTTAAGATTCTCTCTCTTCCTCTTTCTCTCCCTCTCCCCTTCCCTACCCCCTCCCCCCAAAAGAGAAAGAAATATTGGTGTTAATGATGACAACTTTGAGTTTGGATAAGGCTAGTCAAATCAGCAGTGCCAGATATGTATTATACTAGATAAGGTTACAACCAAGGAAGAATCTGAACTTCCCTGGATCCTTCCTCTTCTTCAGCTGAGGTGCACCAGCTCAGCTGACAATTCAGCCAGTGCACACTGAAAGCCTTTATGTCAGGTTCAAGCAAGTCAGGGCTCTAGACTCCTTGCCTCCGGGAGATACCCCAAGAGAAATACCCCACCAGCACTCAAGGGTCTAACCACTGTCATTTTCATCATTCCCTGCTGAACCTCTCTGTTCTATTTTTTTTCTGCATCATCAGGCTTATAGCAGGACCACAGATACTCGGAAATATCCTCTTTGCCTCTTTTCATTTTATTTCCTCTAATTAAAATGTGTTCCCCTCAGGTTCAAATTATACCAGTTGGTAAAGGATCAGCTCAAGTTCCACATTTTCTGAGATGCCTTTCCTGCTCCTTCATGCTACAGAAAACCTCATTATTTCAAGAACTCCCATGGCATTTCATCTGTAAAGCTCTTGTGGGATATATCACTGTCAACCTTGTACCAGAGTTCTTTGTGTATATTTCTTATGTTCCCTATTATTTGGGAGTCCCTTAAGAGCAGGATCTTTGTCTAAATCATCTTTATATCCCCAAAGCACCTAACAGGACTTGCATGCAGCAGGCACTCAATAAATATTTTTGGAATAAATTAAAATATTTGGCAATGAATATATGTCAGGGTACAACGGTAGCACAGATATAGATCTTTATGTTTGCATGTGTATAGGGATATGAAAAGAATGGATATCCATAATAGAACATCTCAAAGAGAATAGTAAATGAAGCAAAATTAAGCTCTGCTATGCCAAACTGTCAATGATAAGTGCTACAATATTCTATTTCTTTTTTTTTTAAAGATTTTATTTATTTATTTGACACAGAGAGAGAGAGATCAGATCACAAGTAGGCAGAGAGGCAGACAGAGAGAGAGGAGGAAGCAGGCTCCCCGCTGAGCAGAGAGTCCGATGCGGGCCTAGATCCCAGGACCCTGAGATCATGACCTGAGCTGAAAGCAGAGGCTTTAACCCACTGAGCCACCCAGGCGCCCTACAATATTCTATTTCTGATCACATGCATTTGAAAGCCAATTAGGAAAACTAGGGACATGGTATCTTGTTGTGAGACTTTTCAGTTTGAGACACAAATTCATATTTTCATAGTTTCCAGAGACAGGTGATGCAAAAGACAGGTACAAAGGGGGAGATTGTAGGGCTTGATGATAAAACAGAAGGAAGATACGCCAGCAGATGGCAAAGCAGCAAGATGGGGTGGAACTTTTAGGACAGGGAAGCATTTTGCAGGCAGAGTTGAGTGCGTAGAGATGGACAGATTAAAGACAGAGAGGTGACAGGATGATTGATGGTGCAAGGTCTGGAAAGAGGAGATTTCAAGAGCAGCGGTGGAAAAATTTACATTAAAAAGGGTGGAAGGGTGGAGGGATGGGTGGCCCATTTCTTCCCCTATGTCTGGAGGAAGTAGCAAGCAGATGAATGTTTTGAGTAAAAGAAAAAGAAAATTGGGCGCCTGGGTGGCTCAGTGGGTTAAAGCCTCTGCTTTGGGCTCAGGTCATGATCTCAGCGTCCTGGGATCAAGGCCCGCATCAGGCTCTCTGCTCAGCGGGGAGCCTGCTTCCTCCTCTCCCTGTCTCTCTGCCTGCCTCTCTGCCTCCTTGTAATCTCTCTCTCTCTGTGTCAAATAAATAAATAAAATCTTTAAAAAAAAAAAAAGAAAGAAAAAGAAAAAGAAAATTGACAGCTTCAGTCGAGATGGCCTTGATCTCATTCCAGCTAGAGGCTGATGTAGAAATTGGGAGGTTAAGAAAGTGCAGATGATTTGTTAAAAAAAAAAAAAAAAGTCCCTAAAAACACAAATAGACAGAGAACAGATGACATTCATTTACCTTGAATCCTTGAATCCTATCATTGTTTTTTCTTGACTTTTCCAGTAACCTTGCTGCCATGTGGAAGGGGAATTTTATATAACATGGGAAGTTTAGCTGAATATGTAAAGCAGATAAAAATTCCAATGCGCTCTGGAAAACATTCAAAATGTTCAAAAGCTAATGGTTCTCTGTTAACTCTTTTGCTTCTTAGGCAGTTGTTTGTAGCTTAATAGGATCAGGTAAAAGTATTATCATTGTTAGATTTAAAAGAACAAGATTAGCTAGTAAGTAGTGTCATTTCATATAAACAAACTATTTTACTGGGCATCCAAAATTAGCTAAAATAGTCAGAATATCCGGCAACCCTTTTTGCTCTGGGTTTTTAGATGGTGAGAAAAATGACAGACAGACTCTCCCACTCATTTACTTTTCCATTCCCTTATTCGTCGTGTTGTTGGAGCTACTGAGCGTCAGGGGATATGAAAGGGGTGTCAGAGGGCAGGAGGAAAAAGCCCCACACAATCCCTAATTCCAGGGAGCTTACAGTCTGACGTCTTATATCACCTTCATGTACATACTGCGTGAACAAAAATCAAACAGCGTGGACTTATTAGGAGTGTTTCTAATTAAAAAAACAAACAAACCCACCACTGTGCTTTGGCAGATAGGTGGTGATCCTAACATTGGACCAGGAGTTTAAGAAAGGCAAAGTTCAACATTGAGTACAGATCTATTTTGAGTATGAATGGGGGGCAAACAAAACAAAACAAAACAATATACATGTAACAACCTACCTAGTGACTGACTCTTGCCTCTACTAAATACACACAAACCCATAAATTTAACTGAATGACAAGTTGATCATTAGTGTGACCTATGATTAAATGGGCAACTGGTATTTTGCAACACATTTTTTTAAAGATTTTATTTATTTATTTGACAGAGAGAGAGATCACAAGTAGGCAGAGAGGCAGGCAGAGGGAGAGGGGGAAGCAGGCTCCCTGCCGAGCAGGGAACCCGATGCGGGACTTGATCCCAGGACCCTGGGATCATGACCTGAGCTGAAGGCAGAGGCTTAACCCACTGAGCCACCCAGGTGCACCAGTTGCAACACATTTGTAAACATCTTATAAAAACTTACCCCTAATCATGGTATAAAAGGAAAAACATCAGTTGCTTTTGGCCAGATTTTCTCTTCAATTTTTAAATCAGCCAAGTTAAAGTCATAAATACAGTAATAATATATAGTAAAAATTTTACACACTGTAAATGGGAAAGACAACATTTACTTAAAAGGACTCATGGGAGGATTGCCTGATGATAGTGTAGGGCAAAATATAAACACCTACCATCATATTCATTTCATTTATGAAACTCTTACTGACTTGCTTGTTCTCTTAGAGTCACTTTCATTTAATGCTTATAGTTTAGAATATAATTTAGTGTATCCTTTCCAGAAACTCTCTCACTGATGCTTCTGAAAGAACAGGTGAGGAGAAGAAAAGCCAGGAATTGATTGATAGGATGTGGACCGGGACAAAACTCAAAGTCAGGGACACAGAGGAGAGGAGCTGGAAATAGGAAACACAGTCACATCCTTCAGGCATCAGCTTCAAAAGGCAGTTTCGGTTGTAGAATGAGTGACTTCAAGTAGCCATTTTCTAATGCAACGTTAATGAGAACCTGACAGCCAAAATCCAAATTTAGGTACTGATAATGGCTCTTCTTGGCCTGCGGACAACTTAAAACAGCTAAATCTTGACCAAGGGAAGAAATAGAAAGCTTCCCTTCTGGGTAGTTGAGTTTTAAAAGGAAATTGCCTAAAGTAGACATGAATATGTCATTCTTCCTTTTCTGAGAGAAGACAATTGAGGCAGAACTAAGAATACCTATTATCTAACTCTTAACATTGTATGGTGCATGCTAACAGAAATTACAGTTTTATTAATAACCAGGATAATTGTAAAAGGAGAAAGAGACTTGCAGAAATAATTGAGACATTTTTTAACTCTAGCACTCAAAATGCTTCTCAATCATTACAAATGACTTTGTAATTTTAAATTAATAAGTTGGAAGTTTTCTAATTGATACCGACTGTATGTTATTTCTAAATCACAGCTGAAGAAAACAGTTATTTTAAATTACCAGAAAGCTCAAATAATTGTGTAGAACTGAATAAAAAACTGGAATATGAACACAGCATTCTGTATCTTACATAACCTATTTAGGAGAAAGATAATTTAATTTTGAAATGTTTCTTGAAGCATTTTCTTTTGTATTTTTTGTATTTTCTCTTCCTTTATGTATTCATTTTTAATTTCTATTTATTTTTTAAATTTTCTTAAAAGATTTTATTTATTTGTTTAACAGAGAGAGATACAGAGAGAGAAGGAACACAGGCAGGGGGAGTGGGAGAGGGAGAAGCAGGCTTCCCCAATGCAGAGCTTGGACCCTGGGATCGTCACCTGAGCCAAAGATAGATGCTTAACGACTGAGCGCCCCCCCATCCCGTGCCCCAATGTATTTTTTAAAAATATACTTGTTAAGGTGGACTAAACAGACATCAATATTTTTAGTAAAAAAGAATTAGGAATTATAATTCTTATATATATGGCTAGCTAAATTAAAAGATGGCTTTCAGATTGTAGAATGTTCTAAATTTTATTTAATTTTTTAAAAGATTTTATTTATTTTAGAGAGAGAGAGCACAAGTTGGGGGAAGGACAGAGAGAGAAGGAGAAGCAGTCTCCCCACTGAGCAGGGAGCCCAATGCGGGACTCGATCCCAGCAGCCTGGGATCATGACCAGAGCCAAAGGCAGACTTCTAACCAACTGAGCCACCAAGGGCCCCAGAATGTTCTAAACTTTAAACATCAATGCATACATTTAGACTTCTTAAATTTATAAATGATGTGTTCATCTCTTGGTGAAGTAATGTACTCTGAGTGTAACAGACTTTCCTCTGATTTACCGGTGACACAGCTTTGCAGGGGGAGCGGCATCTCTGAGTCTCCTCCCCTCTCTCCCCCCATCTAAGCAGTTACTGGGTACTGGCATGCCTTCACTGTGACATTTCTCAAACCCTTCCTTCTTTTCTCTTCTCACTTCTTTCCCACCAACCAGATAAAGCAAGCCCCTATCGATTCCACCTGATCCACTATGGTGGCCTTCTTTTTTTCATTTAATTTAATTCAATTTAATTCAATTTAATTTAATTTAACTTAATTTACTTTACTTTAATTTAATTTTTTCAATGTTTCAAGATTCATTGTTTATGCACCACACCCAGTGCTCCATGAAATCCGTGCCCTCCTTAATCCCCACCAGCAGGCTCACCCATTCCCCACCCACCTCCCCTCCAAAACCCTCGGTTTGTTTCTCAGAATCCACAGTCTCTCATCTTTCAACTCCCCCTCCGTTCACCCCAATTCACTTCTCCATTCCTTCTCCTAATGTCCTCCATGTTACTCCTTATGTTCCACAAGTAAGTGAAACCACATGATAATTGACTTTCTCTGCTTGACTTGTTTCACTCAGCATAATCTCCTCTAGACCCATGCATATTGATACAAAAGTTGGGTATTCATCCTTTCTGATGGCTGAGGAATATTCCATTGTGTACATGGACCACATCTTCTTTATCCATTCTTCTGTTGAAGGGCATCTCGGCTCTTTCCACAGTTTGGTGATTGTGGTCACTGCTGCTATGAACATTGGGGTACATATGGCCCTTCTTTCCACTCCATCTGTATCTTTGGGGTAAATACCCAGTAGTGCAATTGCCGTGTCATAGGGTAGCTCTATTTTTAATTTTTTGAGGAATCTCCACACTGTTTTCCAAAGTGGCTGCACCAACCTGCATTCCCACCAACAGCGTAAGAGGGTTCCCCTTTCTCCTGCAGTGGCCTTGTAACGGATCTCCCCACCAGGATGCTTTTATACACCCAGGGCCCCTCTCGGAGGCCGCAGTCCACCTTCCTAAAATAGACGTCATCCTACTGCCTCTGTGGTCCAGAAGCTTCACTTGTCTTCCACAGCCCAGAGATTGGGCAGAATAGTATTTGGACCAGAAGTAATGTTTCCTAAAAATGTGGCTCCAATCTTTCGTTTGCATTGTTCTGCCATATTGTGGTGCTTCCTGGTGTTAGCGCTACCAAATCATTCACTGTGTCCTCATTGCTGTAGGTGTCCCACAAGAGAAGACAGTTCCATCGTTACCTGAATGTGTGAAATGCGGCCTATCATCCCCCATGTGGGTATATTCATGATGTACAGGAGCAAGGCCAGACACAAGCTTTGAGCATATTGATGATAAAAAAAAATACAAATTCACCAGTAAGCAATTTTTCATGAAAGTGAAATATTGGTTAAAATTTAAAAAAAATTAAAATAGGTCGCTAGAGCCCTGAAGATTCAGGTCTTTTTCTTTTGAGAGCTCACTACAGAGGTAGTTATTAACTGTCCTGGTATTGCAGACTCCATGGAGAAAAAACATGCTGATTCCTGTCCCCAGCAAAATGCAGGGGAGAGCTCCCACAGAAATCTGTAAACAGTTGACAGTATTCTTAGGACGCTTCACCCCACCTCCGTGATCCAGGGAGGTAACCGGATGTCTGCTCAGCCCCTCTGTTTGGAGAGTGCTTTGTTCTCTCTCAGAGGCTGACCCTGTTTTCACTCTGGAGTTCAGCTAAAAAGAAGTTATTTCCCTAAGGAATCTGCCTACCATTATTCTTTTTCATAATTCTTCTTTCCTGTGTCATTCTTCTTTCTTCTGGGCACTGTGACTTTGCACCCAAAACACAGTAAACACGTTAGGTGTCCCAACTCAATATTTGCCTTTCTCCTTTGTAACCAAATTGAATGTCTCTCTTAATGATATTATATGTTAATCTTCAGGTGAAAAACAAAAACTTTATATTTGTGTAATGTGGGAATAATCCCTTTCTATATGGGCAGATAAATGTGACAGTGGCTTCTTTTTTCTTGTCAACTGGATAAAAATATGGAGACAAAGGATGACGCTGTTCAATCTAATTTGTATTTTCAAGTAGTACGGTAGGACTGACTTATTGGTCCAATGGTGGAAATTTTCAGTGAATTTAAAAACCAGAGCTGCAAAAATAAAAAGAAACTTTACACCTATTGAAAATAAGAATATATTTATTTATAAAGTTATTTCCACTCATTAATTACTAGTTTCTTTCCTTTCATCGGTGTTAGCAAGTCCTGATGTTCTATTAATTATAGTTAGGCTTGGCTGCAAGTTTCAAAGACCTAAGTCTTAGTGCCTTAAGCAAAATAGGGATGTATTACTTTCTCAGATAAAAGGGCCTGGGCAGTGAGGACTGGAAAGTAGCTTTATGGTGGCAAGGACCTTGTCAGGATGTTCATGTTCAAGGATGTTCCGGGGGCTCTAGCTAGTACATCACCCTGCAAAGCTGCTAGAAGAAGGTGAAAGGCAAAAAAAGGCATACTTGCTCCTGTAAGCACATTTCAATTTTCCTGCCTGGTTTCTTATGGGGGAAAAACTTAGATCCCATGATATATCTAGCTGCAAGGAAAGACAGGGAATGTGACCTTTTAGATGGAATTGAGAATGCACCCAGTTAAAATTTGATGATATTATGCACATACATATATGAAAGTAACGATGGCTTATTTTAATGTCTTTATCTTAAAGTCAATCTCAGTATAGATTTTTAAAAAATATTTTATGATTGAGGGAAAGGAATGCAGCTGAAGCAATGCACTGCTAAAAGGGATATTCCTGATGTGTATGTGTGTGTGTGGGTGTGTATGATTGTGCGTGTGCTTTTGCGTGTGCCTGTGTGTCTGCGTGTGTTTGTGTGTCTGCGTGTGCCTGTGTGTCTGCGTGTGCCTGTGTGTCTGGTCTCTGTGTGGGTGTTTGTGTGGGTGTCGGTGCATGCCTGTCTGCATTTGACAATTTTATAAATATTTTGCAGAAGGAAAGGTTTGGAAACACAACTTAGCTAATAAATTATTTGGTAAAAATGAAAGTGACACAAGGCACCCAGGAGCTTACCCAAAAATGAACTTGCCCTGGCTGCAAGTGACTAGGCGAACAATGGTGGAACTCAATACTGAATTGGTCATAATTAGATTTAATTCTAAATTAATGTAAAAGCAGGTTGTATTTCCTATTTTTAAGAAAAACAAGCTCTAGCCAAATAAGCCAGCCCTTTCTCATCTTTGGTCTGATACTTGGTACAATACATTAAAAATTTGGTCAAAGCTTTGCATGTAATTTGTTTAGAAGAATTAAAGGATAACGGTCATTTTAAAAGCCTGATAAGGTAAAAATTTTCATTCTGTTGTCTACCAATAGATTAGGGAACAGAAGAAAGGAAGAACCTCTGTGAAGAGCCACATCCTTACTCAATCACGTCTCTCCCAGGGGCTCCCTCGTTCTTGGGTGGCGCAACGTGTGGGGGTTGTGGTAAATGCGCTGTTGTGAGTTTGCAGAGCTAACGCTCCAAGACACACTGCCACCCGAAGGAACTGTTACCATTCGGAATAACTCCGTGTTGTGTGTTGTGTTGTAGAGACCTATGACCATTTCTTGGTTTCTGGATAGAAGTCCTGCTGGCAGAGATTGCTGCCACCATCCATTGTCTCCTGGGTTGCTCAATGCCCTTCTCTGTAACAGTGTTTCATTTCCAAATAGTTCATGATAATTTGTTCCCATGTGAAAATGACATGTAATTGTTTATGTGTAAAAATAATGCAAAGAGATTCCACGTGACCCCTACTCAGTTTCCCCCTACGGTCTTACCGTGCGAAGTTAAAAGATCACACCGGGGACGCTGGTGTTGATGCTCTCCATCGATCCTATGATGTTTCTACAGGCTTACCTGTACTATTTGCGTGTGCGTGCGTGTTTATCTGTATACAGTTTAGTTGTATGCGTGGGGTTGTGTATACACCACCCCAGACAAAACACAGTTCCATCACCCTAAGAACCACTCATGAGACTTTTTTGTAGCCGGCCCCACTCCCTTAACCCATGGCAAGCCTTCATGTGGGTCCCTTTTATTCCCTCCTTTATTCATCTCTACTTCTGTCATCACTTAGCATGGCTGTATTCTCATCACTTTTTATTTATCTGTGGTCATAGCTAGACTGTAAACTCCATGTCGACCCTGTCTTTCCAGCTTCTTCCATATTGCATGGCGTTAGGGAGGTGATCAATAGCATGTATTGACTGACTGATGGATTCTAAGGGAAAATGGAATAAGCAGGGTGTGGTGGAGGGAGCCTTGGCCAGGAGATGAGGGATTTGGGAGAGGCCTCGATTCCAGCATGAGAGCCCCACAGTGAAATGCTTGATTTGTGGAGCTCAGTTAACCCTTGTAGAGAAAGAGGCAGAACGGGCCTCGAAGCCGTACTTGCTCAGGAAATGTCCTGTGCAGGAAGTGGAACCCGTCGGGCTCCCGGGTCACTACCAGCTGGGTTGTACTGAGCCCACTGTGTCGGAAGCTGAGGGGCCTGAGGCTGCCGCCATGCTTCTCTCTGGGAGATTGTGTTCAGACTTTAACTGTGGTGCCAGAACCTAGCCTGAAGAAAAAACTGGCTTATCACTGGGCACTAGAACGGAATTTTGTTAACAATTCATGTAGCTGATTTTGTGCATAATCATGGTTCGTGTTCTCTCTCTCCTCTCCCTGAAGAGTTAGAAATGGCAGCGCAGTGTGCTGTGACTTCGGTCAACTTCTGTGGGGTGCTTTTCTCATGATACTACACTTCTGTGCTCACAGTTCAAGAACAGATGATCTATAAAGTCATAGGTATGAACCTCTTTCACAGATGACAGCCAAACACAAGAGGCTGGGACACTTAGAGCAACGGGAACAACCTGAGTAACAAGGAATCAGTGCCAACAGGGAAAGCAGGTGTTTGTAGAGCTGTGTGAACTCTTGTTAATCAGCCACGTAGGTAGGCATCTATTTGCCAGGTAGGCATCTATTTGCTTGCAAAGCGCCCTGGTAACTTACAATGAACAACCATGTATCTTTCGTACAATAAAAATGTGATGTCTTTACTTTCAGGAAAATAAAGTAATAGGGAAAGTTTTATAAATATAAAGTGTAAACACAAAATGCTCATGAGTATTTTGTACCCATGCCAAAGTCACACGGGAATAACGAGGTTGCTAAAAATCTGTCAGAGTGATAGAAGAGTACTTTGCATGAGAAGAGTGTAGATTTACACCGTATCTTCAGCTTCTTATAGAATGTGTATGTTATCTTGCCCAGGTCACTCAATCTTTCTCTTTTGCTGGACTGCTTTGGAAGAACATTTTACCTTTCTTTGTCTCCTTTGCTAATTTTAGGAATAGAGATGATAACATTTGATACTACTTTCGGAAAACATGAGAGGTTAAATCAGAGAAAATCTGAAAAACTGATCTCTCAACACTTTATTTCGTTTCACCCAAATATTATCAATCTCATATTTTTGTAATTCCCTCGAGTGAAGTACATTGCTGATTTCTTTCTTAAACAATACTTCAGAAATACTTAAATTATTTAGTTTATGTTTGTACCACTCCCTTGTAGAGGAAAAATGACAAGAGTTCCAAGATGTTAATTACATGGGAAAAATAACTTCATATTCATAAACCAAAGGAATTGTTATCATTTTTCTAAATATGTTTCATTTTAGAAAATGTCACGTCTATGGCATGCCTTAAAACTAATATTTAAAGTGAATTTTGACATTTAACAGTTGACTTAAAATAAAATACAGTATCAAGGGATATGTTAATATTAGTAATAACCAAATTCAGTAATGTGGCTAGATGGAGAATAACTTAGAAATTCAACAAATCAAGGAGGAAAAGACAAGCAACTCAAAAGCAAGTTGGAAAAAGTGCAGACAGTTCATGAAAAAAAATAATTGGTCTAAAATAAAAAACTTTTTATTCATAATCAAAGAAATAGGTGATATAACCAAAATTAAATCACTTTTTAAATCAAGCAGTTGGCAAAATAAAAAACAGTGGATGATATTAGCTTTCATAAAGGTGTGCTGGCAGCATTTCTCAAAAGATAGAATGCCTTCTGACCTGATAGGTCATCTTTAAGGAATTTCTCCTATAGAGATACTTCCCAAACCACACACAAACCTAAGGGCGAGTCCACATAATGCAACAGTGTTTGAAGGACTGAGAGATCAGAAATTAACCAAATGCCCAGCAATCAGGAAGTGATAGATTAGGTTACAAAACATATGTATGGCCATGAAGATGAGCATTGTATGATCACATTAATCTCTAAGTGAGCATTAATCAAAAAATCAAATTGAACAATAGAATCATTACATGCAATGTGATTCTAGTTATATATTAAGTATGACTTTTGCACAAACGTCTGAGTAGCTACACAGGTGCATGTAAATGTAAATGCATAGAAGAACAGCTGGACTAAGAAAAAAACTAGTCAATGCTGTTCCTTTTACAGCAAGCAATGGGATACGACATTGGATCAGGGTAAAGATGGTTGCAAAAGGCATGTTTGTCTTTTTTTAAATCACACTACAGCCATATTTATAAAAAAATATTTTTAAATGTGGGTGGCATCATGGACTAATTGTGTCATTAACAAACAAAAGAAAGCTACATTAGTCCAGTTGATGATGGAGTATATAAAGCTTGTAATAGCAGTAGTGAGAATCTAAAGCAAAACAAACCAACCAATTATTTCCCCATCAGTCGACCTGGTAAGTTGCCTCCCTTGTGTGAGATCAGCTCTTAGTTGTATCTAAATTTGCTAACTGGTTTATAAACAAAGTTGGGGTAATTATTTCAATTTAGTCAAAGAGCCATATGCTTCCTCAATGCGTTTCTAATAGAAACCAGTTAAATGAATTTAATCTTTAAAATGTGATGAGAAGCAAATTATTTGTGTGTATATAAACCAATGATTATAAACCAAATTTTAAATTACTTATTTATCTACAATGACCTCGAGAATTATTAAGAAATTGGCAACAGAGTTCATGAGAAAATCATTAATTAGCCACAACTGAAAAATTCTATTAAATCTTTACAGAAAATAAGGATTATAACATTAAAAACAATGGTGTGTTTCCCGCATTTGGGGGTTTCAATAGCATGAGTGGAGAAAAAATTTAAACACATTTTCTTTTAAACTTATTTTGTATCTGAATCTGTCAAATGCAGCCTTCATTATCAAACTAAATCTGGCCAGAATTTCATAAGGAATGGTCAACTACATTTCTAATTCAACTGAAGGATTTATATCAGTTACTGCTGTGAGGTGTCTGTGAGTACCAGCTGGGATTGAAGGGGGGCTTTAAGCCCTACCCGCCTGGTTCCACTCTATGGAAAGACCTAGGATAATTTTTATAGTAGAATGATATAATAAGATGGCCCCTATGGACCATTAACAAATACATGGAGTATAGCACCCATAAAAATATGCGGTAATCTACATGTTGAGGAACTTCAGTGACCCTATATGGTTTTTGTGATAACCAAGCAACGATTCACAGAACACTTGCTGTGAGTCCATTGATACAGGTATGTCTGTGTGAAGTGTACATATGCACATATGTTTACTCTTGTATATTTCTGTATATGTGTGTTAGCATATGCATATTCTTATATATACATACATACACACACTTGTATATATGTATGTGTGTGTGTGTATGATGTTATTGTTATTTTGTGGGGTATTGGGAGCCTGTATATTTATGCATAGAATACAGTGTAGCTGCTGGGTTAAAAAGAACCCTCCAAGGGTGACTAGCCATCCTGTCTGCCAAGAATGATATCTAGGATGTCAGATTTTCCTAAAGTCCCTGGAAAACCAGGATGGTTGGTTACCCTAGCCCTCCCTGGCATTTGTTTTTAAACCTTTGACACTCACTTAAGGTCATTGCTCCTGCTCTTGAACATTTGACAGAAGAGCCTTGCATCATCCCATTTTGAGCATCAACTCTGTAATGCTTTTCAGTTTGCCCAAATGCTCCTACGTTGGACACCACACGCAGACAGGGCAATTGTGGCAAGTATCTAAAGTGACTTGTCAGGGCGCCTGGGTGGCTCAGTGGGTTAAAGCCTCTGCTTTCGGCTCAGGTCATGATCTCAGCGTCCTGGGATCGAGGCCCGCATCGGGCTCTCTGCTCAGCAGGGAGCCTGCTTCCTCCTCTCCCTGTCTCTCTGCCTGCCTCTCTGCCTACTTGTAATCTCTCTCTGTGTGTCAAATAAATAAATAAAATCTTTAAAAAAAAAATAAAAAATAAAGTGACTTGTCACTTTGGTTCTCATGGTGTATTGAAGTCACAATGCACAATGACATGATCTTGCCCAAGAATGAGAGAATGAGCCCAGGGCTGGGCCACTCAGTACAGCCCAGGCGTATAGTTTTGCCCTGATAATATTGTAAATATATTGAGTCAGGAGCATCAATCTAGCCAGGTAGTCTAAATGATACAGTTTTATGAGCTGTACTTATTTCTATCACAATGTAAAATTTTAGCATAATGTAAAATTTCATGGTTTGCTGGGGTAAACAGTTGTTTTCTGTGCCTATAACTAATAACTTTTAGAAGTGAGTGTATGTGGATGCCTGGGTGGCTCAGTCAGTTAAGTGGCTGCCTTCGGCTCAGGTCATGATCCCAGGGTCCTGGGATCGAGTCCCACATCCGGCTCCCTGCTCAGTGGGGAACCTGCTTCTCCTTCTCTCCCCCTGCTTGTGCTCCCTTTCTCTCTCTCTCTCTCTCTCTCTCTCTGTCAAATAAATAAATAAAATCTTTTTTTAAAAAAAGGTGAATGTATCCATCTGGGGAAATAGATCCCATGGAAGGGGCTGCTGTTTCAGTTTGATGTATAGTATAAGCATTACCTGAAAAAAATACTGCAGTTTCCACGTGTTCTTTAAGATAACTTGCTTTATTTGTTATAATCTTAGGCAGAAGCTTGTTCGGTATTATTTATTTATTCCTTAATGTGACTGGTAAGCATGTAAGTAAATAAGGAAATAAATTAATAAATGTGATTTGTTGTTAGGTCATGTTATTAGTGCATTGAAATAAATACTACTTTTTGTTTTATTTTAAAATTCATCTATAAAATGCAAAGTTAGATCTGACAGAGTGAGTACAAAATGAGTTAAGTGCAATGTAAGGTTGAACACCGGGAAGCATTAATCTGGGTTTCAGAAGTTAATGATCTAGCTGTCGACAAACGATCCCAGAAATGCTTTGCAAAGATACATGTGACCCAGATAGATTTTCATGCCCAGATACTTTGTTGAAATGGAGAGGAAAAAAGGAAAGTCCTATGCCTATAAAATGCGCTTTGAAATTTCCACTTTGAAGCTGCAAAAGTCAAGCTATTTGTCCTCTGATATATTTACTACTTTTTGATGGATAATAGGGGATTTATTTACTCAAGTAAGTGTAAATCTAGAAGTAGTTCCGTCTCTGGGCTCAACTTAATCCAGTGGTTCCTGCCCTATTCTCTATATTTTATCATTTTTTCAGCTGTGACCTTTGTATATGTTGACTCAGGGACATCTTGCTGCTTTCCCTTTGCTCTGGATTCCCTCTTTTGATTCCCTTGGACCTTCTAGCCCTGGTTCTCAACACTGACTTTTACTATCTGACCTCAAATGGTTCATTGTCGCTTTGTCCTCTTTCTCCCAATCTCCGCGTGTCTTTGTTTTGCAAACTTCCTTTTGTGGCTTTCTGATGGAAACATTTTGCACAACGTGAGTTAGAATCCAATTATCTTGCTATGATGATCTCTGAGAGTAGGCCTTTACAGAATTACAGGCTTGGTATTTGGAAAGGGACTAAATGATATCTATCCCCAGTCTTGGGGCTCTAAGTTCCTCCATAAAATGATCGTCTATAGATTTTGGATACTAGCCCTTTATCTGATAAGACATCTGCAAATACTTTCTCCCATTCTGTAGGTTGCCTTTTAGTTTTGTTGACTATTAAGGAGGGCTCTTGAGGTGATGAGCATTGGGTGTTGCAGGCAACTGATGAATTACTGAATTCTACCTATGAAACTATTACAAAAAAAAAAAGGATCATCTAATTTCTGCCTAAATCCTTTTAAAAATGGAGAGCTCAGGGCCCTTTCTGCCTCAGAAAGCTTTCCTGTGAGCTCTTCTTTCTTCTTCTTTAAACTGAAAGTTAACTCCAGGAAAGTAGCACTTCGTAAATTTAATTTAGTGTTACAGAACCACCCATCCTGTTTCACCACGACCATCCTTCAATACTGAAAAGCAACTCAGAGTTCTTTTGCTCTCTGTGCCTTGATTCCGTAATCTATTCATAAACACATTCCTTTTATAGATCATGTGTCATTCTGGTCCCTTGTTTTGGGATGCTTTTCACTTTGTCAGTATAGGGTAAGAATTTAAGACAATACTGTTTGTGTGGTGTCATCGGTGAAGAATAAATGTATAGTATTATCTCATCCTGGTAACATCTTCTCCAAGAACTCCAAGATCCCTGGCATCTTGGCGTCCATATTATCCTAACAGATCACATCAAGCTTACATAATTAACTGCAGATAAATCACACCTCAGGGTTTTAGACTTAAGAAAGGACTTTGTATGTATCATAATTAAATTCCACCATGGTAGATTTGACCAATCTTTCAAGCTAATGATGATCTTTGACTCAGAGGCTATTAGCTCTCTCTTTAGCTGGAGGAATGACACATGGCAACATGAAACATTTTGTTTTACCTTGAATTTCAAATGCTTTGGGAGGCAATGGGAGGGGGATTTTGCGTTGTAAAACCAAAACAAACAGAAATCATGTCCGTCTTACCTGAAACCCTGATTTAGTACTCTAAGGTTAAAAAATAAAAATCTAAAATAAAAAGTAACACTCAATTTTAATTTATTAGAAACTATTAAATTATCATTAATTTCTGTAGATTTTGCCTAAGATCCAAACCAGATCATCTTTGCAATCATTTGCTATTGCCCAAAATGACATGCCAGGTTGTTTCACAGAGTATATACTAACAGGAAGCAAATCATCTTACACAAAAACTACTCTAGTTCAATATGCACTAGATTAGACTCATTTAAATATTTCTGTGTATATATGCGTGTATATTATATACACTTTATATATATATACATATATATATGCTGTGATTTTTACTATTGATTGCTACTAAATTGTATTTCCCTTTGAAAAGGAGATCTATAGCTTTCTAAATGCATCCAGCAAAGCCTAAGTTACTTATAGCTGAAATTTTCCCTTACTCCAATCCTGAGAGAAGAGAGATTTTTCAGAGCCGATAGGCAAGGGCCTTTATGATGTTTCATTATCCCTCATCCACTGTTGCCATCTCTGCAACACCCCATAGACACTCTTTCTGCACAGTCATATCACTCAGCTGCTAAGTTTCATCTGCAGAGACGGCTGCCCACGCCTCTGGCTACCTCAGGGTATCAAGTGGTGGGAAATAGGTCACTGCCCTCTTCACAGATGGGAGAGTTCCCTGATGCAGTTTCTCAAGATCAAAGAGAAAAACCCATCTCAGTAATGCTCTGAGGCTCTTTATAACTATCCCAGTGGTTTTTACCAGAGCATAGGAGATTAAATCTAAATTAAAAAGAAAAATGTGGAAAGGATGATTTCGAAGTCTCATAAGTGCTCATGATAGCTCTTTTACACACTGGCATTTTCTCCAAACATTAAGCATATGTTAGATGCATCAAGTATTCTAAATTTCCTATCATTAGTGAAACGATCCTGTGCTCCCTGAGTGGTGAGACCTTGGCTGCCTGATTTACTGCTGTACTGGGCAGGGGCGGGGGGCAGAACTAGTCAATGGTCAACAGCTGAGTCAAGACTTATGCATGAGTGTATGCATTTAAGTTTATTATGCATTTTACTGATGTAAAGAATACATAGCACACAATTTACAAAGACAGAAATATGCAATACTCTCTGTTGTAAATTCTTTTTAGCCAATTGATTCTCACAGAACGCTTTTGCTTATTTTTGCAAACTCTTCTATAAGTAGCCACACTATGGTTGCACCTGACAAAAGTGTGCAATCCCAAAGTGAATGCTGGTTGATATCTTTAGTTGTATTAACCATGAGAAGAAAGTGATATGGTATTAAAGAAAGAAATGTATTAAAACTCCACTCATTTGTCAACGTCATGATGAGAGCAACTTCCTTTCTGGATTGGATATCTTTTAAACACTGGAAGCATATTTCCTCAACTTTTGTGCTGGTTACAATGTGACCTTTACATACATGAAGAACTTTTAAGTTTAGTTTGATTGAAACACTTTCTTCATCACTTTCTTAGGACTAGACCATCAGCACAACAATGAATCAAGCTGGATTTATATTGTTTACTTTTTTCTGTGCTATAAACTTCCATCACTGCTGATCTCAAGGGACAATGTGACATCCCTGAATGCAGAGTTGAAAAGAGATACACAACAGCACATCAGTATGAAATTTTCAGTGTCTCCACCCCCCCAAACAGATGGGATTTAAACAATCTCAAGCCCAGATAATTGTAACATACAGTACAATAAGAAGTGATACATTTTGAGTATATATTGTCTTTGTTTCTAATATAATTTACTTAACTGTAAATTTCTATAATTTCATTTTTAATAATGTCTGTTCTTAACAACTACTTTGCAAAATCCCTAGAAATTTAACAATGGGATTTCCCATCAGTACAAACTGGCTCCACAAATCATGGAATATCTTTGATGTCTGAGAAGCACATTTTCCCTCTGAAAGTACAGTGTCAGATAATGTTACTATCGCTTGCGCCAGTATCTTATTTCTCAAATTTCTTAACATATTGACAACATCTGCATATATTAAGAGGCCAGTAAATGTGTTGATCAGTTGATACAATTCTACTTTTTATTTGAAGGCATAAAAGAAAAGTGACTAAGAGGCAGACAAACTGAGTTAAAATCTTGGGTCTGCCACCTACTAGGGGGACATGACTAAGGAAATGATCCAGGATGCTTCACATTATGACATGGTGATAATAGTAAGAACAATTTCACAGGATGCTGTAAGCATTAAATCAGAGGCTGTACATCATATATGAGCTTAGCACAAAGTAAGAACTTGGAAAATGCTAATGATTGTCAGTTTTGGATTTGACCTTCCAAATGTTCTTTTGGCAGGGAATTTCAAGGTCTATAAAATAGAGCTGGTCATTTTTGCCTTTCTCAAACCTTGTAAGGATGTCAGCCAATGACTCAGTAAGGCAGAGAGTATTTCTCTGTCGCTCAGAGAGTGAAGGGTCCATCCATGGGTGAGTCGTACCTTGGTCAGCACCCATTGCAGACAAAGAAGTTGGGTGCTGACCCATCCTCTAATGCAATAGGAGTTATTTCACTAGTAGGAGATATTAAAACATAAGGGATGAACAGGAAAAAAAGGAAAGATCTTTCCTGATGTTAATGATTATAGATAAAAACTTTCTGCCAATAAAAAAAGAAAGGCTAAAAGAGTTCACTGTGTTTTTTGCCAGTGCGCAGCCCTTTGGGGAGAGGGTACAGAAGCTTTAAAAAATGTGTCTATTTTTCCTGCTTTGAAACAGGAATTATATGTCTGTGAATGAAATATATGTTTTCTGTGTCCCTATAATCCTCTTCCTTGAAGGGTAGAAGATTGTAGAGTATTTGTGAAATGCCTGCAAATGAGAAAATTAAGAGAAATTCATCATGTCCTCAGCTGAGCAATCTTATACTTTTACAGAAATACACTAATACAGATAAACTAGTAAACTAATTTGGAAAAGAAAAGATAAAGTAAATATAGATTGTCATAGATCCAATGAACTGTATTAACTACTACTGTGTGTTTTTCTTGAGTTCGTATCATTAAGCTAGATGTTTTAGGGCAATCAGCCAATAGGCTAATAACAACCAGAAAGTATTTCATTGAATTATACAAGAGTGAAATGTAATTTTTCAAAAATTCGAGATGCCTGAGGGAGGTGAAATAAGCAAGAAGAATTTTTAAAAGTTCTGTCCGTGACAACTGTGACAACCTTTAACAAGATTAAAGGACAAGGCTCATGACACGGGCTTTGTGGTATCACTCACCGTAGGCGGCGTGCTTCCTTGAGGACGAGAGTTTTACAAACAGGAGTAGTGGCTGTACGGATCATCCTTCCTCAGTCTAACAGTGATTTTTTGGTTATGGTGCTAGAAACTCTAATAAGTCTTTTCTAGGACTTTGCTGCCCTCCATTTATCCCCAGGTCTCTCTTGTAATGTGGAGCCCTCTCCTCCAGCTCCTCTGTCTGTCCAGTTTCTACTTAACGTTCANCTCCTCTCTCTCTGCCTGCCTCTCTGCCTACTTGTAATCTCTCTCTGTCAAATAAATAAATAAAATCTTTAAAAAAAAAAAGAAAAATAAACTCTAATAAGTCTTTTCTATNTTTTGGTTATGGTGCTAGAAACTCTAATAAGTCTTTTCTAGGACTTTGCTGCCCTCCATTTATCCCCAGGTCTCTCTTGTAATGTGGAGCCCTCTCCTCCAGCTCCTCTGTCTGTCCAGTTTCTACTTAACGTTCAATACCCAGTGCAAGCCTCATTTTTCACAGGATGCTTTTCAGTGTCATATAAGGCGAATGGTGTGAGCTTCTGATGGAAAAATCTGAGTTCAAATTCCTGACTCTGTTGCTCTGTACCTGTGTCCCCTTGACAGGCTAATCCCGTTGATCTCTGTTCTATAAAGTGAGAGTGAGAGCATCTCCCTCCCAGGACCGTCGTGGTGTTTAAACTGACGGAACATGTCAAGTACCCCACACCTCGCCTGTGTGAACTTGGCATTTAATGACTGTGAGCTCATCTTGTTCTTGCTACGCTCCTGTGTGGTTACAGTTTAGATAAACACATTTAATGCTGATTGACTAAACATCTGTCGTATTGCAGATGTTATTGGCGGCGCTAGGAATACAGACAGTGGTTTGTGCAAGACAGAGTCCTTGCCGTCACCAAGCTTATATTCTAGTGGGAGAGACACACCCAGTAAACAAGCGATGACATGAATGCACAAGAAGGTGATGCACGTTGTCATCTATGGAGCACACAGAGACAGGGTGGGGCACGGAGAGGGAAGCTTCCCCTGGAGACCTGTCATTTGAGCAGGATTCTGGATGACACATGAAGGTCCTGGAGAGGCAGTGATGAGCTGGGAGGAAATGCGTGCACAAATGTACCGAATTGGGAATGTTCTGAAATGCTCAGAAAGATGTACCGAGCCCTGGGTGGCAGGAGATCATAAACCCGATAACGACAGATTAGGGTACAGAAGTTGGCAGGAGTCATGCTAAGGAGCTAGTAGTGTTCCATAAGTCGGTTTATAGACCATGCTGTGGAGTTCATATTTTGAATGATGTGATCTGATGAGAGCATGTAAACAAGCATCAGAGATGCTGGGAACATCAACTCTGAGTTGAAATGGGGTAGGATGAGGGGGCCTCCTCTGCCTCCGTGTGGAATTTAGGAACTAAGGTGGCTTTCTGCTGCTGTGGATGGTGTCCTGGGGAGGACATGGGGACATCTTCAAGACAGTCCCAAGTCTCTCTGCCATCTGGAGAAGGGTGAGCCATCAGTCACTTGGTGTCTCTTTTGATTTACGGGCAAATGAATTTAGGAACAACCTGCTGGGTGTTTAAGTTGTTGCTAAGTGGATATGCTTCATTGTTCCAGAACAAAGTGATCACTTGATAAATGGAGGTACTAATATGAGAAAGAAAAATAAATGAAGGGGGAGAAGGGATTAATACAAAAAGACAGCAGAAAACATCATTTAACAAATCTAAATTGGTTTGAACCTGTCTTTCAAAGTTCTAGGTACTGGGGCACCTGGGTGGCTCAGTGGGTTAAAGCCTCTGCCTTTGCTCAGGTCATGATCTCAGGGTCCTGGGATCAAGCCCCACATTGGGCTCTCTGCTCAGCAGGAGGCCTGCTTCCTCCTCTCTCTGCCTGCCTCTCTTCCTACTTGTGATCTCTCTCTCTCTGTGTCAAGTAAATAAATAAAATCTTTAAAAAAAAAAGTTCTAGGTACTGTTTTTGAAAAGTCTTACAATAACAGAAGGAAGGTATTTCCAGGAAATGAAAACCTACGTACACATTCTAAACACCATTAATAGACCCACACACAATCTCACTTTTCTGTCAAAATCCAACCATGCAACTCCCAACTAAACGTGACAAGAAAAAGTCCTACCCGTGCGGCAGGTCCTGGGGCCACTGCCCATTGGCCGTCCTGCCCACAGTTCCTCTCCTCCCTCCCTGGGGGCCCTCGGTCTGCACGGAGGAAGGCTGCAAGTTCCGGCCCCGCTGTCTGCAGAGCCCAGCTTGCTGCTCCACTTCGACCAGATCTGTGTCGTTTTCATTGAGACAAAATGAGCACTGGGCCTGATATTACTCTCTAATTCCATGACTGCGTCTCTGATCGGCCAGAACTGTGACTTGCTTGGACTTCCCTGGGTGTGCGACTTTCTGAACGGGCTCCGTCTAGCGAGGTTGAAATGGAGGCATTCATTGGAGAGCAAATTCAGCTGTGTGATGTGCCCAGACTAATGAACAATGGCATTTGGCTTGTTTGTATCCTCTGAAAATTATAGCACAAGATGTCAGTGAAAATAAACACGGGTAACATTCCCCTCGCGTGTCTCCCACGTCGACTGCTACTACCGGCTGCAGTCCCCTCACGGCCACGCGGGAGACGAGATGTGGCCACCCACCTCCGTCTAGCACTCTCTCCTCCGGGTCCCTGGTGCGTCTGCTTTTCCTGATCTGAGAACTCTTCTTACTATCGCTGAGGGTCATGGTTTGAACCCTTTTGTTCTGATACGAATATCCTGAACACCTTTTTGTTTGACTAACAACAGAAAATAGTTTTCAGCTCATCTCAGTTCTGCAAATATACTTTTCCTGCGGTTTTTTTTCTCGGTGATATGTCTCTTAAGTAAATAGGTGATTTTTTTCTGATGTATGACCAGGATTACATGTGAGTCAGATGTAGGGTCCCAGTGGTAGTGAAGACTTTATCTCATCCATACTTCTGAACCCTTGCTGTGTCGTAGTATTAACTAGGAAACTTGGAAGAAAATGCCAGCAGCCCGGCTGACCCCCAGAGAATCTGTTATAATTGTTCCGATGAGGAGACAAACCATTATTCTATTTTAAAACTTCCCCAAGTGATATTAATGAGCACCCAGGGTTGAGAACCAGTTACTTATAACTGACAGAATGCCCCTTCCAGCAAGTGAGTGTTTATAAAGTGATCGAATGAAAAACATTTAGTTGGTCCTTATGAAAATCAAGTGTTATGATTAAGTTAACAAATATAATTCCAAACCAAAATGTATATGAAACAAAAACTTTTACACAAAAGCCCAAGGACAACATGATATATGAACAATGCGCTTTTTAAAAGATTCTAAAAGGGAGGGACAGAGAAGACAAAATGACAGAAAAGCAGGAAGATGCTCAGGATACAGTGAAAGTATCCTGCATCTATAGCTTAATGCAAATTACCATTTTGGCCATGTCCTTACATCTCTCTTTAAAACGGATACCGTTCCCTCTTCTGAATCTGAAGATGAAAGCAAAACATCTGTACGTGAAAACCGGATGAGAAGGAGTCACTACTCTTCAGGATGTGTCTTGAAGCTAGTTTTACACAAAGCTATCCCACTTACAGCGTGCGGCTCTCCAAAGTTGGTAGTTTGGTTAGAACAAGAGCATTAAGGGGGGGGGTGTACCTGGGTGGCTCCGTCAGTTAAAAGGGGCTGCCTTCAGCTCAGGTCATGATCTTAGGGTCCTGGGAAGGAGCCCCTTGAGGGGAAATCCCTGCTCAGCAAGGAGTCTGCTTCTCCCTCTCCCTCTGCCCCCAACCCCCTGATGCACTCTCTCTCAAATAAATAAATAAAATCTTAGGGGAAAAGAAGAGCATTAATCAAATAAACTCAAGTCCTAGCATCCTCCTGTGCAATATTAATTGTCTGAATTGTAAAGACCATTTGGGATGTGTGGTGGTGTTTTTTTTTTCCAGATACTCTTTTCTTTTTTTCTGCATTCCTCTATATTTATTTCCCAGTGAGAAGATAAGATTCTCAATGAACTCTATTTAATCTAGATTTCCTTGCCATAAATCACCACAATACACAAGTGTAAACCTGTGACTGAAGATACAATTATCTCCCTATCACGTCTTTGTCAATAAAATCCCAAAAGATAAATTTTGCCTTGATAGTAATCTGAATCATTTTCTATCATTTTGTACAAGTGATATTAAATAATAGTAGCTATCTTACCCTGAATAGACTGAAGACTAAGGAGAAGGATATAACTTCTAGAATCAGGAAATTCTCTGAGATGCTTTCTGTCATGTTCCAACTTATGACATGTTATTGCTGTTCTAAAAATACACATTTTGCTTTAAAAATACATGTTTACATGTTCATGTAAACAGGGCACATTTCTGTGTTTTATATTTCTCATCTTAAATCAGCCTTCCAGAAATACTTTTTTTAATTTTTGTATTTGTTGCAATGTCTGCATCCACATTGATTACTGTGAACACCATTCACTTAGAAATGATCTGTTTCTGCACCCTGTGTATCAAAGACAGTACCTTACTCTGTACACTCCAAGTTTCTATTATCAAAATGTCCCACTGAACTCTAGAACAATCCTTGTCCATTAGAACTTTCTGGAAAGAGGAAAATGTTTATGTCTCTGCTGTCCAATAGGAACACACATGGCTATCGGGGACTTGACAGGTGGTAAGTGCAACTAAAAAAACCCCTGCACTTTAGATTTTATTGGATTTTAATTCATTTAAATTTGAAATGTTGTATGTGGCCAGTGGCTACCAAAGTGGATGGTGAACTTGCAGAAAACAATTAGAAAAGTTAGACTTCATGAAATTTTACTGTTAGCCTTTCCTTAGGCTACAGGGATTTTGACTGTTTTTGACCTGCTAAGTTGTGCGAGAATCTAAGCTTGTGAAGAGATGACTTTCAATGGGTATCTCTAATACCCGAGAGTAAGCCGTCATCAGCTGGATAACTAAACTAGCAAGACCTCAGCGGGAAATGATAGGTTGTAGCCTGAATGCTGAGTGTGGTATTCTTCTAATGGGGAGCACCTGCATTTGTGCAGTAAAAGTTTTGCATAGATTTCTTTCCAGATTCTGCAGAATACTGGGGTCTCTCTTCCTTTTAATGCATGTTCTTTTGTTTTCTGACAGGCCCCTTTCCTGTCCCTTGTGAGGAGACATATTCTTCTGCCTTCATGCCCTCTTTTTACCTTTACCTTTCCAAATAATTTTCCTTACCCTTTCATTGTTGCTTCAGCAAAGTGGCGGGAATATTAATAATAATGTTAAGATACCTGACCGGGTACCTTTTCATCTGAGATGCTTGAAGTTCTCCCATCAACGTGAGTGTCCCCCATGATGCTCGACAATTGTTAGCAATTTCTCCATTCCTTCCCACCTCCTCACTAAGCCATTCTTGTGCTAGACTTGAGCAAAATGCCCAGGTGTGCCCTCTTCAGACACTGCATAATAGCACACAGACTTCTACGCAGCACGTTTCTGATTCAGAAGTCAGCCAGATCGAGCCCATGGTGGGACTTTGCGATCTGTTCCACCTCCGTGAGTTCAAAATCCCTCAGTCACTTGGGATCCCTGTTTTCCCTTCCTCGATTCTGATCTCGTTCCATCTTCATTACCTTTTGCTTGCTACACTGAATTTAGTAAATTCCTTTCAGTCAAAATAGCAAATATCCCCATGTCTCCCTGGAGAGGCAGAGAGCTCTTGCAAGTATACACAATGCGACGCCACACGTAACTCCTGGTCTTCGTGTATAATATTCTTTTCTTTCCTACTATTTGAGGCAACTCTTTTGTTTTTGCCTTAATAGTAAACATCTTTTCACCAGGGATTTTTAAAGACTGCTTTTCTATTATAATTTGTTTAAAAATAGTCACATTGTATTGTCTTTTCCTCAATTGCTTTGGTTGCTTATGCAAGTCAAATTCTTCTGGGGAGTACGTGTCGTGAAGAACAGCGACTATCCATGTCTGTCAAGATGATGCAAGTCAACAGATTTTGTCTGTCACCGTCTCCCCAAGAGTTTTATTTCAGTGGATAACACTAGATAAAATTGAAAGATAAATGGACTACTCCTCTTAATTCTTAAAAAAATTTCCCCTGTCAATATCAAAGAAGAGGAAGGAGTCACAGGCTTAGGAGTGACTTATGTAATATTTTGCTATTGTCTGGTGTCTCAACCAGGAGATTATGGGTGGCATTGATCTGGATTCACTGTAACATTCCAACTGCTTCCTTTTCCTCCTTCATGCTAATCCAAGGAGGTAAAAAGGCCAAACTAATTAAAAATTAAATTGGATGAGAAGAACTTATTTCCTGGCTAAGAAATGTTCAGTTGCAACACCCGAGTAGATTTTTACAGATGAGGAGTAAATCCTTATGAATAGGTCTCACAATGGAAACACTAGAATTTTCAAATAAAAGTACTCCAGTGGAAACTGTCATAAATGTGTGCAACGACTGTATTGGAAATGTACTTTTTAACTCAGGAAGTTACCATTAAATTAGTTGTTTATCATGATTTGGGAAAATACTGCTGAAAGATGAAACTATCTCCTTTCTTCTTTCCTATATCCAAACATAAGCATGACGTTTAGTAATCTATCATAAAGAATAATCTCCAAAGTAGCGTTTTCTCCCAGAGCAAATGTAAACCGTAATTTTCTTATGTTTAAATAGTCTTTGGTTTTCATATTTTTAGTGTCAAAAGACTCCAGCAAAACCATCTGAATAGGGAAATTTTTTTTTATCAGACTTTACAATCTTCGGCAGATACTTGTGAGGCATCAAAATACATAAATATGGTTGAACAGTCTTTTTGAAAGGTGTATCTTTTACCTCATGAGAATTCTGTGTGACTTCTCACCCTGCTCTGGAAAACAAAACAGAGACTTTTAAAGAACAACTTGCTCTTTGAAAGAGAGCAAAGAAGATGAAAGAATAAAAAAATATTCTACATTCTCTAACAGGATTTCAAGCATTAGTATTTGATATTCAAGCAGGGTTCTAACTCTTCCTGTTTTTGCTTCTTTAAAAAAAGATTGTTAAATATAATACATTAGAACGTAATATATAATGCCAAAAAAAAAAATAGCCCTCTGGACTGAAGGTAAGCCAGGGAAGCTGGGGTCTTGAAAGGTGAAGACGATGGTTTTTGTCTTTGTGGCTGTCTGAGGAATATTTACACCTGAAAATCTGCAAGAAAACTATCCCATACCATTTGAAGCATGTCCTCGCATGAATTTTTAAAAATGCACAGATGCAGGGTGTGCAAATGCTGAGGGTTTCCGAGCAGTGGGATGCTGTCGTTTGTGTAGAATGAGCTAGACGCCCGTGGTGGAGAGAGGCACAGCCTCCGAGGCAGCAAAAGCGGAAATGCTGAGGAAGGAGCCACCAGTGGGGGCAGGTGGTGATGGTTCTCACATGAGCTGATTTCAAGGCTGCGGCGACACTAACTCATCCAGAAGGAAATGCCCGTGATCCTTGCACCATGTGGAGTTGGGCCTCAGGAACAAGACAGCATCAGTATAGATGTTTGGCTTTAGGAATCATCCACACTTAAGCAACGAATCTCCAGGCTGGGGAGAGAGAGACTTAATTTAGGTTGAATGTCCAAGAAAGAAATTCCTTTATTTTAAAATTTTTGAGAAAGGATTATTTTGGGGGGAAATGTTGAAAATATGACTTCTTCCTGCATTTTTTTTTCTATTTGATATGATTTCAGTCCCTTTTGGAAAACATTCCTAAGAAAAAAGATGCGACGGAGAAAATCAGCAAGATGAGTATAGCAGTGTGTAAAATGATTAAAATGATCCTCTTTGGACTTATTCTACAGTAAAGATACATTCCTAGACGAAATTATTATTAAACTGTACTGACTTGAAAGTCGGTTATACCTTGGCGAGCAAAGATCGAATATGTCTTTTCTTTGACTTTATAATAATAGCTTACATTTGGAAATAGTTTCATAATTCAGTAATTGGTTTCCTGTCTACTGCCCACGTACTGTCTGTAGTAGTTTCATGACAAGAACAGGATGAGGAGCAGGGAGGTGTTACTTTCCTCCACGAGGACTTCGGGTCAACTGTGCAAAAGAGCACCGTTCAGAGTCAAGGAAGGGAGCAAGGAGAGACAAGCCTCAAAAGATGCGTAAGACCCAGATCGCACGTTCCCCAAAACAGGGGCAATGTTTAACTATTGCCAAGAAGAATGTCAGAGGAAAGAACACATCCACCCGTGAAGAAAGCAAGCTCATCACAGGCTAAAATTCATATTCACCTTTTTTTTCCTTCAGAGGAAAGATGAGTCTATTCTGGTAAGATGCTAGGTCACTATGCTAAAGCTTGTCCAGCATTTACACAAAGAGTGGATTTGGCGTGAATACACCACTCTTGAAAGTGACAGTACATTGTCTGCTCATGCTGTGCTTCTCTGTGTACAAGACCATCAGAAAATGAGAAGAAGCATCTTTTCCCCCCAGCAAAATCACTGTAGCAATTAATGTTTATTTTATTAACATCATAGCCCTGAGCTGGCTCAGGTTTCTGCCGTGTCATTTTCCAGAGTCAATTTGAACAATGGGGTAATTTACTACAGGATTTGAAATGACATTCCATTGAGGGAAAATTCTATAGCGAACCTTGACACAGAATGATGGCACAGATTGTTGCAAAGTCCTTGACGTGCCTTTTATGGATGAGTCCAATACACAGGGCCACTTCCCTGTGGGTCCACAAGGCTAGCCTGATGGCCGTGGCTTCTGAAGCTTTTGGCACTGCTTTGTCTGTGTTTTTCCTCAGTGACTGGAACAGTGAAGGAGAGGAGGAGAGAGGATAAATGAGAAGTACCTTCAACCACACAGCTTTTCTCTGGCAAGATCGAATGGCTCACAGAACCCACAGCGTGGGAATCAAATGGAGATATCACGTATTTCTCTCCCTTCCAGCTATTCCCAGAGCCCCAACAGAGGATACCTTTCAGTTTGCTGGTCCCTGACCGTCAGCCCCGCTTATACATACAGCACTGGCCATTCTTCTAATGCTGTAGGGAAAAGAAATAAAAATCCAGCTTTAAAAGAAATAAGGAGACTGGAAGGGGAGGTAGCATGAGATACCTGAAGGTCTTTCTCTAGCTCTTTCTATCCATACAGATGTGTGCATTCATTCATTTACCCATAATTTCCTTAAAAAATATTTAGTGAGTGTCTAGCATGTTCCAAGCATTATTTTTGATGCCAGGCAAAAAATGAGGCCAGTTATGGTCCTAGACTTATCCCTCAATCACATAGGCTCAGGATTTGGATGAGGGTACGCGGTCAAGTCCACAAAGACATAGCATCACGCATTGTGACAAGAGCCGTGCCAGAAACCAGCCAGGCATGGACTGGGAACAATGGGGCTGAGGTGTGGGGCCGGGCTGAAGTCAGTCGAGTGGTCTGGGGGCTCTCTCTGAGGAAATGGAGCTTAAGCGGAGATCTGAAGAGGGAGAAGGAAGAGGTACAAGGCGGGGCAGATGGTCTTCCAGCAGGGAAAACACAGAAGATGCAGAAAGAGCTTAGCCTGCAGACTCAGGGGTGGGACCTGAGAACAAGGCACGGAGCTACTCGGTGGTAGATCATGGCATGGTGCTGGAGGGGAGACCTCAGGAGGGATTGCCAGGGCAGTGAGAAGAGAGGGCAGTGAAGGTGTGAAAGCAGGGCCTGGTGAGGTTTGGGTCAGGTGCCTGCCCGTGTGTGCAGATGGACGTCTCTGGGACCAGAATGTAGGTGGTGGCCGAGGGGAGGGTGGCTTGCTTGAGGCTGGCAGTGGGGATGGAGGGAAGATATTGGAGATATTCCAGATGGTCCTCACAGGTATGATGGATGACAGGGAAGAATACTAGTCTACTTGCTAATGGAGCCGAAGCTCGAATATGGTTGAGAGATTATCTGTCCAACAAATTCAATTTATTTAGGAGACGACTCAGGGAGTTTATACAAGGTGCCTACCTCTCACAGCTAAAGAGTGACAGAGTCTTTAAACCAAGTCTTCTTACAGTGGTCTTTTCCCAACCACACCGCCCTGCAAAACGGATCTTCAGATAAACAGAGACGCCAATACCATGCACACGGCTATCTCTTTGAATTATTTATGAGTTCTGTTAATTAATGTTGATCAATTAATTAAAATAAATGTAAATTAATTCAAAACATATCATTCATGGCTTGTTCAAATATTATGAAAGGAAAGTAATTTATCACCAGCAAAAAAAAAAAAAAAACTTGATGCCACTTGATTCTGTACAGTAGGCAGAAGAAAGCTCCTTGCCCCGAAGGCTGCGCCGTTCCCTTCCGGCCCATCTTGCCCTCAGACGCTGACAGCTCCTGCGGGGGGCTCACCTGGAGCAGGACAGGGAGGGAGAAGACGGAAGGACCTGCCTGGCAAGGGTCCTCCTCGTCCTCCACGGCCAGCGCGGTGAGGAGAGCAGGCCGCGTGCGGGAGCGCGCCGAGAAGGCCGAGGAGGAGAGAGGCCGGCTTCTGGCTCAGCGCCGGAGAGCCCTGCATCGCTCGCTGGCCGCGCAGACCCTCTTGGAAGAAATGTTTATCTGAGCTGGGGGTGTCCGTCAGGCATGGACGCTCAAGGCCAGTTTGAACTAATTTAGGAAGGAGGGGTGAGTGACTACATGTTCCGTTTGTCCAAGGGCTTCAGAATTCAGAGGTTTTGGGCGCCTGGGTGGCTCCGTGGGTTCAAGCCTCTGCCTTCGGCTCAGGTCATGATCTCAGGGTCCTGGGATCGAGGCCCGCATCGGGCTCCCTGCTCGGCGGGGAGCCTGCTTCCCTCTCTCTCTGCCTGCCTCTCTGCCTACTTGTGATCTCTCTCTCTGTGTCAAATTAAAAAAAAAAAAAACTTAAAAAAAAAAAGAATTCAGAGGTTTTTCAAGAGTGGTGCTAATGGGAAAATGAGATTTCCCAAGACCTCCAGAGTCGGCAGGCACCACCACGTGTGCCCATCAGGGAGCTTTTCCGATTCGCTCCAATGCTTCTGCCGGGGAGGGTCGCAGGTGGGGTGACCCGCGTGACAAGGAAGGGACCCACTCTCGGCCGACTCGGCTAACCAGTGCCCCTCAGCACTTCACTTTTAAGGATTCTGCACGGCCCCTTCAGGAACAACTGTGACATGGATTGGCCTCGTTTGGCAGACAAAGGGACAGAGTGTTAGAATAATTACATGACTTTCATAGGACCTGACGTTCAGTAACAGTAAAGACGTACGTGTCAGCTTTCCGCACAATAAAATAGATCCCTACTGTACACCGGGCAGTAGTGTGTGAGCTTCTTACGTTAATCATGAAATCCTCACAACAGCCAGTGGGCTGAGTCTCATTAACAGCGTGCTGCGTGGGGAGAAACTGAGGCACGCACAGCCTCAGTACGGTGCTCGTGGTTGTCAAGCTAGCAAGTGGCTCAGCCAGGAGCTGAAGAGAAGCCATGTTCTTCTCAAGGAGACTTCAGTACACTCTTTCGAATGATGGGTAACTATTTCTAACCAATATCGAGTGTTCCCGGTTTCTCTATGATCTCATCCCAGTGTGTAGGAGACACTGTCCCTGGGGGGTGAACAGCCAGGACACCAATGGCACTTTTCAGTTAGGATGGTCTTCACATCCTATGTGAGGTTATGATGACCGTGTTTTTGGCTGGGCTGACAGCATATTTCATTCAACTGTAGAGTATCAGAGCTGGAAGAACATCGAGGCAGCAGGGGAAAGTTAACTTTGATTTTGATGTAAGTAATTTAAGTTTAAATGGATTAAGCCATGTGTTTAAAACAGCAAGTAAGTGCCAGGGACAGGAGTCTGAGGGGCAAACCCAGGTGCTCTGACATCTGATCCTGCTTTGTCTAATAGTATACCCGGGAGCTTTGTGCTATACATAGGGAAAAAACAAAAGTGAAATCAGGGGTGTTTGGCAAAATACCATGATCCTGTAGAGGAGGGATGGTATTGGAATATTATAGTCTAATTAAACTCTGAGGAAATCGGATTGTCCCCAGAAACTTACTCTGAAATTTATTTTGCTTCCATTTCTGTTGAGTCTTAAGTTTCAAGGTAAAAGGTGTAACAATCAGTTCTCCTTCTTTGCAATAACAAACACACATGTTTGTAGTTTGTGTCTTCCCTGCAAGGATTCATAACAAAGTGGTCCTTGGTTAGGAATAAATATTCAGTTTCTGCATATAAACAGATTTTCTCTCTTATTGAGAGGACTCAAACCTATAGTTCCATTCTCAGTCATAGATTATGCATTCATCCCTAGCTGAATGAATTTGGATTGATGGTTTTATAGCTGGTGAAATAAAGGGCCATCTATGAAGAATTTCTCTGGGGTGCCTGGGTGGCTCAGTGGGTTAAAGCCTCTGCCTTCGGCTCAGGTCATGATCTCAGGGTCCTGGGATCGAGCCCCAAATAGGGCTCTCTGCTCGGCGGGGAGCCTGCTTCCTCCTCTCTCTCTGCCTGCCTCTCTGCCTACTTGTGATCTCTCTCTCTGCATCAAATAAATAAACCAAATCTTTAAAAAAAAAAAAGAATTTCTGTGTTGAGTACAAGTCGTGGTAGGTAAGGAGATGAATCCAAGCGAGATGGGGGCGGGGGTAAGATTGGGGTGGCTCATGTGTTCTGGCCAGGGCGCCAGGAGGAACAGGAATGGGCCACATGGTGAGGGGGATGGTCTCCCGGCGGTTCACCAGCAGAGGAAGATTTGGGAAAGACAGAGTTTCTATTAACCATTCTGAGACCTATTTCCTATGTGATGATGCCTTCCAAAACTCCCTTTCCTTTTGCATTCAGTCTAAACAAAAATAGGTGAAGCAAAAGATAGCTTCAGACAAAGGATTTCTTCTTTGAATAAAGTCTAAACACTTTGAATTCTGCAATTGTGTCCTAACCAAAAAATATCTGATGTACAGTCTCAGAATTCTGAAGAATGTGTCTGACACAGAAATGGAGCACAGATTCCCACTTCAGCTGAGGTTGTTCTTTTCGTGTATTTTCTAGAGGACAAGGGATTGTTAAGAGCCTGTGTGTTCTCAGGAAAGAGCCCTTCTCTTTGTAGATTCAGTAACACAGATGGTAATAGACGAGCACTGACCAACATTCCCTGAAGGGGCGAAATCCTTTAACCTAATCATTATTATTGTTTATTATTGTTTTCTCTGTTCTATAGGTTAGAGAACCTGAGAGAGAAATAAAGTAGCCTATCCCAGGTCTTACACTCAGTAAATGATCCCAGTGACCTGGGAACTGGGGAGGTAAGGTGCTCGGAAGCATAACCCACCAGCTCTTGGGGGGGTTGGGAGGGGAAGTGAAACGATGTGTGGGAACAGCCAGCCACATGCCTGGTTTCCATATTGTTCATCCCAGTATTTTAAAATAAGTATGACCCTTGTCAGTAACCTGTTAGATGCCTCTTTTCCCGTGATACTGTTAATGTCATAAAGGGAGAGCGCAGTTGGAACCCAAGAAATAATTACTGTGTGAATGAATGAAAGTCTCATTATCTTGAAGTTGCTGTTTTAATATGCTATTTAATTTCCACCTACTGCAGGTACTATTTCTATTAAATATTTTTGTGGAGACCATGTGTATTGGTTTGCTAGGGCCGCCCTCACAAAGTACCACAGCCTTGCTGGCCGAAACAACAGACATTTATTTTCTCATAGTTCTGGGCACTAGGAGTCCAAGATCAAGGTGTCGGCGGGGTCAGTGAGGCCTGGAGGGAAGGCCTATCCTCTGGACTTCCAGGTGGCCATCCTCAGCCTCTGTCTTTGCACGGTCTTCCCCATGTGTGTGTCTGTGCCCTAATTTCCTTGTCTCATAAGGACACCAGTCATAATGGATTCCTACCCTATTGACCTCATTTTAACTTAATTACCACTTTAAAGGCCTCTCTCCAAATACAGTCACGTTCTGAGGTCCTGGGGGTCATGGCTTCAGGATGTGGATTTGGGGGAGACACAATTCCGCCCATAAAACCGTTAACTCTTCATTTCGCTTTAGAGTGGCTCCAAAGTTACATTTCCAATAACAAAAATTGACTTCCTCACCAGATCTGCCTTCACGGGGCCCTCACATTCAGAAACGTAGAGTTCTTCTGACTCCTTTGACCACCATGATGCCTCCCTCCTGGCTGTCTACTCACGACCATTGGGATGCTTTCCTCTGGCTTCACAAGGAATTTGTTCCTGAAGGCCTGTGCTACGCTTCTTCTTTCCCCTGATTCTTCCTGGGAAAGCACATATATTTGTATGTGTCAGTAGCCCCTGGATTTGTATATTAAACCCCAGTCTCACTCCTGAGCTCTGGAATAGTGTGTCCAACTGTTCATTAGCTCTGTTCACCCAACATGTCTTATTAAACTCATAGGCTTCCTCCCCAATCAGCCTTTAATGCTTTCTTACAATAAATGGCACTAACTTATCCAAACTAGAAATTTGTTATAGGTTGAATTGTGCTCCCCCCCAAAATATATGTTGAAGTCCTAAGTACTTGTGCATGTAGCTTTATGTGGAAATAGCATCTTTGTCAATATAATCAAGCGAAGACAAGGTCATTTGGGTGGGCCCTAATCCAATATGGCCAGTGGCCTTGGAAGGAGAGGAAGCCGCCATGTGAGGACACAGATGTATGCGGGAAGCCATGTGATGACAGGCAGAGCGTGGAGGATGCAGCTGCCAGAGACACCAGAATCTGGGAGGGAGACATGGAGTGTCTCCAGAGCCTTCCAGAGAGCATGACTCTGCCAACACCGCCATCTTGGGCTTCAGTCTCCCGATGTGTGAGAGAATGCATGTTGTTTGAAGCCCCCAAGTTTGTGGTCCGTTGTCACCCTAGCCCCAGGGAACTGACACAATGCTCGGTCTAAAATCGTTTTTCCTTTTTCCTTTTGCCTTCTACATTCAATCAATCCCTTTGTCCTGAATTATTTACCCCGTAAATTTTCAAACACATTTCCTCCTTTCCGTTCCAACACCCCTGCCCTAGCTCAGGTCTTCATGACTTCTCCCTCCGAATATTGCACGCCACTTGTTTTTCTATCATCTTGCCCCATTTCAATGTGTCCTCCATACAGCTGTTACCATAATCTGACTAAAACATGTGTGTGTAAAGCTCCCCTTTCTTAGAATCCTGTATTATTCTGTGGCTTCTCTTCCAGCACATGACGAAGTCCAAGTTGCTTGCAATGACTTACAAGGCCCTGTCTCTCTGTCTGATTGTTGGGCTTCATTGCCACTGTCTGCCCTGCAATCTACAAGAACAGCAAATTGCTGACCTTCCGCCCACACAGAAGCACATCGTTCGGTGCCTCTGTTGTCACCCTGTACCATCCGTCTGGAAAGCCCTTTCCTTCCTGACTCCCTGAGCTGAAGTCCACTCATCGTCCCAGATTCCGCTCAGGATGAGTCCCCTGCAGGAAGGCCCCCCGGACTTGCCAACGTCGGGCCATATGTGTTCCTACAGCTCTTTCTATTGTGTTGTTATCCTGGTCTCACCCCCCTGTGGACTGAGAGCTCCCTGGTGGCCCGAGCCATTCTTAACCGACAGAGTGCCTGCAGAGACGCGGTGCTCAGTGCAGCTGGGCGTACCTGAACTGTCTCCTTACTGGCGCGTACACTCCTGTCCTGTTTAGAAAAAAGCCACGGCGCCCAGGTCCCACTCACCCCTCAAACCTCATTGGCTGAGTGGACACCACTGAAAGGGCCCATCACCTGATTCTGGTAGGAAGATGAAGTTCTAAGGCCATGCGGTTGGTAAGTGGTGATTTCAGACCCTAGACATGTCATACTGTACCACACGGGCTCTGTGTTTTGTAATTTCGAACTTGCAACAAATTACATGTACTTAATAGAGAGTATCCCTCTTGCACGAAGTTCAGCTCCATCCTGGAAAAGAAATCTTATTTTACACTATTAGTCTAGACTTTTCATAATCTTCCTGATTAGAGATAATAAATGTGTTCATCCTGTGTGTGTGTCTTCTATGGGATGCTTTACTCCCCTGTGTCTGTGTGTGTGTGTGTGTGTGTGTGTGTGTGTGTGTGCGTGGCTCCTGGATTTATATCTTAAACTCCAGTTTCCCTCCTGAGCTTTAGACCAGTGTGTCCAACTATCCATTAGCTATTTTTCTTCCAGTATAACACATATATCTGTGTATATATGTATTTATTGTATATTGGTCATGTATATCATTATTTATTAATCATATGTATGTCTTCTGGGGATATACTTGAGACACCACCACCAAAGTTAGGACACTGAATATTTCTACATATTTTTATATTTTTGATCATACTTAGAATTTTAACATTCTAAATCCTCATAGTCTAAATGTGGGTTCTGGAACTCATTATCAACAGTTTAACTTTCTCTATACCTGTATCCACCATTTATTATTAACTATTTCTAGTTCTGAAATTTCAAATTAATTAAGTTGCTAGCTGAAATTACTTATATTGTACAACTTCTATATTTTGTGCATGTTTATAATAGTTTCTCATGAAATAATCAAGGACAGGAAAATAATAGAGGGAGAAGTATTATATAATATGTCCCAGGAATGTAATTGGTCAATTATATTGGTCAAATATAATTAAACCACTGCAGAGGAGATTCGCATTTATGTTCCACGAATTTGATGTGTAACATTGAGAAACACACGCCTTCATGCCTGTGTTCCAGTTTTCAGAGTGAGAATATTCCTCTCTCTCCTAGCCTGAGCGTTTGGAGTTCTGCTCTCTCTGCGCTGTGCCAGGGACAGGAGACATCCTTTTCTTGTTCTGTATCCTGATAAGAGCCTTGCACGTTATCAGACAAGACTGACCTCTAGTCAGATGCAGGCCCCCAGAATACTTGAAATGCACTTCTCTGCAGAAGAAGTGGAGGCTTTCTTTTTGCAAGACTGAGAGATTGTGGTACTTCGTCGGCCCTTTAGCCCCATCCGGTCTCCCTTTTCAATGTCCTTTTGCGGTCGGCCTATCTGACACCAGACAAAATGCCATGACCTGGTGGTGCAGACTGCAGCATGAAGCAGAGAACATCCAACAACAGAGACCCTGGGGATTCCGGTCCTTGTCACCGCCAGCCTCCCCGTTGCCTCAGGCAGATGGGCTGGGGGCGGAGCTCGGAGGAGGAGGAGGAGGAGGAGGAGGAGGTAGGGGACGCAGCAGTGCTCCCGAGCACCGGTTAGGAGAGAGTGAGCTGTGGAATGCATGTGTGAGTCATGTGCTTTTCTTTTGGAATATTTTCTCTTTGTAAAATGACATCATTCTGCATGACAATATTTACAAGTGCAGGAAACTCCTTCCCGTGTCTTCAAAATGTGGAAGACAGTGATAATAACCGATGCCTTTCAGGGAGTAGACCCACACTAAGTATTAAGTGAAATGAATAGAATAATATCAGTCTCTATAATTCATATAATTCTGTCCTGATTCTTTGACAAACATTTGATTAAACGTGTCCTTGAAAGTGATGTTTCTTTGGGTCATGAAAACAAATTACTTTGCCCTGGATGCAATGACTTTCTTAAAAAGAAGGTGTTCAAAAACACGGATTATTTTTATGTTACTGTTTAAGCAGCAAAATTTTTTAATAGGTGGAATTATTATTAGTAAATGTATATCAACTAACTACTTTCAGGGATCACTTGAATAATAGGAAGGTGGTATGCTTCATGAGTAAATATTACTTGTTTTATTGATTTGTAATAAGATTTCTACTAAGTTATAAAATGAGTAATGGAATTGTGGTGCATTAGTCCATTAAAGCAGTTCAAGTCAGAACTCTGCAGAAAAAGAATGTGAAAAAGGTAAGGTGGGTGTTTGTGGAGAATTTTGAGTTTCCGTATCGGAGGAAGGCTGCGTGGGGTTAATTTGATGTGAGGATCATCAGGATGAAGGAAGTTGAGAGGAAGAGGGTGTGGGAGCTGCTCTGTGGCTTGTTAGCATTCAAGAAGGAAGAACATTAGGGTTGGTGTGTCGCAAGTCTGCCTGATGTCTAAGGAGGGGATTCTAGGTGTCAGTCAGTCAAACGAATTACCCAAAATAGAGATGTCATAAACCCGTTCTTAGGAATAACTATGTTGGAAGGCATTTCAGACGTGTCAAGTAAAGGAGTAGCAGACCTCTCCTATCTTTTTTTACTGAGCTCATACCCGGATACAGTAGTAGGGACTCAGAGGAAGTCACCTGAGGTGACTCTTGGCCAGGCCAGATAGCCCCGGGTGAAGGAGAACAGATGAACTTGGAGGAGCCTGTTCTGCGGCTCTTCCACGTGACCCAGTACGCTGCTGAGCTCTGGGTCGGCTGACACAACCTCTCAGGCCTGCCAGGCAGGCTGTCCAGCCTGTCTTTGATGTTTATAAAAATGGCATCCTCATTAAAGCAGAGAACACAGAATCCTGCCACCTCAAGGACATGTCCCCCCCTTGTGAGAGGGTAATCAGGTCAAGGCTGGCACAGACTCCCCCGTGCAGGTGGCGTTGTCTGGTGTCTGAAGACTTGGGCACAGCCCGTCCCCTGGTTTCCTTAGCAAGAGGGGGCTCACCGAAGCTCTGGGGAAAGTCCTCTTTGCCATTTGATTTCAACCAGATGCAAATTTTCTTTGTTTAAAGATGCAAGGAGGAAAGGGAGAGAGCGTTTGGAAAAGGATGTTGATTTATCGCTCTTTAAAAATGGAACATAACAAAAACTCCACTGAATTGTGGGGGTTCCACTTAAAATATAATGTTGGTCCTAATATCTAACTTCTCATTAGAGAATTGGAGTCCTGGAAACCAAAGTTTGTACTCCTGGAAAACTAAAGATTTTTCAGCAGTATTCTTCTTTATTTCTATTGCTGTTCTATGTCTCATATACTTTTTTACGGTAATGCAGTAATTCAAATAGCAATGTAACCAAAGGAGCGCAGTGGTGGGACGCAAAAATAGTATTTATCATCTGGGACTCTTATTCTTTATCATTTTATGAATATTCTGTACATATTCTTGATCCGAGTATCTTTTTTCATTTAGTTTGAGAATGAATAACAAGTTTAAAAAGTGCCTTGTTAGCTGCCTTATGCATATTTTATGATTATACTCCTTCCAATTTTGATTATTTGACTCATTTTTACATTTGAAATACCTTTACAGTCAATTTTCCATTGGCTTTAAAAAAAGCATACATTTTTAAATGGCAAATAATTTTTGGACAAAGACTTTCAAGAAAAAAGACGCAGAAGAAATTATTCTTTCCTCGGGTACATGGTGCGATGCAGAAGTCATTTCTAGAATGAAGGCTAGGTTTCTCTAATCACGTTTCAGTAATAAAATATTTTTAAAGGTAAGGGGATAAAATTATTGCTCACTTCATTATTTGATCGTTTATATTGGGAACAAATAGCACTTGGTATGTGTGTTATTTAAATCTCTCCCTCCCTCCCTCTCGCTCTCTCTCTCCGGCCCTTGTGTGGCAAACGTAGTTGTTCAGGCACTGAATTCAATTTAGCTGGTATTGATCGTTGTTCTGCTCTTCCTGCCTAAGATCTGCTTATGTAACGTGGAGCAGAGCCAGACAGAAATACGCCTTCGTAACTCTGTAAGCAAACCACTGACGGGTATTTTCGTCCTTTTTTATGCTCCCAAATTTTGGCCGTGATTGTCTGTTGGGGATGTTTTCCACTCAGATATCTATCTCAATACCCAAAAAGGTGCTTTAACTGGAGCTCTCCTGAAGATTAAAGTGGGTGGGGGATGAGCGTGCCCACGCTCTGGGCTGGGAAGGCTCTACCTGCGTGCCTTCTCCAGGGTGGGCTGTTTGCAGATACGGATACAGAAACAAGAGAGGCTTCTGGTTTTGACTCGTGATGCTTTCTGCCTAGAAAAAGCTGATTTCACTCATTGGCGATGACTCTGAAGCCCTCCTGCTGTGGTCTTTGGCTTGGGTCCTGTCTTGGTCATTGTGTCTCACCTCCCCCCAGGGCCCAACCGTCCACGCCTCTTCCTGCTCCGTGCCATCTTCCTGAGATGAGGTTTCAAGCTATGACTGTCTTCAGACTTGCACTGCTCCAGTTTCCGAGTTAAAGTCCCTCCCTTTTCAACTTAACTGTTTTAGTTGTTTTATGTCAATTCTCAATGGCAAAGAACCAAAAAGCTTCTCTTTGGACTTAAAACAGTCTTCAAAAGAGAAGCAGCGTATTGAGCAAGAAGAACGTGGATTCTGAAACTAGCGTCTTTGAGCTCCAAGACTTGCTCTAACAATAACCACCTACGTACGTGATCTTAGGCAGGTTCCGTGACTTCTCTGCATCTCCATTCTTTCACCTATAAAGATGGAGTTAGGATAGTACCTATTGCGTGGAAGTATTTGGAGGATGACATGAGTCTCCTCATGTCAAGGATCTAGAACGATAATTTGAAAGGAGCAAGTGCTCAAAATTTGTAGGCTCTCTCTATTGTCTGTTGTGTTAGTTTTTCCAGGAGCTGTGCACAAAATCTTTTTTGCATGGGGTTTTAGCTCTCTGTCTCTCTGAGTGCTCTGCGTCTAGCCCAAGCAAGTGCCCTCACCATTTCCCTAGATTACTAGGAAAGTGAGGAACATTATTAAAATCGTGAAATTTCCTAAATTTTAAGTACGCATCTAGCAATCTGAGCTTATCAGATTGGTAGGTATTGTAAAGAAGAGCCCTTTTGTGTCTCTTCTCAAAGGATTGTGATGAGGATGATGCATTCGGTTGATTGCAGGGTCTGTCGTTTGTGCCAGGTGGAAGAACACAGAAGCTTCGAGATGGAAGGCATCTGTGAGATCCCATCTTTGTGTCCCTGTCCTCCCAAAGTTGAGATCTCTCGTACTGTCTATAACGTCAAAGATGATGTAGTATCAAGGTGACTATGCTCTGGGACAGTCTTTCCATTACCAGATAGCCTCCCTGCTGAGCTCCATTGTTCCCCTTATTTGGAGCTCTCCTTTGGTTCATCTTCCGACGTGGATGCCAGGCACCACGGTAGGAATAAGAGGGCATGCCCTTCCCCACCTAATTACCTTGGCTTTATTTCCAAGGGCTTACGTAAATGGTGACTATGAAGGAGGAAATGACCATGATCTGTAGGACTGACGTCCTTATCTTTCCATTCTTCCCAGACCTGATTTGTAAATGTTTAAATTTAGATCAAAGTGCTTGATCAAGCTTGCTCATTATAAGTGCCCTAACTTTCATACTTGCCCCGACACACTTCTTTACAGCCAGCCATTTTGAACTCTATTACTGGAAAATAAAAGTAAATAGATTGACATTGCTTAAAAATGTTGGACTACTTTCACATGAGACATCAGAACTTCTCTGCGGCAGAGGATGCTGTCTGCAGTCACCGGTCAAGAAGGAGATTTAAAAGGTTGTTGAAGGGCAGCTAATGTTGTCTGTTCTCCTTCCCTTTGACCTGGATGCCATACCCTATGGCTTGCGGTTCCTCTTCAGATGCACAGATCGGTTCGGTACTCAAAATTACAAAAATTAACAGCTCTCTCGAGCACAAAGAAATTTTTGCCTGGCTCAAAAGCTGCTTTTTTGTATATCATAGTCGGAAGGCCTTAACAAAGAGCTACCATTAAGACCTAATTGTAGTTGATTAATAGCAACGTTGAGATGCAAAAAGATGAAAAATACAAGGCATGGATTTTTTTTTTTATGTAGATCTCTTCCATGTTAAGGAAATTCTAGTCTGAAATTAAGGCAACTTCCAATATGCACAATTCTTCAGAACAAAAGGGAAAAAAACCACAGATAATATGAACCGTTAAGAGAGCCACCATCTGGAAGGTTTTACTCTCTAATGAATTTTACCAACGTAACGTTAAAATCATTAATATTGTAGGAGACATTTAAGATAACAGACAAAAATATGCAAATAAGTGAGGAGATGTGACACTTTTTGCGTAAAGATTGGGATGTCATTTGCATGTGGACGGTCTCGTCCCTTCTTTACCCTGCCCTGGGCAAACGTTCGTATAAAAACTATCTTTGCCAATTTTCCACTCCAAATACATTCTACTGAGCTTCCATTTGATAATTTGCAAACCTGTGAATCTACAAGAGCCCGAGGCCGTCACTGGTCTGTCGGCATCTAAGGGGCCCCAGAAACCTTGTTCTCTACTACCCAGCCTGGCTGACGGGCTGGGTTTCTCTTTTACCCTCTCGTATCTGGTTCTTTTTGGGTTTTCTTTCATTTTTCCACATCTTATCTTCTTTGTATTCCTCGCAATACCTACTAGACAGGCAATAAATATTTATTATCTTGAAGTTTGTAATTTTCCTACTTAATTCTACTGTTCCTTACATATTGAAGGGGAAAGAAAAAAACCCAAAGAGAAGACGCGTGGTATGGAAGTAAATACAATAATGCAATATAGTCACACAGAAGAATCTTAAAGACTCTTCCACCCCAACAGCCAACCAAAGATAAAGTTGCTGACTTATTCTGTGCTTCAAGTCCACATGCATAGATATGAAAATTCTTTTGAAATTCAAGGGAATATAGAGATGAAGGAGAGAAAATTTCATGGTGCTTTTCTGAAAAAAAAAAGTTTTTCTTCATGTACAAAATGTAGAGTCTCTAGTTTATTAGATTGAACCATATGTACGTGCCATTTCTGCAGAGCAAAATACTTGAATATCAGGGATTTCTTATGGCTCTACCTACTAAGATTAGCATACACATGAAATAGTAATTTTAATTCAGATATGTTTCTGTCCATGAAGCAGACGTTGGCATCTCCGTGACAAGTTAACTGTGCGCAGTCAGCAGCAACTCACACACATTATGTCACGATAACTTGGATTGTCTTTCTTCTCAAGGGCAAAAGCGTAGGAGAAAAGTCTTCTCTATAATGTGGCAAATCTTCCATCACAGAATGGAACAGGGCTCTTCTGCATTTCCTTTTTCCTTGAATACACTTGAAGCTTAGTTTGAAATCCAAGGTAAGAATAATAGTTTTGCTGAGACAGCAATGAGAACATAAGTGAACCTGGAAAAACCCTACCTGGCAAATGAGCTTTCCTGAGCCCTGGGAGACTTTAATTAATGTTAATGGAGAAACCTCCTTCAAAACCCAGTTAAGCACTTCAATGTGTTCTTAATGATCTCTGCTCCCTGAGTCAGGGTGTGGAGAGGGGAATTGATTTAACACCAGGAATAAAAATATAAATGTTCATGGGTCCGCTGTGCTGCCTTTTCTGGGGAAGCTTTGCTTTCTCTTGGTAAACAGGCTTTCCTCCAGATTTCTCACGCACCCCGAATCTCCCATCGACCCCTGGCCCCGCTCTCTTGAACTGTGCCATGCAAAGGTCCGCACCGGAGCCAAAGGCATTCTTTGATGCATAATAACAGGTATATAAAGCACTTTTAAAACACAAACAGATTTTGAGTACTTAATTATGCTGAGGTGTTGCTTGCCCTCAGCATGAGAAATGATCCTCACATTCCCTTTATCACAGGGCTGAAAGGATGAAAACTCCCCGTCCTCAGAGAGGGAATGCCTTTCTCCAGCAGTCTGTCGCCCCCATCGTCATAATTGGTATGGATGTTAGATTAGCACATATTCCCCATCATGTATTTCCACATCAAATTTCTTGGAAGTGAAATCCAAAATGAATTTGCTCACCCAGGCTTACTATCCCTTCCAGATAGTTGAGTACCTATGTCTAAAAGATGGCTTGTATTTTATCTGACGTACCTCTGACTCTCAAATTGTTTTATGGTGGAAGCTAAAGGCAAGACAATATTGGGAAATGTTATGAAACATTCACATGACATGGCTTCTATGAAGCTGGTTGGCTTGAACTGTAGAAGATAATCAATTTACAGAAGAGAATCTTCATAATTAATATGGAAGGTTTTTCAAGGAGGCAAACAGGAGCATCGTCAACCAAGAACCTCCAAAATCCTTCAACTTGTATATTTCCCTTCTGTTACTCTCTGCGTTTATGTTGTTCTAAATAACAATACAAATGACTCAAAATACCAGATTCTTTTTGGCATATGTTTGAGGTGACCTTGACGACAGATCGTGTTGGACGGTTCATGTCATTGCTTTGCCTCTCCAGCAGAGATACACATTTAACATCTCAGCTCCTTTTCCCTGTGGTGCTGCAACGGTCTTGTCTTGTCTGCTTTCCCTTATCTCCCTACTCTCCTGACACTGGGTTCTTCCCTCCATTATACTCCCTTAAAATGCAGGATCTTCTAAGATTATACGAGAGATGTTTGATGATTTGATTGCCCTGAATTAGACTGTCAATCTGTTAACAAGGAGACCTTTTCAGTAGAATTATAGGAGCTACGTTCATAATTCCATGCTGCCTCATTACTTTATTATGTGTTTTTCAAACAGGCTCTGATAGATTGGAGCTGTCATTAACCTTCTTTGAGATTCACCCTCATGGATATCACTGTTTATCTAAATTAACCCAAAATATAAATTGATCAATAATGGTCCCATTCCTCTTACCAATGTTTCTGGCATATGCTTCTCACATGATAGATACTTAGTAAATGTTGGTGGAAGGAGAAAGTAAAAAAAAAAAAAAAAAAGGGCAGCTCATTATTCCACCAGCCTGTGTGACACATAGACACCTCGCTTTTTGAAATATGGGTCTTGGCCAACACATACCATGGGCAAAGTCTTATTAGACTTTATTTCTCATATATATATATATATATATATGTATACACACACACACACATATATAAAATGAATAAGCTATGTGCAAATAAACACACTTCTTTAACATATACCAAGTAATAAATGCCACGGCTCACAGCTTCCTGTGGCTCTTTCTCATGTGAAGGAGTCTATTTCTCCATTATGTATTCTTCTCCATTATATTGTCAACCTCATCTTGTAAAACTGGCATGGAGGAGTTTTGGGGAGTTACGGGGGAGTGTGTGATTGTTTTAACCATACCTACTTTGTTTATCTAGACATGAAAGTCACCAGTACTATGCAATCTTGAATTATGTAATGGAGACGTTTCAAAAAAGCGGGTTGCTAGAATTTTAACTTAGGAAAATTACCAAGAATAGTTGATCAGAAGGTCTGAATTCATTCATAATCACTGTTTTGATGTGTCAAAGCCCTCTATAGATACGGCGTTTACCAAACACTTTCCTTCGGACTTTTACAAACCTTGTGTCTTAAACATCTTTAGGAGCTTGCAGTAATCAAGCCCATTCAATAAATCTTCAGAGATGAGCAAGACTCAGTGCTAGACACGAAGGACTCTCTACATATGTCAGAAAAAACGTTGTCCTAGTGGAAAGTCCAGGAGATGAAAAACTTCCTTAACACTATCATTGTCAAAGGAGAAATTAAGGCAACCACAAAGCAGGTAAAATAGGATTCATAACCAGTGAGAAACGCAGGATTTAGAGGCATCTGTAGTGGTCGTCTCAGGGGCAACTAAGGATGGCCGTGCTTATTGTCTACAAAAAATACTGGAGAGATTTGCACACACCAAGGAAAATCTATGCAGAACTACACAATATCTGTTTTGCAAGATGGAAAATATGTGGAAAGGGGTTAGGACTTTGACTGAAATAGGAAGAGAGCTTTTGCAGATGGATGGTGTCCTGCCTCAAGGAATTTTCCACGCAGCCCTGATGGGATGTGTTGAGGTGCTCGGTCTAGACTTCTATTTTGCCAAAAAGAAATCTCCTGAAATGATAGAACACAAGACTGTCTACCTACAGTATACATAGTGACAAATGAACCACATGCGGGTGAACGGAAAGTATCTCATCGTCACGGACGCCATGTAGCCCAGAGGCTGGGTGCGCAGAGTCTGAAAATAGTCTGGGTTTTGAATTCTGGCTTAGCTTGGTCACTTCAGTCAGGGGTTTAAACTTTCTGGGCCTCCTTTTTCATTCCCACAAGGAAAGGATGTTACTATTTACCTCAGAGGTTTGCTGTGAGGATCAAACAAGATACTACATGGAATATTTCTCCCGACAGTCTCTGGCACAGAAGAAGTGCTGTGCGTTTGTGTCCACCATCTTTGCTTGGCTCAACCTGTCAACTTCATTCTGCTCTTTCAGATTGATAGTGGTTATGAAAAGTCATGAAACACATGTTAACATTTTAACTTTTTAAAGATCTATTTACTTATGTGAAAGAGAGAGGGAGGGAGAACACACACAGAGGGAGAGGGAGAAGCAGACACCCCGCTGAGCAAGGATCCTGATGTGGGGCTCGATCCTAGGATCCTGAGATCATGACCTGAGCTAGGGGCAGACGCCTAACCAACTGAGCCACCCAGGCATCCTGAATGTTAATGTTTTTTTAGACTGTGGGTCTAAGAAATGTAAGCATCAGGATCTCATATTTTGTCACTCGCTCACTTTGTTCCACAGCGAATGAGAATCCTTTCTGAGTGAGAATCCTCTTCTTATGTGAGGACAATGAGAAAGAAATAGGCTACTGGCTAATTCGCTATAAAAGAAGCTCTTTCCATCTAAATGTTGACACATTCCAATAAATATGTAATTAACATTATTTTGCTCTTGGAATGGAAAATGGAAAAAAATGGAATATTTTCCAGCTGAATCTGGCTTTAAATCATGGACAGAACTGTAAATTTTAATGAATAAAGTCAAACTCTCTCTCTATATATATATATATATATTTTTTTTTAATGAGAACACGTATGTTTTAGCTGCCTAGCACAATGCCTCCCACATACTGAGCTCTTCATTGTTATTATTTATTTTTTTAGTTGAACCACAGTGGATACATGATGTTATGTGAGTTTCCGTTGCACAACTTCGTGATTCAACAAATATATACCTTATGTTGTTTCCACAGTCCATGTACCATCTGTCACCTGCCAGGGCTGTTACAGGACCATCGACCACATTCTCTAGGCCACACCTTTCCGTCATCCCTGTGACTGCAACGAGATTTTTGCCAGGATTTTCTGATTTCCTCACTTGAGAATATACATCTCCCCCGGAGTCTTCCCCCTGGTCCGTTTTCTGGGTGCTTGGTGACGTCCGCGGTGGCATGGATCCGTACCCCCGGCGCTCACGGCGGTAGATCATTTTCCTTCTGGCTCACTGACCCTCGACAGAACAGTCTTTGCAAAGGGTGCTAAGGATTCTGTGAAGACTCTCGGGAGTCACAGTTCTACCCCGGGGGGAGGAAATGTAAGGAGTGCTCGTGGACGTGGGTTTTCTTGTTTGGAAGGTTTTGTTTTGACTCTAAGGAACAGCTCAGCTCTAGTTCTTGCGTAAGGGGAACAGACAGGTGGTATTTTTCCCCTTGATGTGGTAATAAAATTTGGCCAAATGTAAAGAAAACGTGTGTCTGTGTGTGTCTCTGTGTGTGTAGTGAAAGTATGAGAAGATAATGGTACTTTGATTTTATTTTTTTAGTCTCGATGTAGTGAAACTGAATGATGAGTTAAGTTTGTTATTGGGTTTCAGAAGAGGTATTTTAAAATGTATTCTGGGGACACCTGGGTGGCTCCATCCGTGAAGTATCCAACTCTTGATCTCAGCTCGGTCTCGATCTCAGGGTCATTGAGCTCAAGCCCCAAGTTGGGAAAAAGAAATACTCTGTTGGGCGCCTGGGTGGCTCAGTGGGTTAAAGCCTCTGCTTTCAGCTCAGGTCATGATCTCAGGGTCCTGGGATTAAGGCCCGCATCGGGCTCCCTGCTCAGCGGGGAGCCTGCTTCCCCCTCTCTCTCTCTCTGCCTGCCTCTCTGCCTCCTTGTGATCTCTCTCCCTCTGTGAAATAAATAAATAAAATCTTTAAAAAAAAAAAAAAGAAATACTCTGTTTACACACGTGACTGTGCTGTCCCCACCCCGCCCTGCTGTTGGCAGCATTTACACTTTAAGTGTCACCTTGAATCTTCCCACTTTCATATTGCCATGTTTGTTTTATTTTATCTCCATTTGTTCTTGCCAGTGGTGTTGTTTTCCACCAGGAATCACGAAGAATATCAATTTATTAGTTATGGATTCTCTCACATAGTGATAAACTTTTAATAACGAATGCCTTACTTGGTTTTTACTTATATATTTTATTATTGTATTTCCTTCAGTTGTCTTTTCTTAGTTTTAATGATGGCCCAGTTTTATATTTGGCAGCTTTTGTTTTGTTTTTAAACCAAACGATTGGGATTTATGTATTAAAAATCACATTAAAAAATTCATTATCAGTACTAAGCCACAAAGCTATCAATGCTATTGAATTAAAATGATCTATAAGGGGTGCTGGGGTGGCTCAGTCAGATAAACATCTGCTTTCGGCTCAGGTCATGATCCCAGGGTCCTGGGATCAAGCCCCGCATCGCGCTCTCCGCTCAGTGGGCAGCCTGCTTCTCCCTCTCCTGCTCCTCCTGTTTGCGCTTTCTCTCTGTCAAATAAATAAATGAAATCTTAAAAAAAATAAAGAAAGAAAATGAACTTTAAGCCTTATTTTTTGAAATTGAATAAAATCAATTTATTAAAGGATCAATCATTATTTTAGGGATTATGGCAGTCAGCACAGCAAAGCACTACGAAGAAGCCAAGTGTTAGTTTGAAGCTCTAAGGCCTTGTCAGGGACACAAACCTCATGAGCTGTTTACCGATCAGCCTGCTTTGAGCTGCAGTATATAACTGATACTCAGAAATGGAAGCATTATTTGTAAATGCGATGATTGATGCTTTATTGATGCATAGGAACACGCGTTCCCAACACAGAAAATTCTTCAAGGTTAATATCCGGATGTTCTGGTGTAAGTCTACATAATGATATGAAAAAGTACTTTCTTAATTTCATTTAGGCGTATTCCAGTACAGTTACGGACTTGCTGTCAGGCTTTCCGCGGAGTGAGAAACTAGGTGCTTCTCTCTTCATTCCAAACGATACGTAATAATCAGCTCCACTCTGAAGCTGCACCTTCCACTGTTACAAGCAATTTAATATTACAGTGAATTCCACTAATTATAGTTCTCAGTAATAGCGAATATTGTATTGCCTGAAACAAGGCGCTATTCTATGTTACGAGCACATTTCTGAGAGGTTGCTAAGCCCCAGGTAAGAGGAGACATACGCAGGAAGAGTGTCCAGCCGCCTACTAAGGACTGTACCATGTCTATTTCTGCGGGACTGGGGACAAAATGTCTTCTTGTCCTAGAGTCTAGGTTCCTAAGCACAGTATTTGCAGGGTGAATCGAAAGGGTCCATTAACCTGTATTCATATTCTTCAATCTATGAATAGTATGGCTTATTTTTCACCAAGATATACACGACATAGTTGGAGAACAGAAAATGCACTATATTTTACTAACCTACAGGATAAGACCATGAAAGTATGAGACACAAGAACACCCAATTAAAAATTGTCTTTGCAAATATTTTAGGGAGGAATTAAAAAGTCCTACTTTTTAACCTGGCCGCTTGCCTTGATTTGAATTATGAAGCCATTGTGCCTGAGTGAATTTATTTCTATGTTACCTGAAACATTTTAACTTTACCATTCCAAGACATGTGATTGCTTAGACAACTACAGGATCTAAAATGTTAACAGAATACATCTTGCTTAATCTCGTGTTTATTGAGGACCTGGATGAACAGAAAGATGCAGGAAGAAAAATGTCTCCCTCTTCTACTGTGCCCCCCAAATTGTTGAAACAGTTGAGAATGCAAAAAAAAAAAGGAGTTATTAACACTGTACTTTGATTAGACTCAACAAATTATTTAATTTTCACCGGATGCCTGCCAATAAATGTAATATTAGCAGTTGCTGATTTAAGTCTTAGCAGCTAAGACTGCTAAGTAATAACAATCAGAACTAAGAAATAGTAGCTTTTTACCATTCTCAGTGCTAATTAAAGTCAGCACCATGATGGTTTATCCAAAATTGTATAATGTTGGCCCAGCTTCTACTGCTTAGCCTTTAAAGAGTACATCAGGAGAAATGGATATCATTCAGTTACTGGATTAGTAATAGAAATAATTAAGAGTTGGTCAAGAAAACAAATTCTACTAGATAGAGCAGGAGAGATCCATTTCATTGGCCTATGTCATTTGGACTCACCTTCAACTTATTTATTCATCATTCAGGAAATAATAACCAACTCCCGCCCAGACCAGAACCCCCGCGGGTGGATTATTCATTGATGAGTAAGGACAGACCAGATTCTTGCCCTCATTATGATTTTATTTTTGTCTAGTCAGTTAGATAAAATCCATTAAAGTATGCTTGCACAATTCAAGCAAATGCTCAGTTTAAATGTCTGGCCAACATAATTTCACAATGGACATGACTTTTGCCAGTACTTTAAAAGTTTATAATTGCTTTTTTTTTAAACTAATTCAGGTTTCTCATAAGTGGGGTGTATGCCCCCAAGCCATTCATTAGATGATCTATTGAAATGTGACTGGAAAATAGTAAAATTCTATTCAGAGTTATGGTCTAGCTTATTCTTCATGATCACTTGTTTTGTGTCTGTTTTATAATGCACATATTATACAATGGTTCATGTGTATGCTTGATAAATCAATATCTGTAAAAGGGGAAATATGCTAAAATTTTTTAAACATGTGAGTAATATAAATTTTCAGCAAGTACTGTTTAAAATATTTACAGTTTATATACCCTTTAATGTCACTTTTGTATAATATAATAGTTGAATAAATGTTTATGGGGAAAATAACCAGGGTGGGGTGGGGGGTGGATTTAGGACCAGGACTAGAAAAATAATCTTCCTGATTGGTGGTAGCCATTAGTGCTATGAGAGGCTCTTTTATTTTTTCAGAGATAATTCTGGTTCCTTCTTCATTAACAATTGTATTACTTGTGTCAACAATGCTGGAGTAATGGGATCCTTTGCAATATTTAAAATCTTTCACTATCGAGTAAACTGCAGAGGAGTTGATAAAATATCTTATTGAAATATGCGGTAGATTATGAAGTGTAGAAGAAGTTTGACTCTCCAAAGCTTACCCCCCGAAGAGGAATTTCTCTCAGCGCAGAAACAACTTACAGAAGCTCCTAGGGGTTGACATTGACTCACACCTAATGTGGGTGTCTACAATATCCATTATCCATCATGGATAATATCCAAATATCATCCATTTGGATAATGAGTGGGAGCAGGGGAAATGACCCCGCTTCTCAGCCTGGCTCTGTTCTATTCTGCTGTGGGACTTTGGCCACGTTGCTGAGATTCTCTGAATCTCAGGCTTCATACTTGTAAAGTTGGAATAATCACACTCCTCTCACATAGCTAATGCACTGAAGACACGGAGCAGGATAACCGATCGTAGTAAATATTTAATTATCTGCTTCCACCCACTGTCTTCCTCCTGCCCTTTGTCCTGTCTCTTTCCTTCCTATATCACAGGCACGCCGGCATCCACTGCCATCCTCTCTTTGACGAGCCATGTCACTCCCGCTCATGGACTGTCCCCTTTTCTGGTCCAGACACCTCCTCCGCTTCAGTCATCAGTGACTTCTGCTCTCTCCAAATGCAAGAGCCCTGATCAGAACACGCCCCCTAGAAGGTCTTGCCTTGTCTGCTTTCCTTTGATGATGTTATTTTTGGTACCAGGGAAAATGTCCTATAATGAAATTTTTAACCGGCCCTCCACCCCCTGCCCTTACGAGTCTTTATCTAATGTCAGGCCCATAGCCTGCTCTCAATAAATAATTTTGGGTTAACAGATAGAGTGAATGATACCTTCGAAGTCTCAGTTAGCTTCTTCTGTTTCATGATAACAGGCTGTAAGTTTGTATCCTAATTAGAATTTTGAAGTGTTCACTCTGTGACCTTCTTTTAAAGATTTTTATTTTTTTATGAGAGAGACAGAGACAGAGCACGAGCAGGGGAGAGGGGTAGAGGGAGAGAGAGAAGCAGACTCCCGCTGAGCAGGTAGCCCGATGCCACGGGAGGCTCGATCCCAGCACCCTGAGGTCATGTCCCCAGCCAAAGGCAGAGGCTTCACTGACTGAGCCACCCAGGCACACGTCACTCTGTGACTTTTTAAAGCTATAAAATCTAATAGGATCACTGGCACTTCTCTGACAGTCAATACAGACCAGTTTTAGATAAATAGCATGTGTCAAAGGCCACGTGACATGTTGCTGTCTTGCCAAGGCACTGGTTGGCTCCTGGTCTGCAAGGAGAGCTGTTGTCTCTCCCCGCCCCTGCCCCTCGTTGCCAGCAGACACACTAAGGTACAGCAGGAAACCATACTGAGGCTCCGTGTCGGTGCTAGCTGTGCGTTGACTCTGACGACAAAATCAGAAATGCTCACGTCCATGGGAAACATAAAGTCTGCAAAGATCTCACTCAGCCAAGGGACAGCACACCTTCTTTGAGCAAAGATAGATAATTATTGTTTTCCATGGGGTACCTGGGGGGCTCCGTCAGTAAGCCTCTGCCTTCGGCTCAGGCCACGATGCCGGGGTCCTGGGATCGAGCCCTGTGGGGGGCTCCCTGCTCAGCGTGGAGCCTGCTTCTCCCTCTGCCTCTACCTGCTGTTCCCCCTGCTCCTGCTCGCTCGCTCTCTGTCATATAAATAAATGAAAATAAAATCTTTAAAAAAAATAACTCTTGTGAGTCCACTGCTGATAAAGTAGGGCTGCCATTGTGAATTATTGATGCGGAAATGTCCTGACGATAGGAAAGAGGTAGGAAATTTGGATATATACTCCAAGCATTTTATATCATAGTTCTCGAAGGTATTCAGCTATGCAAATTATTGGAATACACAGATTAGAAATAGTATTAGAAATAACCAGAAATTAGATAACTAATTTTACTTTATCATTTCAGATTTTCTATATTTTGCTTGGGCTCTATGACAAAGTCATGCATTAACTTTTCTCAGACCTTTTTTGTGTTTCCTTTAAGTGAGGATGTTATAGTAAGTCCCATTCTATTCAGTCTATGAAGAAATGAATACATCTGAACTTTTTAGTGAATGTGATGATTACTTATTTTAGTTCTACTGAATGCATCAGTATTTTCTAAATATATTCTAGACTCTGGAATGTAACACTCATTCATGTATTAATCCTCAAGTGCTCCACATATTCCTACATGAGTCTGACAGATGAAGGGAAGGATGACACAATAACACATTCATTCTCCTTCTTTACATGGTATATGCCCTTTATATGCCTAGGACTGGTTGTTGACTTCTTAACTACAGACTCACATCACTTCTCTTTCTTCCAAAGGCGGATTTCCCACCTTTTCAACCCTTTTCAACATTCTAAACTTGCTCAAGGCATGGAACCCAAAACCAAATTTATATCGAAGTGTCTGCTCACTACTTTTTTAAAGCTGTAAATTCTAGTCGGATCACGGTACTTTGACGGCCGTTCATATAAGCCAGACTTAAATACACCGTGTGTTTAGGGGACCGTGTGACCCCCAGTCCTGCTGCCTTCCCAGGTTTGACCGGCTGATGGTCTACATGGAATTTCATCTACTCCTACACCTACAGCTAAGACCATCCGTGGCTGAGACTTGGAAATAGTCTCCATGAAAGAATTTCTTCCCTTTCCAACATCCATAACAGAGCTCCCAATGTCTTTGTCATTAACACGAAAATCTAGTGAACGTGGTTCCTTGAAAAAGCTCTTTCTTGACACGCTAAGAAATGGCTGTTCACTGTAAGCTGAATTCACATGCTGCTATCATCTTCATATTCATTTCTGAGTATGGGTAGAACAGTTTGGGAAAGGCACGAATTAGTGTAATCTGTCTGCCAAACTTTTTTAGCCAAAATCTCAGCCAAGGCAGCATGTCCATTTGTTTTAGAGAATTTTATTTATTTATTTGAGAGAGAGAGAGAGAGAGAGCAAGAGAGAGAGCAAAAGCGAGAGTGGGGTCAGGGAGGGAGAAGCAGGCTCCCCACTGAGCAGGGAGCCCAACTCAGGACTCCATCCCAGGACCCTGGGATCATGACCTGAGCCAAAGGCAGACGCTTAATGGACTGAGCCACTCAGGCGCACCCAGCATGTCCATTTTTAAAAATAAGTACAGAATAAACTGCCCTCTGATGCTCTGCGGACCGTCCCACGCCCACACATTTCTCTGCCCCCTGCCTCCTCTCTGCATGGGAACCCTGTCCGCTTGCCTCCCAACCCCACCGTGCCGCAGGACCTAAATCACGCAAGCTGTTTGGAAAGAGAGGTTCAGTCCATGAAGTAGGCTTTAAAAGTCTTACTTCTTAAGGATTTATTTGGCCTCCAATAGAAGAATTAGCTGATCATCCTAAAGGGATCCACAGAATTCACTCTCTTGGAAGCTTGTCAAGGTCCTGGTTGGAGCCCCTATTCTGCACAGGAGCTCAGACCCGGGAGGATTGGCTCATACTCCCCAAGTCACAAGACGGAGCTGTGCAGACCTGAGGCCCATGGGATGAATCTCCAAGGAGTGTTCTGAGGAAGGCACGCCTGGGGCACTGGGACACAAAAGTACGCAAGCCCTCCTAGCGGGGAAGGCGGGCGAGGAAGGGTTCAGCGTTCGGTGCAAGGCCGTAGGGACAGTCCGTTTCAGATCTTGAGAGCCCCACGTCGACCTCTGGATGGGCCACACGTGGTGGGAAGAACCAGCCCGTTTAGTGTGGAGAGCAGCACGGAGGAGTCCCTGCCCGAAGTCACCAAGGGAGGTCCATGCATGTGTCCGTGCAGAGGTCTAGGAGGGAGGCCACAGGGACACAGTGGTGGTTGTAAAGGAGCTGGGAGGTGTCAGCAGGTATTAGAGTTATTCAGGAGGTGGATTTGGAGCTTAAACAGTTGTGAGAGGAGCAGAAGGGGGTGTCAGGTGTGACTCCCAGATTTCTCACTCCTGCCTCTCCCCAGAGGGATGATGCCAAATTCCACTGTGGACCCGCACTGATTAAGAGGATAAATGACTAAAACTGAGACGTGTCAGAGACCCTTTCAAGAGAGACCAGACACTTGAGAGAGAGAAGGACAGAGAGAAAGAAAGGTGCTTTGGAAACCAAGATTTAGCTTCTGTTTTACGGGTGACCGCCGAGTCATCATGGGAGTGGATGATTCCCCTGGAAGAATGCGTGGAGGAAAGTTTAGGACAGAAGCCTGAGGGGTTCCAACATTTTGGGGAGTGGCCGAGGAAACAACAGTGACAACCGAGCCACAGGTGCAGATGGGGAGGCCTGGCAGGGGGTAGGTAGCTGGAGTCCCCCCGGCGGGGCGGCAGGAAGGAGCTCAGTCAGTAGCAGTCAAGGCCGCCAAGAGGTCAGACAAGAAAATAATCCATGTTAGAACTGGGTTTGTCGCCAGAGTGCCCAGCTTGCTTGGCAAGAACAGCTTCAGTGGAGGGGTGGGGGCTGGCGCCAAACTGGGGAAAGGAAGATGAGGCAGGAAGCATGGGCAAAGCCAGGCAGGCGGGAATGAGGAGGAGAGGGGAAGGCGAAGCCGAGCTGACTTTGGACCCCTTGGATGGCTCTGGAGACACGGGGACAAATTCTCTGCTCGCTGTTTGTCTCCTCTTTGGATGGTGCGGTCTCTACTTACAAAAGTTCCATGACGTTGCCTCGTTTTTTGCCATCTGTAGCATCTCATGTGTCCGCAGACCTCGACAATAGACCCCGGCTGGCAGACTGGCGCGGCCCCATCGCCTCTTCTAACCGGCCCCCTCTCGTGTGCTGACTGAGCCCGGGCTCGGGTGTGGGGACGAGCACGGTTTGGGTGGACTTCAAAATGGGGACAGAGCCAGGAAGCCGGGGGAGTTCTGGAGTCCGGGGAATAGATCAAGTGTTAAAACAGGATCCCGAAGTAGGTCACGGACAGAAACTGGAAGGCATTTGCATCTTATTTAGGAAATGGAGCCAAGACATCTCCCTGGAGGACAAGGTGTGCTGACATTGGACGATCAAGGAGCCCGGGGCTCAGGACACTGTCCCTCTCTTAGTCTATCCCGCAGAAGCCTTAGCTCGTTGTAGGCAGGGGTTAGTTTTCCTGTTTCCCTCACAGAATACGTCAGTATTTCTGATTTCTGGGTGCAATGTGCTTTAACGAGACACGGACACGAATAAAGAAGAAGCAGACATTCAGACACAGGAGCGTGAACATCTGTTTTGACTTCCGCCTCTGTCCAGAGTCGCAACAGCACATGACATGCATCAAAGAGCACGAGCCAAGGCACTTGGTGTAGCCGACTGTCGCTTCCGTAACCAATTATTTCACTCTCACACACTCAGAACTCAATTATTTCACCCTCACACACTCAGAACTCAAGGCACTAATGCATCAGAGCTGACCGGAAAGCATCTAATAAAACATATAAACACATGCTGTAAATGTAGAAAGAAGCCGTCCTTGCTAATACTCGGGGAAATAGGAAAGCAACCTCCTCACATGAAGATGACAACTGTTTTTGATACCTGACATTTTTCTTAATGATCAAAAATTGTAACCAACCTGATTTTTTTTTTCAGCAAGCCAATGTGTATTTGCAATATAAATCTGCTCTCTGGCTCTGAAACATAGCTACGGATTTGGGGGAGGAAGGGGGGTGTATTTAACAAGAATGAGAATCCCCGATTCTATTGGGAACATTAATCTTACGTGTTTTTGAAAGGCTCTCCGCAAGATTAGCCACATCCAAATGGAATGTCCAGAACCAAGAGAAGTAATGAGAACCTGACATGGTTTATGCATATGGCCATTTATAATGGCAATCCTGTTAACTGCGATTATTCAGGGCCCTGTGCAGAACTTCTAATGAACAAAATGGTGACTATTTTAAGCTCACTCTTCTATCCACATAAAGCAGTCCTTTGCAGAACCCGATAGCTTAATATCAGTTCCCATAGTTGGGAAGCAGGCAAAGAACCTCCCACCACCTGGTCTACCTCTTGAGATTTTCAGATCAACCATGCTTGTGCCCTTACACCCCAAATTTTTCTGAATACCAAAAATTAAAGAGGAACCCTCTTACACTGTTGGTGGGAATGCAAGTTGGTGCAACCACTTTGGAAAACAGTGTGGAGATTCCTCAAAAAATTGAAAATAGAGCTACCCTATGACCCTGCAATTGCACTACTGGGTATTTACCCCAAAGATACAGATGGAGTGGAAAGAAGGGCCATATATACCCCAATGTTCATAGCAGCAATGTCCACAATTGCCAAAACTGTGGAAAGAGCCAAGATGCCCTTCAACAGATGAATGGATAAAGGAGATGTGGTCCATATACACAATGGAATATTCTTCAGCCATCAGAAAGGATGAATACCCAACTTTTGTATCAACATGGACAGGACTGGAGAAGATGTTGCTGAGTGAAATAAGTCAAGCAGAGGAAGTCAATTATCATATGGTTTCACTTACTTGTGGAACATAAGGAATAACACGGAGGACTCTAGGAAAAGGAAAGGAAAAGTGAATTGGGGTAAATCAGAGGGGGAGACAGAAGATGAGAGACTATGGATTATAAGAAACAAACTGAGGGCTATGGAGGGGGGTGGGGGGATGGGTGAGCCTGGTGGTGGGTATGAAGGAGGGCACGGATTGCATGGAGCCCTGGGTGTGGTGCAAAAACATTGAATCTGAATCTTGGATCACAGAAAAAATAAAACAACAACAACAACAAAACCCAACACATCCTTCTTCATCGTGAGTCTGGGGATGAGTTCTGTGGACCAGGCACCCTTCGATCGCCCCGTCCCTCCTCTCTTCTCGTTGCTTCAAATAGGCCCATGTGTCCCGGGGATGTGTGTGCAGAGAAGACCCAGAAGCCAGCCTGAGGGGCAGATGGGGTGGCTCCCAACAGACCCCGTGTGGAATTACAAAGGGAAGGTTCCAAAGTGCAGTCCTGAAATGAAGTGACTTGTGGGGGGAAAAGAGGATGTTAGGAATGAACAATGCCTTCCAAATAATGTCATACATGATGAAAACAAGGGTCTGGAAGTCAGGTTGCCATCAAGCGTGGTCTTCCGAGGCCCACATTTCCACTTTAAAATGAGAGGCTCACCAGGACCACCGCTAGAGCCCCTCCACTCTGGGACGTCCTGCGTCGGTGACTCCGGAGATGCTCACCTGTCCAGGTGTGGACACACCCCATCCCCCATCCTCCAGGGGTTCCCAGTGGCAACACTGTGGGTCCAGCCATCGAGACCAGAACGCCATTTGCTGGCTACTATAATCTCTCCTCGCTTGTTTCTTTATTTGTAAAATGTGTCCAGGACACATCTCCAAGTTTTCCTGAGGAACAAACAATAAGTGAGACGATGGTTTGGGGGAAAGAGAGGTATCGTTACCCTGATATCAAGTACAAATGACGTTCTCCTTTGGGCCACGTTCATCACTTAATCTGTTGCTTCTGTAGACTATAAGGTGAGAATGTTCCTTATTAGCTGCGTGGTGGGCAGCTGTCCAGCTGTTTCTGTGTCGTTTCTGTACAGTCAGTGGTCATTTGCAAGGGGCACGGGGCGCAGGCGAGGGTGTGCAGGTGAAGAGATCATTTAAGACATCCTTTGCGAGCGTGATACCTGGCAAACATTGCTCTCCAGACACACCTGGTCCCCTTGCCCTCAAGGAGGAGTCTGGGTGGATGTAGTTCAGCCAGGAATGTGTCTCCTTACCCCATCCCCTCGCCTGAGGCCGAGTGAAACTCCAAACACACTTATCAAGAAACTGTTGCTTTATGTAGACCATTGACAGACGTTTTCCACTTGGGGAGGATGGTGGTGGGCTTGTGGAATCCCTAAACTAACTCTTAGTGGATAGAAGCCTTCCATTATGGGAAGCCCACGTTGTTTCATACAATGTTCAGCATCGTATGACCATTTATACCATTGAGGGCACCTAGAAAAGCCATTAGCTAACCCTTCTCTCTGGAGGAGAAACCTAGAGGAGTCATAAGACTCCTGACCTCCCTCACACTACAGAGTTTTTAAGAAAAGAAGACGACTGTATTTACTTTTCATCAAGTGCTTTGGTTGGGAAATCCTTCTGTACTTTAACAAAAGTTAATCATCCTGTTTCTTAAGCTTTGTGCCACTGAAAACCATCCAACTTTCTCAAATTCCCTTCCTCAAAACATTCTAGAGGGCATTAAATAGTTTCTCAGAGCCATTCACTTCTCTCACCATCTCACCAAGAAGCCTCCTCACAGCACACTGGTGTGAGCTCACTGAATTCAGTACCCCCAAGGTGGCCCGTTTTATTCCTGTGCATCTCTTCGGGCAAGAACACCCTTCAGGCCACAACACCACAGCCCTGTCTGCCTTCCCTTTTGTCTCTCGCCTCTGGTTTCACACTCCACAAACTCTTGGCCTCAGCACACGGCAGCAGTCCCCTCAAAGTCGACAATAAAGACCTTGCCCTTCTTTTTCTGCCCCTGAAGCTTTCCCTGATGGCTTTCTGACAGATTGCATCCCAGCACTTAAATTTTAGAAGATGTTTAAGGCTCAGATGAGGAATCTTCCACTGCATTTCAAAAGTCTCGGAGTCCATGCATAAGACCTGATGATGCGCTGAAACCTGGCCAGAGAGGTGGTTATAGCCCCATGGGAGGTCCAGAGTCCTGAGCACTTCTGTCTGTAGCTACTACCTGGTATTTATTTAAAAAAAATAAATAAAAATAGAAATTAAAAATTAAAAAAAGCTTACATTACTTACTAGGCCTTTATGTGAAAAATCTGCAAAGGAAATATAGTTGCAATAGTATTTAAGGAACTGTTTTAAGGGGAAAAAATGGGTCCACTCCATTGGGTGATGCAAAGAGAATGTGTATATTTCTTTGCAGACTCTAGTGTGTAATACCCCACTGTTTATGAGAGGGGACAGAGTCCTGCCCAGGACGGGGTCTACCAGGGCCAGGATGGGACTTGCTCTTCAGAAACCACTTGATTTTGAAAAACGGGGCAAAACCAAAGTAGGAGGCAGAACAGAGAGCACAGTCTGGCCCATAAAAATACCTGCAACTTTCTGGAATTACACTGTGGCATTCCCTAAGAGCAAACAGGGAACTCTCCATCTTACAACCCAGAAGTAGGCAGAATGTGAGTTCCTTATAACGGAAGTTTACTGTTAGCACTGTGTACACACTCCACTTCCCCTAGTGCCGAGAAAAGGAAATTAGAACCAGGAATGACAAGACAGAGACTGCCATGCCTAGATCAGGGCTTGGTTTATATCATAAATGTCCTCTATCAGATGATACATTGTGTCAGATTGCACAAGTACCAATTGCATTTTGAAAAGTGCAACTGTCCAAAGTATGGCTGGAAAACCATTCACTCTTCTTTCCCCCTCCTCCTCCCCCCTCCCTCTCCTCCTCCTTCCCCTTCCCCTTCTTCTTCTTCTTCTTTACTGCCCCAACTTGCCACCTCTGTCCCCATGGCCCACATTCACACGCTGAAACCCATTGTTTTCTTTTTTTTCGTTTTTTTTTTTTAAAGATTTATTTATTTATTTATTTGACAGAGACAGAGAGATCACAAGTAGGCAGAGAGGGAGAGAGAGAAGCAGGCTCCCCGCTGAGCAGGGAGCCCGATGTGGGACTCGATCCCAGGACTCTGAGATCCTGACCTGAGCCGAAGGCAGAGGCTTTAACCCACTGAGCCACCCAGTAGCTACTACCTGGTATTTATTTTAAAAAAAAATAAATTTAGGGCACCCAATGCCCTAAACCCATTGTTTTCACACTGAAATTTAAGAAATCAAGGGTTCCCTCCTCTATTACAATATTTTTTTCTAATGTACGCTTTTATGTGAAGACCTGTTCAAAAGACCTATGGGATTACAAATTATTTGTATATTTTCCTATCAAGTTTTAAAGAATTACAAACCCTTATAAATAATTACGGATGGGGGTACCTGGTGGCTCAGTTGATTGGGCATCCAGCTCTTGATCATGGCTCAGGTCTTGATCTCAGGGTCATGAGTTCAGGCCCCCCCATTGGAAGCATGCAGCCCACTTAAAATAAATAAACACATAATACGTAAATAGATAACTGATGATAGCTAATAAATTACTCTTAGCTGTCTAGACTTACATCTGAATTTCACATGTATCCCATTTTACCTCCACGGAGCCACCTTTGATCCAAGAATAAAGTTTCATTTTGATCAAACTAATGTGAAGTTATGAATAAAATTTCAACACCAAAGAGCCATCGGCCAGGCACATGCAGTTTGGTGCTGACGTCAGATCGATTTTGCCAGCTCCCTTGTGATTTTATAAGTTCTTTGTAAAAGATATTTATAAAAGATATTAAACAGAGCATGATTTTGAAGACACAGGATTTGATATCCGATAGAAAGTAGGTTTGAATTCTGGATTTTGTATGTACTTCCATTACTAATGATCATTTGTACGCAAAGCATGACCCATAGTTACCTTCTAGGTGTGCGCTGAGAATTACCTGGGGGAAGAGTACGAACCGTGCTTCGAACAGGGTAGGACGTTGATTAATAAATACTAGGTGTGCTGTTGGTCTTACTGGCAAGTGTTCGTGAGCTCTTAGCGGACTTTTACCTGGAAACCACTCCCGTTTCTAGGTAAGACAGAGTCGACGAAATCTTCTCTGAATATCGTTAAGCCCAGAAACAGACAAACAACAGCCCTCCGCACGCAGGGTCTGGGAACGATCCGAATCACAGTGATCTATACTGTGGATGAACACTTCTCTCTCGGTTTTCCTTTGATTCAGGTGCACTCTGTTTCCTTATAATAGAAAACATACTTTTCCTTAATATTTTTTCCTAAATAGCTCTCAAAAACAAAGAGATAAGTGGAGGCACAATCATTTCACATTTTGTCAAATTAACTAAACACTTAAAAGAGAGTCATGTGGGTGGGGCAGTATCTAGGTCCGGGTTGTGGTTTTGATGAGGTTTCCTTCCCGCACTCCGAAACACACCAGCGCATGGTAGGTCTGACCAAGGTTCGGTGTTTCCGGGCTGTGGGGCGATGAGGTTTTCAGGGCACTTGATGGGAGTCATAAACGTGATGCCCACTGCAACTTGCTCTGTGCGCCGGGAGCCAAAGCCCTGGCAGGCGGCTCCGTCTGCACGGCCTGCTGGCGCTGGTGGCCGGGGACTCAGCACCATCTAGTGTCCCTTGGAAGCATAGCTAGACGGACTACCTGCTCAGAACCGATTCCCCGCGCACACTGCAGTCAATGACTACAGGGGACCACAGACTTGATGATGTTTTTTTGTTTGTTTGTTTGTTTGTTTTTTGTTTTTTACTTTCTGTATCACTGGGTTTTGAAACTCCAGGTTCTGATGAACTGCGTTGTTTTTCAAAGGAGCAACATCAACTTACCTTCGCATTTTCTTAAAGGCTCCCTCCAGTGATGTTTTCGCTCTGTTGCAGACTTCTGTTGCTATGCTGTTATCACTTGCAGCTGGCATTGTGTAAAAGAGCTTTCTGGAAAGGAGAGGTGTCTTATGGTCCACTTGGCACCATAGCATAGCACCATAGCTTCTCCCGGTACAACATGTCCTGTATTAGAGACAGAACTCTTGTCATCCCTCCCGATTTTTGATTCTTCTCTTTTTTCAGATTGTCTACAAAGCCTGGCTGTGTTCCCAGTACTTTGAAGTCGCTCAGTTTAACTGCAGAAAGACAATTCCTTGCAAGCAATACTGTTTGGAGGTTCAGACGAGGTGTCCGTTCATATTACCCGACAACGATGAAGTCATCTACGGAGGACTCTCCAGCTTCATCTGTACAGGTACAGTGGATGGTGGGGTCTGGCCCACAGCCTCCTCCGCTGCTCTGCTTTCCTGGCGGACGCTGGCTGGCTTTGTCGTTTCCTTCTACGGATCGATGTCACCTTGAAGATACGCCTGGTAGTTTTCCATGCTTTCCTCATAGATGCCCTGAAAGAACTTGTTCCGGAAAGATTACGTTACTACAGAGTGCCTGTGACCCACCACATTAGCTTTGCAAAAGGATCGTTCTGGGGGGGAAACGTTAGCAATCATGAGGGATGCTTGAATCTGACTTAGGAGTCGGATGCTCTGTACATCTTACCATTACATAATAGAGGATGTGACACGGCCAGTGAAATTTTGCTTCTTCTTCTTCACATGGGGCTATTTTTCTGAGAAGTTTTATGTTACTTCACTTTAAATAAGTGTCAAGAGCATAAAGAACTGTCTACCTAAGTTGTGTGTGTGTGTGTGTGTGTGTGTTAGAGATGCCCAATAAAGACTAGATACAATTTTACCTTATATTCCCCATTAATGATGTTTACTTCTTTCAGCAAATGATTCAGACTAGGCCAAACACCAATGTCAGTGTTTAATTTCTGGATATTTATGAGCATTACATAATTTAGACACAGGATAAAATGTAAAGAATAAAAGTAAAACTTTTTTAATGGATGGTGAGTAGACAAGTGAGAACAAAACCCTTTGCCATGGCCACATCATAGTCAGAGTTGTTGGTCTACACTATCTCAGTACAAAAACTGCCCGGTGGTCCTTGTCGCTAGATGGGTTTACTTGTGGGTTAGTTTCCAAGTTTTAAGGATAAAATGTTACCATATGTACCAAGAAACATGAAAGACTCCTTCATGCATTAGACTTTGTGAAACGCCCTGAAAGGGTACCATATCGAGATGCTCAACATGAGAGTTTATCAAATGAGTTCTAGATCACATAGTCATACACCTCTCCATTAGCCATACTCTTCTAAGTCTAAGTGATAAGCTATCAAGAGACAATTGACCAAATCTCTCCTTTAAGAATCTGCCTTAAGAACTGGATGACTCTCGGGCGCCTGGGTGGCTCAGTGGGTTAAAGCCTCTGCCTTCGGCTCAGGTCATGATCTCAGGGTCCTGGGATCGAGGGCCATATCGGGCTCTCTGCTCAGCAGGGAGCCTGCTTCCCCCTCTCTCTCTGCCTGCCTCTCTGCCTACTTGTGATCTCTCTCTCTCTGTGTCAAATAAATAAAATCTTAAAAAAAAAAAAAAAAAAGAACTGGATGACTCTTTCCTGTGCTGCCCAGTCTCGTGGGAAGAACATCTAAGTGAAGGCTATGAGACATGGGCTTTTGTCCTATTTCTATTAGATATATTCTCTCTGAGCCATCGGGCAGCTCGTCATTAGTAAATCAATAATAGCAAATACCCCCCAGGCACATTTGCTATGAAGATTATGGATAAAAAAAAGCACAAGATACATCATCAAAAGGCAACAGTCATTGTACATAAGAAAGTGATTTGTAGAACGTAAATGGATTTACCAATCATTTTTGTTATTCACCAATTGAGTGCTGAGACCATTTTTCCAGCTCCTCTCTGGTGGGAAGACATGGCAAAAGTGAGAGAGAGAAGAGGGAAAGAGACAGAAAATGAAAGGGGAAGGGGGAAGGGAAGGGAAGGGAAGGGAAAAGAAGGGAAGGAAGAAGGAGAGAAGGAAGGAAATAAATTAGTATCATCTCCCTTTAAATTTGAGCCAAAATTCATCAGACACAGGCTGTTAATTTACTTGACATTCACAAAAGACTTCCCATAAATGGTCATCAAGATAAGGTCTTCAGCTCTTGACCCTGAGGTCAAGCAGGTGTCCATGATTTTGACTTCAGAGAAACTTGTGACATTTCATATAAAGGTGTATGTTTGTTCACTCACAGGCACCTAGATTTTTTTTTCCTAGAGAAGGTCAAGAGCTTTTACCAGGTTCTCAAAGTAAACAACAGCCCCAAATCTCAAATGAAGGACTGGATCATTGTCTTGATCTTCTCCTGTACTTGGTCTTTAATCTGCATGTGTAAATCTGCTATAGGCTTGAATGTTCATTCCTCTTCCTTGTACACTTTCAAAGTCATCAGAAAGCGAAAGATGAGATATAATCTCTTTCTGCGCAACGTGGGCAGAAAGTCCACCATACATATATAATTTTTTAATTGAGGTGTGGTTGACACACAATGTTCCATTGGTTTCAGGTGTACAACGTAGTGATTCAACAAGTTCATACATAACGCTCTGCTCACTGTAAGAGTAGCTACCATCCATCACCATGCAACACTATTGCAATATCATTAGCTATATTCTGATGCCTTATTCCTGTGACTTATTCATTTCATAACTGGAAGTCTGTACTTCCCACTCACCTTCACCCATTTTGTTCATCCCTCATGCCCCTCCCTTCTGGCAGCCATCAGTTTACTTCTGTATTTATGGGTTTGTTTCTGCTTTTGTTTTTTGGTTGGTTGGTTGGTTTTTTTAGATTCCAAATGTAAGTGAAATCATACGGTATTTGTCTTCCCCCTTATAGAGTTAATTGTCTTTGAGTTTTGGAAATTCAGCTTTTTCATAGCTGTGGCTACATCCTTACAGGAAAGAGACAGGAAAAGGGACTTGTTTCACTGGGTCCAGAGAAAATGCCCTGGAACCTAGAAGATTTTCAAGAGAGTCCCCCCACTCAGTACCCAGAACCTGACTTCATTCACCATTCTCCATTGGGCTCTTTCCTTTCACTACTCAGCTTCCCAAAAATGTGCAGAATAAATTCTGAAGGCATTTTACCCTGATGCCCTACAAAATTTTTTGACAAAAAAGATACTAATCTTCAGATTGAGCTTCTTTTCTAAGGTGTGACCCAGGCCTTCTTAAAGAATTCTTATCTCTCTTGGTAACTAGCAACCACCGTTTCTCCCTCAGGTGTCCCTTGAATTTTGCTGCTGGACCTGAACAAGAGAGAAGTTTCTATTGATTCTAGTCACTTGCTGGCTTGTCACTACTGACGATGGCTCCAAACACGACCCCCAAGAATAGCATGCTTCTGGGAAGAAGTTAGCCCAGAGCACAACTCCCAGGAAACACTGGTCAAATCTAGGGACCCAAGGGGCTCGTCACACTTCTCGAGAAAGTAGGAAGACTTTGATGGGTATAGCATTTATTCTCGGACATCACTATGCAATTTTTGGTGGCTCTTTTCTCACAGATGGACATGAAGATCCAAATAAGTCACCTTTTAGATGAAGGGCATATGAATCATGTCAGGTGCCTCTATGCATTTTGAATGAAATGTCCACAGTACTCAGGCAGGATTGGGCTAAATATAGTAGAGAAATAGAAAATTTTTTTTTCTAGTTTCCCAACTGGCTGCAGATAATCTAAGGCCCTCTGGGATGGCAGGCTCATCACAACTCTCAAATGGTCAGAGACCTGGAGGACTTCTTCTTTATTGAAGGAGAGCTAAACACAGTTCTATGAAAAGAAATTAACCAATAGGTTGGTCTTGATCTTGCCTTCAGTAATTCCACCTTTGTGTTTTAATATTTTTTCCATTCTGTATAGTGAAAAATATATTATCATTTATCATCAAGAGCTGAATGAATAGATGCACTGCCCTTAAAATACCACTTATTTAAGTATGGAGGCTTCCCTACTATTGGAAATACACCTGATTCACAAATCCCAGAAGAATAGAGATCGCCTCTAGAATCAATCTCAAAAAAGAATTCAGTAAGCACATTCCTGCAGATGGCTCGTTGCCACATGCTGTCCGAGGGAGTCTCGATTTTGCTCAAGGTTCTTCTCCATGGTAACAAACGAGTGGTGTGGTGATGACTTGTCCGCAGAAGCCTCAGCAGCCAGCCTTTTAGGGGCGTGGGATTACAGGCCATGCAGTTCTTCCTCTCATAGATGCTTGGATGATCTATATACCGACACTCGGGATTCCTCTCATCTTCCCCAAAAGGGCCTCGCAGCCCTTGGGTTCAGCTTTGCTGACAGGAGATTCGGTGTTGAGTGCATCGTTGTTTAGGATGTTTACACGAGTTACCCATCTCCTAAATGGATGTTTTAAATGTTTCAATAACCTGCTACCTCACGTGTCTATGATCCTTAGTAAGCCCGTCCCTGACGAAAATAGCTTAAATATCTGAGAATGCATATCTGCCGCTCCTCAGTGTCTTTGAGGATTTTGCAGAAGGTCATGGCCAAATGTTCTCACCACAAGCGTGGACGACAAGAAGAGTGCCTCCGTATATGTTAAATGTTGATTCTGTTTTAGGAGATAAAGGGAAGACACTTTGTCGGAGATTGCTCTTGGTTTGGGGGGTTTTCTTTTCTTTTAAAGAATAGGACGGACACGTTACTGAAGGAGTATTTGAAAAATTAATTGGGGAGAACGTCTGACGTGCTGTCAGGGTGAAAGCTGTCTTTCAACGTTAGGCGTTATGGAGCCGAAACTTTCCAGGGTGGGTTCTGTTCTTGAGCTCCGCTCACATAATGCACTGTTCTTTTAGAAACTCCGGTTCTCCGTCTTCAAATGCAGGGGTGGAGTCGTTCCGAGATGCAGGTGTCAACCCATCACTGTGGTAATTATGCGGGTCTCCTCCCTGCACCCTCCCTCGCCTCCTCCTAGCACCCCCGGGAGAAATCCCTGAGGGCTTCCCTGTAACAGTGAACCTACGTGAGCAAAACAGAAGCAGCAGAGGATCCCAGGCTGCGGTGCTATGGTAACAAACATTATGAAAATTACTCTTTGATGGATGGATAAAACAGAGTCGACAGGATTTGCAGCTGAATTTTTCATGCATTCCTGGAAGAAAGAAAGTAATGTTGGTCTGCTGGGGGTTACTGACAATGGAGAGAAAATATATTTTGAGAAATCTCTGTAAATTCTGCATTTCATTTTTGGGGGCTGTGACAAGAGTAAGGTTATGTTTCTGTCTCTGGGGGGGGGAAGGGGGCTGCTGTCGCGGGTGCCGGTGACAGCGCTGATTAGAAGCGATGGAGGCCGCGCGCCCCCTGGTGGCCAGACCGCGCTACTGCAGCGGCGGGGACGCCTGCAGGCGAAAGAGCGGAGGAAATCCTTTGATGTGCATATTGTTCAAATCAGAGCGGAATTTTTTAACGTCTTATGTCTCATAATTCACATGAGAGCACTCACAACTGGGAGAGATTATTTCCAAAACCCAGTTCTGACACGACTGGGAGCTGATAAAGACTTTTTAAAAATAACCTAAAAGATTTTTCTCATTAAAAGGAGCATGTTCGTGGAAAAACCAGCTGCCCGTAGGTTTTAATTTGCACACCTCCGTTATCTTAAATTTCTGTGTTTTCCTCCGTGTGTGGATATGTTTCCCTGTTTCCTAGAACGTGGCGGAGGGGGGGTTCTGAGAACAGAAATTGCCATTGATTGTCACAGATCTTCTAATCAATATATAAAAAATAAGGTCAAAAGAGAAATTTGAGGGGAGATGTCATGATTAGAGCCAAATAAGGAAATGTGCAATTGGGTTATTTAAGAAACTTCAAGTAGAATGCAGTAACTTCGTGTGCTAGGGACATCTTCTTCCATTAAAAAATGGTGCTTTCGAGGTTTATTCAAAGTCACATCTTCTGCTCGGAGTCCAGCTCTTCATCCCCAGACTGTCTCCCGATGCCACTCTGACATATTCCCAGCGGCCCAGGCTGGCCTCGAACACGGGGAGAATGCAGAAAACAGGCGCAGAATGGCAGTAAGGATGTCTGGATTCTGCCATAACTGTGCAGTTTGGAAAGTCACGCCATCTAGAAGGTTTCCATGTCCTCGTCTCTCCGGGAGGCTAACAGAATCCGGAGTCTAGTGGGGACCATACAGTCTTGAGGCAAGTGCCGTCACTCCACAGCAGAAGGAAGACCACACGCTCAGTTGCGTTGGGGCAGAAAACACCGGTCCCCCGAATGATTCCAGGAGGAACTGCGCATGCACGCATCTAGTCCCAGCCTTGCCGGGAGCAGGGAGCAGACCCTTCCCCAGCCTGCGCCCCAACAGGGGGGGAGCTCTAGCAGAACTCGAGGTGTCCTCCCCGGGTCCATCTGTGTGCCTCGCCTGATGGAAGAGGAGATCTGGAAGGGGTTAGACCAGGGAACATTGAGGAAACCCGGCGTGGAACCAGCCCCAAGAAGCGTGCAGCCTGCGGGCGCCTGGCTGGCTCAGGGGGTTCAAGCCTCTGCCTTCGGCTCAGGTCATGGTCTCAGGGTCCTGGGATCGAGCCCCACATCGGGCTCTCTGCTGAGCAGGGAGCCTGCTTCCTCCTCTCTCTGCCTGCCTGTCTGCCTATTTGTGATCTCTCTCTGTGTCAAATAAATAAATAAAATCTTAAAAAAAAGAAGAAGAAGAAGCATGCAGCCTGGTTCACGGGGGGCTCAGAACTTGCTGCTCCAAAGAACCAACAACGGCGGCATCTGGCCACCTCCTGGCCTGGCAGCCGGGAGGTGAGCCCCGCAGGTGGACGGAGCAGAGAATTGGCCTCCTTGAGGCCACTTCCTAGGGAGGCTGCGAGGGACATCAGCCCACCGTCCCCCATTAACCCACAGCACAAGCGACCCCCCCTGCATCTGACAGCTACGCCTAGTCCTCTCTGAACCCCGAGGATGGAGAGGCACCCCTTGCTCACGCCAGACAGCTGAATGCGACCCTAACCGCGGGGCAGTGCGGGCCACCGGGCCGGCGAGGTGGTTAGTGTGGACTTTGGTGGCAGTTGAATCAGGCGGGCAGAGATTGTCTCTAGAGCGAGAAGGGGATGAAATGCACACCCTCGGGCAGCCTTCCCAGGCCTGGTGCGGCCGGTAAGCCTCAGAAGGGCTTTCAGCTGGCGCGGGGGCAGGTAGGGAGGCAAGGTGACGGAAGAACGCGAATTCGGAAATTTCAGTTAGGAAGGGTCGGGCAAAGAAGGATCTCCCAGGACTAGCAAAAGCTTACTTAATGAAGGCATGTACCTGCTTTGTCTGGATTCAACATCTCCGTGAGTCATCCGTATCCTCCTTGGAGCTGGTCCGGGTGCTGAGCTGCTTTAGACTTTGCGATTGTCTTACAGGATCATGGAGTCAGTCCATTTCAGAACCAGCCTGAATTACAGAACTCATGCCGTCTGATGTTCGCTCTTACGGAGGACCATACAGAGCACCCCCCAACACACACACACACACAAAGAACGTTGTTATTCCAGAAAGAAGACGAGGCCCACATTCCCTGGCTGTTAGTTCCCTGTTTGCATTACTGGCACAGCAGGAAATGACCCGTCGTCATTCCATCCTGAGGGTAGCCTGTGAGCGGTCATTTCCTTCCTGTACAATAGCAGAGAGAGATGGGCGCCTGGGTGGCTCAATGGGTTAAAGCCTCTGCCTTCGGCTCAGGTCATGGTCTCAGGGTCCTGGGATCGAGGCCCGCATCGGGCTCTCTGCTCGGCGGGGAGCCTGCTTCTTCCTCTCTCTCTGCCTGCCTCTCTGCATACTTGTGATCTCTCTCTCTGTCAAATAAATAAATAAAATCTTAAAACAAAAAAAAAAGCAGAGAGAGGGGGTCCGTAGGTGAGAGAGGGACCAACCCCAACTCACAGCCCTTGTGACACGTCTTCAGCTGTTCAACACTCACGTCAAAGATGAACATCACAAGTGTTCTCTCCCCAGCCCTTTTCCCCCCCCGATTGAAGGAAAGGGAACTGCCAAGCTCTGTTCTCTGGGAAATGTGCAGGGATGGCTAACTTTCTCAGATTGGTTGGCAAGGCTTTCAGGGGGTGAACACACAGACGTGCACGCGTCTTAGTGTGAAGGGTCATGAGAAAGACCCAAAGTCCCTAAAACGTTCGCTTAAATATTGTCCGTCTAAATGACCTTCTTCTACTTTGTGTTTGATCTTAAATGTATGTCTGTGTCCCGTAAAGAAATAATACATTAGATAAACTTTAAAAAGGAAAATGAACCAATTTTTCTCAGTTTTGAACTCCTGTGTGCTTTTTGTTTGGGGGCTTTTTTTTTTTTTTTTTTTATGGTTTGGCTTGAAATTACCAGATGAGATGGGGATTGTTAATCACAACTTCTAGTTTATCGGGTAATCATAATGTCTACTCTTTAGAAAAGAATATTAGAACATGTCTTCAATGGGCAGTTTTTTCAAATTAGTATAATTTAAGAAACATGATTTTTTTATACTCATGATACAGTCATTGTCTAAAATAATTTTTAAACTTTCTTTGAAAATAATTTTCACAGGGGCACCTGGGTGGCTCTGACCCTAAGCGTCTACCTTTGGCTCAGGTCACGATACCGGGGTCTTGGGATCGAGCCCCCAGTCAGGCTCCCTGCTCAGTGGGGAGTCTGTTTGTCCCTCTTTCTCTACCCTGCCTCCCCAACTCATTCTCTCTCTCTCTCTCAAACAAATAAAATCTTTAAAAAGAAAAAAAAAGGAAATAATTTTCCATCTACAGTATTCTCTTTATGCTTCCGGAGATTGATCTGAAAGTGTAAGTGTGTACACATGAAAACATACGCAGGCATACAGCCATAATATATCATTAACATAGATACAAGTCACATATACAATCTAAATGTGCATAAAATTAAAAGAGCTAAATTTCACAAGTAATGCAGGTAATTGTAAAGGGAAATATGTTTTAAAAATTGACAATCGGTTTTTAAGCATGGCTTTAAAATTAGCTTTAAAGCCAATTCCAAAAACAGGAGTGAGTCCAATTTAGGAAAGACCGCATGGATGGAATTAATGTTTAACCTCCCCAAAGGGAAGCTTGAAAATACAAAGCCCCGTTGAGAATAAGACTCCTAGGAGGCTATTTAAGACAACAGTTGTATTGCCTTTATTACCCCATTGGTTGCACTACCTTCTAGTCCCACCTGTGCCATTTCGTCTCTTTATTAACCAGTTGATGCTGCCCAAAGTCAAGCAGAGAGTCTGAAAACACCAGCTTCACCATAACACTCATTCCCTCTAGTGAGTGTAAGGTTCCGGGTACTCTTCATCAACCTTCCCTCCTCACTGAACATTCCATTATCCGAGGGGGAGAAAAAAAAAAAAAAGCTTTGTTGGGTTGTCTTGGGACATTGGCCATGATTCACTCTTTCTCTGTGTATGTGGGCTCGGAAAGCCCCAGAAAGTCCAGCGTCCTCTTCCACCCTTAGGGACAAACATTGCAAGGGAAACTAAAATAATTTCAACCACAAGAGAAATAATTATCCTGAGACAGGATCTATTGCTTCCTGACCCAGCAATTCTTACAGAGATCATTTAAAAATGTAGAGCCCCAGGCACCTGGGTGGCTCAGTCATTAAGCGTCTGCCTTCGGCTTGGGTCATGATCCCGGGGTCCTGGGATCCAGCCCCGCATTGGGATCCCTGCTCAGTGGGAAGCCTGCTTCTCCCTCTCCCACTCCCCCTGCTTGTGTTCCCTCTCTTGCTGTCTCTCTCTCTCTCTGTCAAATGTATAAATACAATCTTTAAAAAATATGTAGAGTCCATTTTGAACGTGCAGAACCAAGGTGGAGTCTGATCTCTTCCAAGGTCTAACATTATGGAAGCAGAAGTAGATAGAGTCAATATCTTGGCCAAACACACCGTGTGGTAAAGGCAAGTTTTCAGGAACTGGATACAAAGCCACACTAGTTTTTACTGGCTGTCTTTACTCTTGCCATGTCCTTCTCTGTCTGCCGGGATGGTGGGTAGACAAGGGCACTGTGTCCTGCCCCCCTCACCCACTGCTCTTCATCTCATACTTTGACAATAGAATTGCTGCCCACTGCATCCATGGATAGAAACAAAATCTTCTGACCCCACTGATGTCACTAAGACTAAAGCAGTTAGGACATACACTTGAAATAAATACATTGTATTTGCTTAATTTTGAATGGGTAATAGGTCCACATGCACAATATTTGAAAGATACCAAGAAGTGGAAATGAAACCAAGTCCTTCCCCACTCCACCCAGAGACACAATTGTCGGCTAGAAATGTATCATGATCCAACCAGTTCCAAATCGATGGCATTTAGGTAATTTCTAATCTGTTATTAAATCTGGTTTGGCAAGGGCTGTTTTTGGTGCTGTATCATTTCCTACACTTGTGACATTATCTGTAGGGTAAATACTGCACTGAGAGGTGGAGGTGGGGTTGCTGGGTCAGAGGATCTATGCCGTTAGTGTTTGGAAGAAACTCACCCTGTGCCCATTCAGGGCAAGGACCATGCCCTTCTCAAAGTCCTCACGCCCTTAGGTGGTCCCTAAGCTCCTGCACCGCGTGAGATTCGTCCCCTGTGGTCCACCTGTCCTGCCTGCCTCACTAGCCATCCCTCCTCCTTTGGATCCTTGCCAGGCACACCCTTCTCCTCGCCTTCACCTGGCTAACCCTTTGCATCTATCATGCTCTCAGGAGGCCCCTGACACTGTGAACTGGGGCTGTGACCCAGCTTGTAACCCCGCCGTGCTGCAGGGCACTTCCTCGCGTGGGCTGGCCCACCCTCCCCGCCTCGTGGTGAACTGGGTGGGGGTCAGAACGTAACGCTGCTTCCGACCGTGTCCCCAGGGCCCACAACAGTGCCTAACACAGAGGGGTCCGTAGGCAACTACCTAATGGATGAATGAACGGGTCACAGCCCAAAGGGGTCTGTGAGGGTCCCCATCATGAGGAAGGAGAGGCCCTCCGAGGCGGGGGAAGCACTCTGGAAGGCAGAGTGGTGTGAGGAGTGTCCCAAGAGCCCACAGGTGCCTTCTGCCCACATCCCTCTGCCCACAGTGTCACAGGGATGCATCCAAAAGGGGACTGGCAGTTAGATGCACTTTAGCAACGTGTTCCCCTGCGGAGACAAGAGAAAGTCATCATTTCACTTTAAAGCAACCTGTTCCCTCGTGTTTCACTCCCACCATAAGCATTAGGAAGACTTGTGCTGCATGGAGTTCACACCATCATCCCTCCATTTCTCAGCACAGCCCAGAGCCCTGGGACTTTACAAAAGCCCACTACACTGATGTGACATCTCACCTTATGGGATTTACATTTTAAATGCTCCCCCACCCCCCCAACCGACGGTCCCAATTCTGTCCTCAGCCCCCGAAATTCATAGCTTGACGTCCTAACCCCCAGTGGCTCAGACTGTGACCCTATTTGAAAGTAGGGTTTTATGGAGGTAGTCATGTTGAAATAAAGTCATTAGCCTGAGCCCTCATCCAATATCAATTATGCATTAGTTTGCTAGGGATGCCATCACAAAATGCCACTGGCTGGGTGGTTTAAACAGCAGAAATTCATTTCCTCGCAGTCCTGGAGGCTGGAGATCGAAAACCAAAGGGCTGGTGGGTTTGGTTTCTCCCAACGCCTCTGTTTGCCCACTTTCTTGCAGTGTCTTCACACTGTCTTCCCTTCATATGTGCTCCTAGTGTCTCCGTCTGGGTCCAAATGTCCTCTTTCTCTAAGGACATCGGTCAGATCAGATGAGGATTCCCCACCCCCAAAGACCTCATTTTCAATTCATCACCTCTTTAAAGGGACTGTTTCCAAATATGACCACATTTTGCGGTACGAGAAATGAGGGCTTCAATATACAATTTTAGGGGACACAGTTTGTCCCACAAGAGCAGGCTCCTAAAATAGGGAAAGTTGGACACACGGAGAGAAGACGCTGTGAAGAGGCACAGGGAGAAGTGTGTCGTCTGCAGACCAACCGGCCAAAGCCCTGACCTCAGACTCCTGGCCCCAGAACCGTGAGACCAGGCATTCCTGTGGTTCAAGGCCCCCTCTGTGGCCCTGTGTCATGGCAGCTCCGAGCAATGACTAGTAACTTTGGAGTAAAACAGACACATTCAATATTGTTTGTTCAGGAATAGAATAATGTCTAAGTCTTATAGGAAGACAAATTTTGCGTACTTCAAAAGTTCTGGAGGATTAGAGGAGAGGAAGCAATAAAAAGGAATTAGAAAGGCAATGAGAGAGCTCAGCAGAGAGGATTTAGAGGCTAATACTTATGTAGGGAGAGCAATAATGAAGAAGAGAGAGTATTAACCATTTCAGATCATTTTTAATTGTAAGATAAAATTATTTTTGTAAATTTCATGAATCTCCTTTTGAAGGAGTTTAGAACCACAATTAGTTTGCAAGGCTGTTGTGTGTTCTGGGTCCATGTTTTCATGGTCCAACGATTAGAGGATTTTTAACTCTGAATCTGAAATCTGTGGTTCTCAGGAAACTGCTGTTAGAGCACTTTTGTTTTAGGAAAATCTAGCCACTTTCTGTACTTTCTGCTCAATACCGCTGTGAACCGAAAACTGCTCTAAAAAATAAAGTCTATAGCAAATGAGGGGGAAGGAAAAACTCTAGCCAAATAAACTTTCCATCTCTAGATAAATTGTCTTCCATTTGGAAATGTGATTATTCCAATCACTTCTAACCTACTCTTGTATTGGAAGGAAATGTATCATATAACAGTTGTACTAAAATTGTGGACAGCTTTTGAATTCTAAATTTTAACCCTTTCAAAAAGAATGGTTTATATCTATGTTCATTGCTGTTATTCTTTCCGAAAAGACATGACTTTTGAAAGCGTGGAGAAACTTCCATTAGGGAAAAGCATCAAATGTATTGAAAAATCACGAGCTCCATCAATTAGCACAAACAGAGCAAATGTGAGCGTGTAACTAGGGGACTCCTTGTGTGACATCGGGAAAGCTCTCAGCTGGAAGGACCCTGGCTGTCACCCAGCGCTGTGGTGGGTCTCATGCTGGCTCCAAGGACTGTTCCTTGGACTGAGGGAGACCTGAAGTGTCACTGGGAACCGGTCCAGTGATCACTAAGAAACATCTGCAGGGTGAGGAAGCAGTCAGGACGTTGCTTGACTCATATTTGTCCAACACAATAGCTCAGTGGTTAAATCTGGCAGATAAGAGCATGAAGAGTAGGGAAATTAGGAAGTCTTCTCAAGTTTCCATGGAAGCTGGCGGGAGAAACCATGAGAGAAGCCGTAGGAGAAGCCACAGCATCTGACTTCCCGCCCAGCACGGCACTTGCTCTTGCTCACTGGTCTTTTCCACCAGAACGTTACTTTGTAACTACCATAGCTGACCTTCTCTTAACTGTGACTTTCTTTTTTTTTTTTTTTTTTTAAAGATTTTATTTATTTATTTGACACAGAGAGAGATTACAAGTAGGCAGAGAGGCAGGCAGAGAGACAGGGAGAGGAGGAAGCAGGCTCCCTGCTGAGCAGAGAGCCCGATGCGGGCCTCGATCCCAGGACGCTGAGATCATGACCTGAGCCGAAAGCAGAGGCTTTAACCCACTGAGCCACTCAGGCGCCCTAACTGTGACTTTCTTACCACAGGCTTGACTTCAGAAGGTCATGAGCTCTTCTGGATTTTATTGTAAATGCCTGCTGTGCTAGAGAATTTATCCAGGGATAAATGTGGTGAACGTATGTAAAATTATATTCTTGGGGCACCTGGGTGGCTCAGTTGGTTAGGCGTCCGACTCTTAGTTTCAGCTCAGGTCATGATCTCAGGGTCCTGAAATCACACTAGGCGTGGAGCCTGCTCAAGATTCTCTTTCTCTCTCCCTCTAGGCCTCCCCCTCTCCCTCTCTCAAATAAATAAATAAATCCTTTTTTAAAATTACATTCTCTCTCCTCCATGTTTTACTTCCTGAAAAGTGTGTTCTATGCCCTTTCCTCCTAAGTATTTTCTCTTGCGTGTTCACACATTCAACAAAAATTTCCTAAGGACCTATTGGATTAATTTTCTTCGGCTGCCCTAAAAAACTGTCACAAACATAGTGTTTAGAGGCTTAAACAACACAAATAGGTGATGTTACAGTTGTGGACACAAATCTCACCAGGCTAAAATCAAGATGTCCAAAGGTGTGTTCCTTCTAGAGGGTCCAGAAGAAGTTCTAATTCCTGGTCATTCTGACTGTGGGCAGAATTCACTTCCCTGCTGTGGTCCGACCAAGGCCCCCTTTCCATGCCGGCTGTCTGCTAGGAGAGCTCCTAGCGTCTAGATGCCACCCACATCCACGTCCCTTTGTTTGTGACTCTCATCTCCATGCTCAAAGTCAGCAACAATGGAGAAGGTTCACCCAACATGGCTCTCTTACCCACTGTTTGGACTCCTTCTTTCCCTTTCAAGAGCTCATGGGACTAAATTAGTTTCACTTGGATAATCTCCCTATTTGAAGGTTGGCTGATAAGCAGCCTTAATTCCATCTGCATCCCTAATTCCTTTTTGCCATGTAACCAGATATTCACAGGTTCTGGGATTCGGATGTGGACATCTCTGGGGAGCCATCATTTTGCACACATCTATTATCAGGCATTGTGCCAGATGCTGGTGATAGAAAGATTAATAGATGTGGTTCATAACCTAGGAAACACATGTTCATTTGTAGAAGTGAACAAATTACAGAAAAGGTGGACTGGCATTATAATACCTACAATGTGAACAAAGTACAGAGGAGGAAGGGCACAATTCACCAAATTTCCATAACTTTTCTTGGAAGTAAAGTATGGACAGAGTTATTATCACAAATGCACAGACATGAAAAGGGGTTACATAGAAACTATACTTCCCTGGGTTTAAATAGGTTACTTCCCAAGCACAGATAAAATCCATGAAGAAGATTTAATTCATGGCTTCTGGGCTACCTTCCTGTGTCACTACCACTACTGTTACAACTACTGGGAGGATTGTTACCAGCCACTAACTGTGAATTCACGGTATGGGCAAGACATTCTGCCAAGCACTGAAGGTGCATCATCTCTTTACAGCCTCACGATGTCTCCCTGAGGACACTGTGTGTTGGTGACTCCTGCAAGTTGCAGAAACCTAACTAAAGGCAACTGAAGCAACATGAGAATCCACTGGTTTATATAATTGAAAAGCCCAGAGATAAACTTCAGAGTGTCTTCTATGTTACTCATTAGGTAGATGAAAGATGGATAGATACGTTGATGGATAGATGATAAGCAAACATGGATACAGTGAGCTATATGGGTATATTGATCTATAGGTCCACGTGGAAAGATTAGGTATCGATGTGGATCAATCACTATTTCTAGCTCCAGGGCGCACTTGATTCTTTCTCCCCAGCTCTGAGCTTTGCTTTTCTCTCTGTTAATTGATTTTACCAACAACTACAGATTTATAACCTCTCAGGTTAGAAACTGCAGCAGGAAGAGGCCACCCCACACCCCACTGCAGTATTTCTGCAAAAGGCCTGCATTGGACCAGTAGTCCTAACCTAGGTCCTGTGCCCACACTTGAGCAATCACGGTGGCGTGGCCCAGTCAGGTGACCCACGGACCCTCCTGTGCGGGGAAGGGGCTGCCTAGGTTCACCTGCACTGCCTCCATCCAGTGGAGAAGGACTGTTCCCAAACTAAAATCCACCTGCTCTGCTCAGGGGGTAAGGTATGTTTCCTGCACCGAACTGTGGCTGCCCACCACACGACATAGTCCTGCCACCAAGGAGATCAAGGGGGCATGCGTGACTCCCCCAGGAGGGCTGTCCTGGTAAGCACCAAGGCAGAGCCCAAAGCAGCCTCATCCTAGACACTGTGCTCACTGACTCTCTGCTGCCAATGACATGACAGAAAGGAGACACCTCTTTGAAACATCTAACCATTTTGATCAAGTAGCTTAAAAACCCACAGCATCTTTTCTATAAATTAATATTTAGTGTTATATGGATACTCAAAAAATGTATGCTTAATCATTTTAAAATGCAAGAGGAAAATAACGTTCTACACAATGAATAGGGTTTTGAATTATTAACTATGCCTCTATAGCATGATTTAATGTTTGGATAACAATACAGCCTGTGAGTATAATGTAAATTACTTCAGTGTCTTACTAATTCCAGGACTATGTGAGACATCTACTCGGAATGTATATGCATGCTTATTTCCACGCACTTTGGATTTAGTTCCCTAAACTCATTGAAGTGGGTTTGGTGGGTCAAAGAACGCACAAAAGTTCAGCCATGGATATTTATTACCAAAAACTCAGAAAGCTTATGACAACATAGATTCTCGCTAGCAGTGTGTTATACTTCTCATTTCTTATTCCTTTGCAGACATAGGGTATCATAATGAATATTTCTCCAAGTTCTAAGTGAAACATTATGAATCATTATTTTTCAATTCTTTAGATACCAATATTTGGACTTTTTTTTTTACATTGGTTCTTTTTATTTCTCTTTTCTATTGACTCCTAACATCTACTTTTAACTTAATACATAATCTTTTCTTTTTTCCTTCCTTTCTTTCTGTCATCAGCCATGCACATTCTCCTTTTCCTGCATCTGTTTCTTGCGGGAAACACAGAATTTTTAAAAATGGCTGCTTCACCCACATAGAGGAGGATGGCTGATGAATCAAACAGCACAGATGTCAAGCAGCGGGAACCCAGTGAGCATACCTTCTCCACACGTTAGCTTATACTGTATTGCCTCTGAGAGACATTTACTTCACAACACACCCCTGCTAGTCTTCGTATCTTCCCAGTTAACAGGTCTTCTACAAAACCCATATTCCCGGTCTCTCAAAGAAGAGTTGTAACTAAGTGTTAAATCCTGTTATTTTTCAAAAAGAAGAAAGAAGGAGGAGGAGGAGAGGGAGAAGAAGAAGAAGGATTATTCCCTGGTGTTTTATCTCTATCATTTCAAACTCATTTTTTTGGCTGATTAGCAACCATTGTCAGGCGCCTTTGCATTTTGTTAAAATTCGAGTCTTGTTTTTTCAATGGCAGACTTAAGCCAACGACCCCAGGGGGTGACAATCAGAAAGTAAAGCAAAAATAATTCAAGATGTCACTGGATGAAATGAATCATGATTATGCCGCTCTACCTGGCATTGTAACTAAGGAAATAAACAATGTGCTGCTGCCTAAGACATTCCCTTTGGCAACTGACGTGCCAGAATCTCCCTCAGTGGAAAATACGTGTGAATAGAAGATATAACTTTATTTCTGATGGAAGTGTGCCTTCTAACCATGAGTGATATTGTCTTCAAATGGACCTATACTCCATCTGCCAAATCCCACCTGCCTGCCACCAGGGTGATTGCTTCCGGTGTCTCTGTAATTCCTTTTTGAGAAATCGTTATGTATATGCATGCACTTTCCTTTGAATGCCCTACTTTAAATGTCGAAACTACAAGAAGTTGGTTTAATTCAAATCCGACAAATAAAGGTGGCCAATATTTCTAGTTAATATTCTTTTTGTTAAACTTAATGCTGACTCTAAAATACTGAGACCGATTTTCTCCTCCCGTCCATAAGCTGGTCTCATAAATTTGCTTTCCTTTAGAGTCAGAGCATTAGCAATTTAAGTTTCAGCATTCGTTTTGAATAAAGACATTTTGACTGAAGTCACAACTGTTTTTCTTCACATTTAATGTTTCAAAAACTGGTACATCAAATTAGGAAAATAATTTTCCCCTCGCTCATTGAAAAGAAAGCCTATTTTTGAAGTCAGGGTATACTTATGAGGTGTTTCCCTGCCTTGAAGCCATTAATGTGTGTCTGTGCGTGCATGAGTATACACAGACGTCGGGATCGTTCTCTATGTGGTCTGTGATTACAGAGCAAGTCTGGTTTTCTTTTCAGAAAGAAAAGCAGGAAATGTTGTTCGTACTCTAAAAACATGGACGGATCAAAGCATTAGCAAAACTGTCTCTTCAATTACAGCTCACGGTTTGAGACACCACAGCCACAGAATTATTTATATAGTTTCCTGTTCGCAAGGACATTTCCTTTGTGGACTCCTAGTTACCAAGGATTTCCAAATTAAAAAAAGGACTGTGTGATATGCACTAAACAATGACGCTGATTTATAATCAGTGAGCCCTCCATGCCATGTCACAGAGAAAAAATAAGCAGAAGCAGAATGTAATAGGTAATGTTCTTAACAAGGACCATACAGTTTTCTGCAGGGGGCTTCGGGGCAATGCTGCTGAACTAGCTAGCGCTCAGCACGAAGTCACAGAAACATGTAGGAGAGACAGACAACGTTTTCACCTCCTCCTGGGATGGGAAGCCGTATGACACACTTACACGAATTTCTCTGAATTTCTGAAATGCACTTGGTGAGGTTCCTCCAACGCGCTTCCATCTGTGAGAGCCGTCGGACCACAGAAACATCTCCCAGCCGTGTTGGTTCATAGTGAAGAAAGAGAAGGAGTTGAGATTTTCATTCCTTTCTCTGCGGACTCTCGTAAGCTCTGCTTGAGTCCCTGGTATTTGGTAACTTATCAGAATAAAGAAGAGGAACTTGAGTCTTTCTGTCCCAACGGTTCCCACGCCCCTGGACCATGCCTTGTTTTGATGCTTTGTGGAGACTCCAGCAGCTACACCGTAGCACAGTGACTTCTCCGGGAAGCCACATGGCTCTCTTCCACCCCATCCACTAAAGTCTCTTTCAGGATGGCCAGCAAAGATTCATTGGGGAAGGGGTGGAAAATTGAAGTGACGTATTTGGTGAGAATGTATCTTCTTTGTCCATCACTTTTTTTCCCTTGTCTATTTTCTTAGAATACATTTTTAAAATGAAAAAGTCACCATAACCATTTTCAGGAAAATAACAGTGTGAAATGTGATATTTAACAGCGTGTGTTAGATTTCTGTTTAGATTATATTCCCTCCGGCTGCAGACAGTCTTTGTTTTTCTAGCACGGACCTGGAAAACCTTAGGACCCATTATCAAGACATTTCAAATGCCCAATTTATTTCTCAACTCAGCTTATAGCCTTAATAAATGAGTGAATTCTCTGTAGAACATCTCTGCCATTTTAATGTGGGTTTTGATTTTCATTTCATTTAGCATCATTTTCAGTTTTTAGAGTAATTTATATTCTAGCTAATGCACAGTTAGCTTTCAACTCTGAATGTCCTTTATATAACCAGGTATTCGTGCTTTGTCATCTAATATACTCATCTTACTGAAACATTCTCTTCCAACTCAAGGTGCATTATTCCTTGCTTCCTTCCCCTCATCAAACAAATACTTATTGTTCTGTGGGGGATAAACAGCCCGCTAGGTGTTTAGAATACCAGGATGATGAAGGAGTGATCCTTAGTCTCAACAATGTCAGCTAGAAGAAAAGTAATAGAATGCTATGAATATTAGATGCAAGACCATCCAGCAATTTGCTTATCATACTGATCTGATACACCTGCCGCTGCTCCCCTAGAAAAAAACTATTCAAATGTATACCTTACTTACCTAAATGTGCCCCTCTCAAAAAAGATACTATAAAAATTATATATATACAGATACTCATGGATCTGATTCTAATTCTTTTCTGTAGATGGTTATTATGATTTGGTCATTATGAGTTCTAAATTTCTTAACTTGACCTCATATTTTATATTGTTTTACCAGCCCAACTATAAAAGAAATTCTCAAGACATGACTTATTTTTACAATTTTTACCTTAAAAAATGCAGACATAATTTGGATACCGGTGCTGATTTTGTAGTTTTTGTAGGTTATTTCCGAATAAATCCTGCATTGCATTCATGTGAAATCACTATTCTAGCCAATATAAAGTGAAGAAATACTAAAATTGAAACACTATGTTCTGCGACACTAAGGATTTACAAGATGGCGAAAAATTATCTTGGTAATGAGTAAACCATTGCATTGCAAACCATAGGTGTGACTTCTGGTTTAAACTGGCAGGCTGAAGCCAAAATTTTACTTCCCATCTGTCTCTAAATCTCATCAAAAAGGAAATTAAAACTACAAAATAAAATATATTTGTAGGAGCAATAAAACCGTTTTGTTTTGTTTTGTTTAGAAAGTGGGACGCTATTAAAATGGAGAATTACAAATTTTTTTCTGTAGAAGAGAAAAGGCAGGTGTAAGACTTTTGATGACAGCCAGATTTGGGGGAGACAGCCAGATTTGGGGGAGCATTGAGAGCAGGCTCTAAGAGAGCCCACAGCAGGGAAGAGCACGGTTCTTCCGGCAGGACCCTCTGCTGACCTTGGCTTATTCTGAGGATGTTCCAGAATCGGGAGAACACAGTGACCAGAAGTGTTCTGATGGAAGGAAGGCTCTTAGCAGACACATGAGCCAACTGGTTGTCCCATTCCTCCACATGCTGTGGTGGTGTTTGCCCACAAAACCTATGGATCTACCTTCTGACGACATTGAATGAGCTCCTGAGAGGGGTGTGAAGAAGCCTCTTAGCAATGCCGTTGGGGATGGTGGGAAGGGAGCCTCAGCTTGTCTTTTTGTCCCCATTCATGCAACCAAGGAAAATGCTGCCCTGTAGAAAGACCTGCAAACAGAAGGCAATGAGAGAGAGAAACAATATATGGAAGGGCTGGGATCCACCCAACATAAGCTCTTTGAAGAAAACAAAATAAAACAAGAGAATATAAAGCAAGAGTGGGGGAGGGACTGGTTATCAAAGCAATGGGCAAAGGACGTTCTCCAGAATGGAAGAAAACCATGGTTCCAGATGGAAGGGGCTCAGCAGAAACAGCCATAAAGAAATAACATGCNCAGAATGGAAGAAAACCATGGTTCCAGATGGAAGGGGCTCAGCAGAAACAGCCATAAAGAAACAACATGCAGGGGCGCCTGGGTGGCTCAGTGGGTTAAAGCCTCTGCCTTCAGCTCAGGTCGTGATCTCAGGGTCCTGGGATCAAGCCCCACATCGGGCTCTCTGCTCAGTGGGGAGCCTGCTTCCCCCTCTCTCTCTGCCTGCCTCTCTGCCTCCTTGTGATCTCTGCTGAGAATGAATAAATAAAATCTTTAGGAAACAACATGCAAATATATCTTCTTGAGATTTTAGAATACAGCTGATACATGCAATATCCAAAAGGGTGTCACAGAGGATAGCAAGCCCTATCCTCTAGAAGCAGAATCTCTAGTCAACAGCCAGCAAGAAAACAGGGATCTCACTACTACAACCACATAAGAGTTAATTTTACTAACGTCCTGAATCAGCCTGGAGAGTCAAGGCCAACACCTTGATTTCAGCCTCATGAAACCTGGAGTGGAGAACCCAGTCAGAACTAGCAGGTGATAAATGGATGCCATTTTAGGCCACTGCGTCTGTGACAGTTTTTTACAGCAATTGAAAGCAAATGCACATCTTGGTACTGGAAGTCTGGGGCTATGTAGCCAGGAAACGTGGATATGGCTTTGGAACCAGACAGTGGGGGAAGTTGGAATAGTGATAACGAAAGTCCCAGATTGCCTTCAACAGGATGTTGGTAGAAGTGTGGCATTAAGCCCCACCAGCCAGGGCTCAGAGGGAAATGAGGAGGCTGTGAATGGAAACTAGAAACAAGTTATGTGGTATCAGGAAGCCTAGCAGAATTGGGTCCTGCAGAAGCATGGAAGGCAGAGCTTGTAAGTGATGGAGTTGGCTTTAGAGATGAAGAGATTTCCCAGCAAAGTATTGCAGCTATAGCCTGGTCTTTTCTTGCTACTTACAATAAATTGCAAAAGGAGAGAGATAATTGCAAGGAACCATTAAACAATACAAATCCAGGATTTGATGATTTGGGAAAATCTCCATGTTCCAAGATGGCAAAAGATTTAGAAAAAAAAAAATGTCCTGTCAGGAAAGCACGCTCTAAAGAAAGCAGAACAGAACAGAGGGTGTGGCGACACAACCAAGGCCAACACCTCAGAAAGTCTGAACGGTCGGAGTATGAAGTTACATGAAGGCTCTCTGAAGAGGTGAGAGGTGTGACTCATAGAGACTCTCAGCCACCTGAGTGGTGGCCAAAAACAGCAAAGGGATGATCTAGGAAAGATCTCTGGAGGTGCTCCTTGTCGGATGGAGTGAATCCTGGGGACACAGGTAAGATTCTCACACAGTTACTGAGAATTCCTATCAGCAAAAACACTGCCAGCCTAGGCTGGTGGGGACAGAGGCAGGATGGAAGGCAGAAAGGGTGTTGGACACCCCCAGACACGCTAATGAAAGTCCTCAGCTGCCAACATGTGCTGCTCATCATGAAAGAGGAAGGATGAGTCAGAGGGCAGAGCTCTGAGCCCAAAGGGGAAGCTAAGAACCACGCAGAATAATCCCTAAGCCTGGAAACCACATGGAGTTTGTGCGACTGGACTTCAAAACTGATTTGGACTTCGGACGTCTTTTCCTTCCATTGTCTTCCTGTTTGAAGCAAAGCGTCTGTAAGTCCTAGCCTGTGCCCACCTCACCATTGGAGGCTGACGGCAGATAACTTGCTTTCTACAATCTCCACAGATGGAAAAGGATTTTGTCCCACCACTGATTATGCCCAGAGTCCCATCCATACCTAATTGAGGTGATTTGGATCAGGAGATTCAGGGATGTAGAACTACAATGTAGAGATTTCCGCACTTTGATTTGATGCTGTATTGGGAGGAGACATTTGGAATCTTGGGATGTGGTTTGCATGTGATGTGGATGTGAGTCTTCAGAAGTCAGGGGGTTAGAGTGGTAGGCTGAGTAATGGCCCCCTCAAAAATAAATATAAATAAATAAATAAAATATGCCCATGACCTAATCCTCAGAACGTGTGAACGCATTGCATGGCCAAAGAGATTTTCCAGGAAGGATTGAGGTTATGGACCTTGGGGGGATGTTCTTCCTGGACCATCTGAGTGGACCCATTTCTGATCACTGAGCCCTAAAAACCACAGAAGAAGGCAGGCAGTCAGCCAGAGGCACAGTATTAGAGGCAGGAGAGATGAAGCAAAAGGAGAGGTCAGAGAGAAGGAGAGAATTGCACGGGTCGTCATTGGCTTTGAAGGTGGAGAAAGGGGCCATCAGCCGAGAAGTGGGGATGGACAGGTTCTGGAGGCTGAGCCCCTCTGCTAACAGTGTGCAAGGACAACAGGACCCCTGTCCTATAAGCAGGGAGAGCCAAATTCTGCCAACACACCGACTGGCTTTAGAAGTGAATTCTCCCCAAGAATCTCCAGAAAGCAACTCAGCTCTGCCAACAGCTTGATTTTGGTTGTGAACACATGCCAGAGAAACCCGTCAGCCCTGCGAGACTTGTGACCCACAGGAGTGTGAGTAGATAAGTGAGCTCTGGTTTCACAGTTGAATGTGTGGTGAGCTCTTACTCCATCAACAGGAAACATGTACAACTAGAACTTTCCCCTCAGCACTGGGCTCTAAGATACAGCCAAAGGATCCCTCCAAAGTTATGGGAGCCAAAAAGATGGTGAACTAGGAAATGTACCTGACGAACTGTCTTTTGAATGTGAGAATGAAGTTTATTTGTTTACATTAAATGTGTATACTCTTAAAAGCTTACCTTCCACGCATCTCATCTGGAACAGAAGTGAAAGTTTTACTCTAGTAAAACAAAAGAGTAGTCCAAGAAAGAGGATACTGTAGGATCTCACAGCGGTAGTATAATGAAAAATCAAGCATGAGATAATATCTGTGCAACAAAAATAGCTTGTTCATATTAGAACGTTGAAACTGGGATGATTACAAGCCTGGATGTGTCAGTGATACAAGAAAGAAGGGAAAACATTTTTTTCTGATTCTCTGAAAAATGCAAAACAACTGGAACCTCAGGAAAAGTGTACAAGAGAATCGTGGGTCACTTAGAAAACTATCTAAAATTTTCATGATTTTTATGAATTGATGAAGCATGAAAAGTGAGAATCTGTTTTGCCTAATATTTAAGTGATCTTGAATAATATTATAATGAAATGGGATTAATGAACTCTCAGGATGTACTTTTTTCTTACTTTCAATATTCAAAATTAATGTATATAACACAAACACAGAGGAAAATGTAATTTTAGAAAGAAAACAATGATTGGGCACATTAAGGGATCAATGGGGAGGACAGAACTGTAGTAGGTTCCTTAGTGGGTCTAAACTCACTGGATTAAGAAATAGATGAAGGAATCTGTTGTATAGAGCTATGAAGATAATCGTTACTAACACAAAAGCAAACAGAAACCAGAAACAATCCATCGAAAGTGTTTACCCTTGGAGAAGAGGATTAGGATTGAAGAGAAACGTAATTGTTTGCTTTCCGTTCTATACTTTTGATGTTGTTTAAGTATTTTTACTTTCATACTCGTGTGGTAATTTTCTCATTGCCATTTTTGCCGGTTTATTTTCAAAATATTTATTTTTATTATGAAAACGCATTCCATTTAAATCCTCCTAGGTGTGTATAAGCAAAAGTTATCATGCCGTCTTATCCTTAGTACTTTTAACAATTGCTATTGGGTGGTGGGGGGAGAAGCAGACAGTAAGTGGTAAAGTAAACAGAAACATCTGACTGTCCCACTTCCGACCCCAGTGAAATATCCAAAGGAACCTGAAAACTCTAGGTCATCAGCAAGGGGCCATCCATGTGCAAGAGCCTGAACCATTTCCTAAAGAGGAATGGAAATCAGATTCGAGCACACTGAGGACTTCCTTGTAATTCTTCCCCGCTCAGGAGAAAGAGCGAGCACTGTTGAAGGTAAAACGTAGAGATCTGTGATCCCACCAGCCCTTATGTGGAGGAAAATGGCTTACGGACAAGAGTGAGTTCAGAGAGAGCTGGTGAACGTTCTGCTGGATTTCCTGAAGTCAGTGTGGACCAGAAGCATTCTCCACAACTGTGCAGGGCCCTCAGGGCAAGGCGTGGGCTTCTTCTGAAATGCAGCCTGGGAGGAGGTGTGGGTTGTCATTTAGTGTCAACGCAGACTCAGAAAAGGTTTGGGTGAACAGAACTACCTTGGAAGGTTACCTAGAGCACCAGGCCCCTTACTGTGCTTCTAACAGCATCTTCAGCAGAGTGAGATGTTGAACCACATAAATAACAAAGTCACTCCGGCTGCTTTGGAGACAAATAGAAACACATCTCTGTTCAAAGATAAATATACAGAATATTATTTCTTAGGGATGTTGTAAGAAAAATGTCTCACAATTCTGGTTGTTGGTAGGGTTGGTTCCTTCTGAGGGATGTGAGGGAGGTTCTGTTCCACACTTCTCTCCGAGCTTCTGGGGATTTACCAGCCATGTTGTATATTCCTTGACTTGTAGATACATCACCCCTTCACATGATCTTCTCCCTGTGTCTGTTTGCAGTCTTCCCTCTGTCCATGCCTACCATTGTGCCCAGTTTCTTTTCTTTATTATTTTTAATATGTGGACACAGACCATATTGAATTAGGTATCCCATAATGACTGCATCTTGACTAAGTCTCTTAAGAACCTCTGTCCAAATTAGGTCACATTCTGTGGTACTAGGTTCAAAGTCTTTAACATATCTCTTTTGGGGACTTGATTCACCCTTAAACACACAGAAAATGAATTATGGAATCTAACTAATGTATACTTTACATGAAAGAAGGAAGACAGAGTTTGAGAAACAGAATGATAGAGCACATACATGAGAAATTTACTATAAGGGTAATTTCAGGCTGCATCTACTCAATAAAAGTCAAGAACATATAGAACCTTTAAAACAAGGAGAGACGAGTGAAAAGGGAATTTGGCCGGGAAGCAGGCAACCATGACACTGGGTTTCGGTTAAAAAAAGAAAATATTGCAGGGCAACAGAGAAAATTTTCAAGTACATTATAGATGTATAGTATCAACCACCTAGAAATTGGAATAAGCAAAGGGGAGGGACAAACAGGAAGAAAGTAGGGGCAAGGTGCAAAGAGGGGATCGACATTGTAGAAATGATGACATGTTGAAAACATACAAAACATAAAAGTGAGGAAAGAAACAATCAAAGAAATAACAGGAAATGTCTTTCCTGAGCCTCAGGATACTCTCATTGGCCAGTTAAAGTGATTCTCCCCATCTGGCAAAATTAAAGAAATTAGATTCAATTCCCAACATTTCTGAATTTTAGAAATGAAAGAAGTATCCTACAAGCCCCAGGGATTTGACCACATTTGACCACTGACATTATATGTCTCTTTCAAAAAGAGTAGACAATGCCCACGGCTGTGTCTGCTCTGAGAGAATCTCTCTCTAGCCTGTGGCTGGTTGGACCAGTGGAGATCAGCAGAACGAGTCACACAGATGTGCCTCTCCAGGATTATGTCACAACCTGATGCTATTGAACTGAAAGAACAAAATGATGAAGTCCTGTGTCCCCATATGCATGAAAAGGCAGCCAAGCCTGCCCGCCCAGGGAGGTGTGCAGCAGGAAATTGAGATGACAGAGCTCATCTTCACCACGTGGAGGGCATGTCCCTTTCTGATGGCCAATCTTGTGATTTATTCTTCATGTTGCCTGGTGTGCCTTGTATTTCAAGAAAAAGGCTGGAATTTTTCCAATATTACACCCACCACCTGTTATCGTTCTTTTCATTTTTCACCTAAATTAGCTCCTGTGAGTTTCTGTTCATTGCGACCACATAATCCCAGAATGAGATCAATGTAAAGCAATATGAAAGTATTATTTATAATTAATAGGAAGCAGGATATAAAATACAAGTAATTTGACAATAACTGGGTTTAAAACATCTGATGGTAGCCAAAAAATGATAAAGAATAAGGAGGTGAGGGACACAAAATTTTGTTAATTTCCTTATCTGTGATCCTGGTAATTAGACAAATATAGGTTCAGCTGTATGTGGTTTTCTAAAAGCCAAGGTCTAATAGAATTAACAACAGCAAGCATTCAACAAATTATGAAAAAATAGCATTTAAATATCCTCACTCAGAAAAAGATAGAAAACAAGCAGTGGTAAAGAAACATTTTTAAATGTTTGGAAATACTATTATATGATGTTAATGGTAAGATCAAGCACTACAGGTCTGACAATAAATGTAAATGGATTAAACTCTCCTTTTTGATCATCGTGAAATTCTTATATGTAGAACACAGTACAGAGAAAATATAAAGAGACCAAAAAAATTAAAATAATGGACAAAGATATATCAGATGACTGTGCTAATATGTATGGAGTTTACATTAACACCAGACAAATTACGCTTAAAACCAAGACAGGAACAAAAACAATAGAAATTCACTGAAAAAAAAGTATATATACGTACTTTGTAAGAACAAAGAGTACCTTGTTTTCTTGATTAAGAGTAAAGGTCTAGTGAAAAATGTGAAGATTTATTAGTTTTCTGTACCTACCGACTTAATAGGCAAATGTATAAAGCAGAATCATCAGAAATGGTTGTAGAAGACACGTCTCAGTTGATGACATTCTGAATAGGAAAATAACATATAAACATAAAGACTAAGCATTGTTACTAATGTTAATATTTGCAAAAAATAATAAGATAATTTTACATAACACAGAAAAATCTCAAGAAAACAATTAGAGAAAATCAACTTTTTAAAGGCCACATTCATGAAATTGAGGTAAATAAAACTTAAAATTAGTGACAAAAATAGTTTTGAAAATGTATCAGTGACATTTTTTGAAAGCCATAAAACACTCTTTTAAGTCATTTAGATATAAAAGCAAAAAGTATATTGCAATTACAGAATATGCAAAATCACTGCATATTAAAACAGAAGAGAATGGGCTGAAGCATTCTCAGATGGAAATTCAGAGCAATAACTAACTTATTAAGGAAAAACATGAATTTCAATGAGTAAAGTAGCATTCAATTCAATATAGTTAGAAGGGGAATAATAAAAGAAAATTAAACAAAAGATGAAGACAATTAAGAAATTGATGCATTAACAAACGGAACATATCAATGTCAGAACATATCAATATTCAAGAGCTGTTTCCTTGATAATGCAAAGGAAAATGGGCAAAAAAAAATCTTGCAAGTCTTATAAGGACCAAAAAAAAAGATGAAGTAAAGTATTAACAATGAAGGAGAGGATTAGAAAACTAGTCTTAAAATATGTATAACCTTACATGATTAAATGTAAAACTCTCAATTAAAAGTCTATTTTTAGAGAAATACGAATGATCAAACCTGACACAAAACAACCTTGACAGATTAATAGCCATGAAAGAAACTGTAAAATTATGCAAATTACCTTAAAGAAAGAGCTTGTATCCAGAAGGTTTTATACATTCCACACCATATAAATTATTCTAGTTAGTAAAACTTGATAATAATGTCTATAGAATATACATGTGCATTATATGTAATTACATATATAATCTCAATAATATACACACATTGAAAATTAATACTACCAAATCAAATAAAGAATAATGTTGTAAAGTACAGTCACATATGCTGAATAGAATTTTCCCGTGAAATCTAGAAATTACATGCATATTCTGTGTGTGTATATGTGTGTCTGTATTAATAAAAAACTTGGGGAAACACATTCCAAAAGTTTCTTTTTGTTTCTTTTTTCATCCTTATGAAGTCAGATTCGGGATGATTTCCCCCCCTTCTTTTTACTTTACTGTCTTTTAAACTTCTGCATTCAGAAAAATATTGAGTATATCACTTGCTCAGATATCTGAAAAAATTAGTCTCATCTATGATGGTAAAAGGTAAATTACTGAGGTAATGAAGGATTATGTTTAAATATTATCACGTGGTTATTTTAAGGATTTCCTAGAATATTTGGCTTTTCCTGTACTTAGATAATATTTATAATGACCATGCTCGAGTAATTGTTCTGAGCTATGAAAAATAAGGCTTTTCCATGAGTGGCTCATATGAATTGAAATGGAAAAAGAATTTGAATTGGATGTTCTTTAAAGTCTTTCCTTATAATAAATTCTGATCCCACTATTGACCCCAAGTTACCATAAGAATAATAATTATTAGGTGAGATTTTACTACCGGCCAGGCACTCTTCTAAGCAATTTATGTGTATTATTTAATTTTCCAAAAAATCTCCATGAGGTTGCACTATAAAATAGAATAATAAATGGCAACTAATGACTTATTAGAGATTGCAAATAGAGCATTTTGTAAGCAAAATCTATCAGAACATTTCATTCACTAAAAATTTCCTTTTTCTTTTTGAAACCCCAATCACATATATCTGTGCAATGAAATGATTGCTTGAGAAATGATTTATTTTCATTTGGAAACAAGTTCTTATCGTCCCTTGAATGGTGCGGAAGAGTTCACTGCTCTGGGTAGGCTTCCCAGGACGCACATGGGTGGGCAGGTGGTTCATCGGGGAAGTGCATCTGGGGCCAGGGAAGGAGGATTGAGCAGAGGGACAGTATCTGGAGCTGGGATGGCCCTTCACTGATGCTCTGATGATTGGAGGTGGCGGCCCAGGGCCCCAGAGACAGTTGTCACCTGCTGATAGCATTCCCAGCTTGGGGACTGAATCAGAAATGGAACAAAGCAGAACAGGGTAGAGAAAAATGCGATAATATTTTCTAGGCAAACCCAACAGAAAAGAAGTCGTTTATAGGCATAAATCCAAAAGAAAGAATGGATAAGGAGACAACAACCCAAACCTCTTAGAAACTAGAACAAAAATTGGTGCACAGTAAAGGTTTTATTGAAACCTTTGCCGACACAGCAGAGGGGACCCAGCAAACCAGGTTCACATCCCAGACCCTCCAGACTCAGGGACGGAGGGCAGTCAATGCTGTGGAAGAGGCGGCAACGTGAGCACAGGGTGGAAAAGTGGAAATCTGTTCAGAAGCCATCAGCTCTCACAGCCCATGCCCGCCCCTCCAACTCAGCGGTTGCTCCCTCTCACCCTAGAGAAAGCTGCTTTCTATTTCTTTATGCAGGGAGGACTATATTTTGGAGATGGTTGGAGAAAGTTGTTGGGTTGGGTGCCATCTGGGGACATTGGATAGGGAAACCAAAATGTAGGTTAAATGAAAGTGTGCTTGCTGGATGGACACTCCCCCATCCCCAGCTGTCTTCCCCCATCTGGTTCGCAGAAAACCAGCGGCACAACCTTTGCTCTCCCAGACAGATAACTCTAGATGCGTTTTGGCAAATCTGACCAACCTAAATGGAAGAAATGCACAAATGTCTCCATCTAAACAGTTCAGACAGGTCCCTTCCCCAGCCCCTCACAACCCTGCCTAGGTGTGCAGCCTGCAGTGCAATTCAATCAAGAATGCACAGCCCTCCCACATAAAAAGTAAGAGAGAAACAAACAAAGAAGAAAAAATGACTTGGAGGAAACAGGACCCATGCAGGGAGGAAATAAAACATGACAAATAAAAGTGCTGCAAATATCTCAGCAATAAAAGAATATATTGCTACTGTGCAATGAGAACAGTCAGTTCAAAAGAAAAGAAAAGAAAAACCCAACATTCAGAGTACATAAAAGAGCTCTCGGAAATTAAAATGTGGTAGGAAAAAAACTCAATAAAATCATTGCACGATAAAGCTCATCAAATCCTCCTGAAAGTAGAGCAAAGAGATGACGTGGCATAAAGTAGGAGAGGTGAGATAAGAGAATTAAAGGTCAGGTCCCAGGGCCCCGACAACCAAAGGTGGGAGCCATGCTCGGAAATCTGAAGGATAAGAATTTCCGAACTAGAATCCCATGCTCAGCCCAACTATTAAATACAAGGTAGAGCAAACACATTTTTAGACTTGTAACGTCTCGGAAATTCACTCCCATGAGCTCTTCCTTTGGAAGATCCTAGATGCCATGGTCCACCAAACCAAGAAAGGATGTAGATAGCAAACCCAGGGACAGAAACCATAAGCAATCCCCACATGGGCGTTCACTGAGGCCGTCGGGCAGGTAGCTGGACTCCAGGCATCAAAGCAACAGGTCCAGATGGTAAAAGACTCCAGGTGATAGAGCTGATAGAACACGCTCTTGTGCTGAAACTACTGGGAAGTATTTGGGGTTTGAAGGAGTAAGTACATAGAAAACTGTAAGATAAAGATTACCTGTAGGAAAACCAGAGCAGTAGGGCACAGAAAACTCAAGTTGTTTCTGTAACATCCTAATAAAGGGAGCCTTGGTGAATGCACTACCATGCCAGGCAGGGGGTGCATATGAGCTGAAAAATGAATATTATTCCCCAATAATGTTGCTGTCACGTGTCCTGGGGGGCGGGAGGCTGTAAAGACAAAAGGTGAAAAATCAAGACAAGTATGAAACAGGTTATTTACAGAAATGTAGCTCAATAGAGAAACAGCGAAAAGAGGTTCAAGTATTTGCCTCTGAAAAAGAACAAGTGGGGATGGGGGAGGTGGAGGCATTTTTAATGAAAAAGCTTGTGGACTTATTTGATTATGAATATATATGCATGTATAACTCTGAAAAAATTCTTACTAAAAGGATGGACAAGGGGAAAAGAAACAGTATGAATTCGACCAGTTGGGAAGAAGAGTACATTTATTGGCCTGAATGAACTGCCTTGTTCTTTCTGAAATGCTTTTAGTTATAAATCAGCAAACTAGCTTCTGAGCGGGTTTGGAAGAGCTTATTTGGATGAAAGCATTAAATATATTCTCCTTATTAACATTCTAAAATGATCTAAATGATCTTTAGATTTCTATTCTTTTTAATCTTACCTTTAAATTCTCTTCTTCATAGAATATATTTTGGAAAACGTATACTTCGGTAAATGGTTAGTCTACTAGTGAGGTATCGTATATGAAAAAAGAAAGTATCGTACATTAAAAATGTCGGAGCTGCAGACCTCATTAATTCAGTTTTTTTTCCATATTCTATCTAGGAGAAGGTGAAGTTTACCTTTGAATGCCTAAGAAGAAATGAATATTGTAAGCATCATTATAAGGATATCTTGGTCATTTCTTTAAAAGAAACTGAAGATTGCAGTGTATAATATCTTATTTAATAGATTCTCTTTTTTTAAACAAATATATATTGAGTGTATTCATGTAATAAATGCTTGTTAAGGATCTATTTTGTTCAAGCATTCTACTGCATATTGGGATAGCTATTATTATTAACAATAGTCAAAACTTTACAAATTGCTTCTCTATGCTAGGCACTAAGCCCAGCTCTTTACATACAAAATCTTATTTAATCCTTACAACTACTCTATCCTCGCTTTTAAAGTTTCAAACTTAAGGATGGCATAGTAAAATTTGTGTAGAAACTTTATTCTGACACTCTTGAGAAAATGTTGCTGTCAAGTTAAAAAAAAGATACAGAATGGTTTATGTAGCTACTTAACATTTATATATAACAGAGCAAGAAACAAGATTGGAAAGAGAGAGATAAGGTGTGTTAGCCTTTTCACCACTTTGAGTGTTTCTAAAATATCCTTTAATCCATTTAAAAATGAGGACCATCTCTTATTGTAGAGGAACAGGGGCAAGAGAAGAGATTTTTTGAGGAGGGACGAGGAGAGAGAGGATGAGAGAGACAGACATTCACGGGGAGGCAGCCTAGACGGGAGATCAGAGATAAAACACCAAGAACAGACTCTTGCCACCACGGTCCAGGCACAAGATAGGTATTCTTCGGCTGGAAAGCAAATGGGAGAATAAAAGCAATTTTTACAAAACGAACCCAAAGGAAATGATCCACCCCCCCCCCCTTGGACGCTCAGGTGGCTCTGCGCACTGCCCAAGGAGAGCGGAGACAGGCTGAGGGGGAGGGGAGGAAGGGAGGCGGAGAGGCGGTCCCTAGAACCATGATGCTGCCATCCGTGGGTTGTTGGACTTAGCGCAAGTAGTGACTCTTCCTTTATATGTCGCCTCAACGAATCACATTCCTGCTAAAGAAAAAGGATGATTGTACAACCCTGGTCACCAAGCTGACCCAGAACCTCACTCAGGTTCTGCATTCCGACCTTAGGAAACCTTCTGTCCTACATTCCTGACAACCCAAACCTTGCCCCGGGATGACCTCCGGGCATGCAGACCTTGCCCCGGGATGACCTCCGGGCATGCAGGCCTTGCCCCGGGATGACCTCCGGGCATGCAGACCTTGCCCCGGGATGACCTCCGGGCATGCAGGCCTTGCCCCGGGATGACCTCCGGGCATGCAGGCCTTGCCCCGGGATGACCTCCGGGCATCCTGAACGTACCCTAGGATGACCTCCGGGCATGCAGACCTTGCCCCGGGATGACCTCCGGGCATGCAGACCTTGCCCCGGGATGACCTCCGGGCATGCAGACCTTGCCCCGGGATGACCTCCGGGCATGCAGACCTTGCCCCGGGATGACCTCCGGGCATGCAGACCTTGCCCCGGGATGACCTCCGGGCATGCAGACCTTGCCCCGGGATGACCTCCGGGCATGCAGACCTTGCCCCGGGATGACCTCCGGGCATGCAGACCTTGCCCCGGGATGACCTCCGGGCATGCAGACCTTGCCCCGGGATGACCTCCGGGCATGCAGACCTTGCCCCGGGATGACCTCCGGGCATGCAGACCTTGCCCCGGGATGACCTCCGGGCATGCAGACCTTGCCCCGGGATGACCTCCGGGCATGCAGACCTTGCCCCGGGATGACCTCCGGGCATGCAGACCTTGCCCCGGGATGACCTCCGGGCATGCAGACCTTGCCCCGGGATGACCTCCGGGCATGCAGACCTTGCCCCGGGATGACCTCCGGGCATGCAGACCTTGCCCCGGGATGACCTCCGGGCATGCAGACCTTGCCCCGGGATGACCTCCGGGCATGCAGACCTTGCCCCGGGATGACCTCCGGGCATGCAGACCTTGCCCCGGGATGACCTCCGGGCATGCAGACCTTGCCCCGGGATGACCTCCGGGCATGCAGACCTTGCCCCGGGATGACCTCCGGGCATGCAGACCTTGCCCCGGGATGACCTCCGGGCATGCAGACCTTGCCCCGGGATGACCTCCGGGCATGCAGGCCTTGCCCCGGGATGACCTCCGGGCATGCAGACCTTGCCCCGGGATGACCTCCAGGCATCTAAAGAGAGCCCCGTGAGGCCCCTAAATGCCCTGGTCCGAGAGCACCGTGGAGTCCGCCCCCAGATTGTCTGGGACTTGCCCCCCCCCTTTCCAAAATGCCTAACTGCTTGCAAGAGGCTGGGGCTCAGAACCTTGCAGCAACAGCTTCGGGGGACGGGGAGCTCCGCCCCGCAGCTCAGCCTGCCGTCTAACGGGCCCCTGTCTTCATCCCCCAGGGCTCCACGAACCCTTTCTCAGCACCGAGGACCCCGAATGCTGTGATGTCAGGAGAGCAGAGCGCCCGAGCAAGCCCCCCCGAGGGACGCTGGGGGCCAGCAGCCCCTGTCCCAGGACGTCCCTGGCCGCGTCCTCCGCGAGCGGACTGGGCCACAGCAGACTCAGGCTGGGCGTGCTCGTGCTCATCCTCCTGCACACCGTGCTCGCGGCCTCGGCGGCGCACAACGGCACGGCGCTGGGCTGGGGGGGCGTGCCCGCGCTGGACGACGGCTCGGCCCGCGACGAGTAGC